>CM039608.1:9620707-10085714 GCA_022457205.1 Saccharum spontaneum | reverse complement strand
ATTCGGAATGGAAGATCTTTTAAGGAAGAGAAATACGTTACCTAGTTCCCAATATCTACTATAGCATTCCGCTATAAAGCTTCAACATCGGTGAACAATTTGGTCAAGGACACTTTCTGATACTTATCCTTCATGGTAAAATTTGTCTGAAGAATTTCCTTCATTGACTTCCATGAAGCATTGTTACTTTGGGAGGAATCCAAGCTAGCACGTATTGCATTCTCAGTGTACGGAGATCATTTGGTCCGTGAGCTAACCACTCACAAGTATTTGATTCTTAAGTGAGCAGGGCATAGTCCGTATGAACTTTACACTAGACCAAAATCTTCAGAAGTATACTCGTTAAAATGACTCTATGTTCACAAAGTTTGAAAAGCAGTCCTCTACCAAAATGGCTTGAGCACAACCTTCCAAAAGGGTGAGATCATAGGCGACAAATATACTCTGAGGCTATAGGATACTGACTAACCAATAGACAGGTCTATGTTGGTCGTAAATGTTCAATCATTTAGACACCAACTAATGGAAAACTACTTGCGGTTCCATGTGTGCAGTTCTCTTTCTCTGACGACAATACTGTATTATCTGAGTCTATCGATGGTCAGTGAAGGTGATAGCTGACTCTGTTGGCTTTCTATCTCTACCAACAGCTATCTAAACGATTCTTTTATCCAAGGACAACAGTTATCTGGGTTGAATCAGATGCAACCTCTTGGGTAAAAACATTTATAAGGTACCAAAGTATGTCATCATTGGAAAATAATTACCAAAGCAAATGTAGTGAGGCCTTAAGGACAACAAAAGTTGTAAATATTCACTAAACCGTGGGGAGTAGTCTACCACCAAGCGGTTGAGTAAAATTTTCCTTTGTGACTTAGTTGCACTGTAAGTTGAGTTGACTTGCAATGTAGCAACCTTGTCAGGCCAAATTTCACCTTGAGACTTCCTTTTTAGGATCACACAGTAGCTCTAAGATGGGAAATCTGTTGTTTGACACTTTTCAAATTGCTTTCGAATATTCCTCAACACTTTGTCCAATAAAGTTATGAACAAACCGTTTGTGGCACCTAAGGGCACAAGGATGTTGATCGAAACTAGGGCATGCTTTCCTAATTCTTCACCGTAGCTGATTCAACACCTTGCACTATCTGTGTGATTGTCCAAGACGGAATTGACTTGATCACAATGGCTCTAGAAGATAGAATATCATTCCAGTTGTTGGCTAGTTGATTAACTTCTTGTTGGTTATTGCTCTGTAAGACATAGCCTTCGTAGCTACCAAAGAGTCATTACCTAGCTGGAGATTAACGTTCCTATTGGTAACTAATCAGTTGTCTCTCAACACTAAAAATTCCAAATCTTCACTCTTGACCACAATAATCGTGGTTGACGCAGAACGAATGGTTGCCATCGAGGTCAGCAGATAAAGAGTCACACCAGAGATGGTTGATTTCGATTGTATGGTCATTATGCACCCAAGATTGAGACTTGGATAGCTCGGGTCATATGCACAATGCAACAATCGATTCTCATCCCATAGATAACTTGTCCAACATTAATTGTTGTGTGTCCTTTTTATCCAATAGAGATGAGAAACGTTGATCCCTAGATGGTGGTCGTCAATACTTGGGACAACTAACTAGAGCCACATGTCTACCACTTCTTACGGTCTGTTAATGTTTATGTCGGTGACCTGTTCTTCAAAGGTTATCCTCTTGGCAACTTCAGAAGGAAACTCCACTACCTTCAGTCTAAGATATGGATCTTACGATACGATATGGGAAGATAACTAAGGAACATCTCACAAGAAAGCCCACATCGATGTAGTTCCATAATGGGCTATGACTAGCAACCCCGATACCAGCGCGTGCCTAGCAGCACTACCATGTGCCGGCCGGTCACAAGGAGGCCCTAGGTTTCGTCGCGGCACCGCAGAATACTAATCGTAACACCATTACCGAACAGACGCTCGATGAGGAATTTCAAATGACACAGATTGGTGGTCCGAACAAGCACCATACAAGGAGGGATAGCAAGCAAAGGTAGTCACAAGGTTTAGCATCAACACAAAAATGATCCGTAGATCAAATATAGCACAAGAGAACATCGCGCAATTACCAAGGATAACTGAGCAAGAGACTCCTGCTTAAATTCTACGTACAACTTGCGTCCACCGAGGGAAGTACCAGATAAAAGATTAACAGGAGATTCAATCATGTGAGTAACAACATGAGATCAAGACTGATGAACATCTCGAGACTTGGGACGGTTGGGGACAGATTAAGTAAATTTTAAGGGCGAAAACCGATATGTAGTCATAGATTGAGTTGATAAGGTAGATGCATGAATTTGCAAGCACACGATTTAGAGGCCACAACAAAAAGACGTTTCGTCGCATTAGCTAACCTTTGGGAGAGGCAACCGGGAGGTCCAACATGGATTTGGGTACAGTCTCCACAACTGGCAACGTACGAACCATGGTCAAAGGCTAGCGTTGATGGAAGTTGACTTGGTGGGTCAGTCGATAAGGGTCTTCACAAAAAGGGTTGGAAAACAGCCACGGCTTATGCAAACATATAGGAGAACTCAACTTTAGGCTTTCGGTCAAGCAAAGGCATGGATACAAACATTCAAGGGCTAACCACCAAGTCTACAGGCTCAGGCTCCTAAGAGAGAAAACCTAATGGAAGACAACAACCATACAATTACGTAACGTGAATGTTGTTCTAGGATAAAGCTATGCGACCCTCGTATGCTCACCGAGGACAAACGAGGTGACAACTAGGGCACTACCTAGATAACAAGCACACATACAACATCACAATCAAGCAGACATTGGAGAAAATTCAAACGAATGGGCTTAAGCAACCAATACAAGGCACAAGGCTCACCCAAACTAAGCACTTATCTCAGGCATGAACTAACTACAAGTTTAGTCCAAACAAACGTTAGTTAAGGAGGCCAACTTAGCATGTGCCCAGAATCTGGACAGCAGCACAGTAGTCACTTGTTTCTACCATAACTGAGGTTGTAGACATCTCACAAAGGTGATCCTAGACTTTCTAGAAAGCTTAGGAATATGGCTACACTTTAGTTATTCATACCAACAGCTAATTCATAGATTAACATGACCAAAAATGCTAATGTTTCAGATCTGTACCAATATGGACAGAAAACTGACAAGAACTTCAAAAATGCGTAACTGAAGTTCTAGAGACACAACAAGGCTGAACCTTCACTTTATGTAAAGCTTATTAAGTTGTATATAACTTTCTTATTATCATATTAAGATGATTCTATAGCTATCAAGGCCAAACAAGATAAAGAAGACATCTCTGCCCAGATTTGGACAGATTCTGTCATTTCCCTTTGCAAGCTCATAACTAGAGATTTAGACCACCAAACTTAGTGCTATAGGACGCTTTGGAAAGCTTAGAAAAAGTACTACACTTCTTCTATTATCTCCAATACATGATTCCATAAGCACATAGGTTAAATAAAGCAAACATTCAGATCTGTTCTGAACATGAGCAGATTCTGATAACAAACTTCTAAAATTTATAACTCTCAAACCATAAGACCTAGGGTCATGAAATTTTAGGACAAGCTAGAAAAGTAAGTTAGCTACAACTTTGGTATTCTCCATAACTACAGAAAACACCATTATAACAATGAAAGCATCACTACAACAGAAACTATTCTAGCAGCCAACGTTTAATAAGCAAAGCAAAGTTTGCCTTTGTTCTACTAAACAAGAGAGCACACAAACATGTCATTCTAGTAGCTCTAAACATTATTACCTTAGACCAACCTGAATTTAATTTATTCATGAGAATCCATAATTATTTAAGTGAGGTCTAAAGCATTGGTAAACGCTTGGGTGAACAACATATCCACCACTAGGCTAAGCTAGAGTACATCTATCGTTTCAAGCATATAACCACACTTATTTCTAGCAAGACTAAGCACATATTTTTTTCAAGCAACATAGAGTAAAGCATTCTTGTTTAGCTTCACACAAGAAAGATAGTGTACTACGTTGATCACAAGTTACTTATCATTTGAAGAAAGGTGAGAGGAGCATAGCTATGCATAAGGCAACAATCATGAAGATGCATGCTTCGTCCTATTCGTCCTCACAAGATTGCCAACCTAAGGTGGCGATCACGTTCTATGTCGGTGGCATAACACGCACTCTCTCGATATATATCTAGTCGTCAGCTACATTCGACTTACGCATTCGTGGTTAGCGTACCTGCAGAAAAGTTTCATTGCAGCCCAACATTTCCCAATATAGCACACAATGAAAGCAGAGAAGTAAAATTCTAAGTACTCCCATGTACATATACCCCTGTATATATACATGTAGCACCAAAACTACCCGAATCATTAATCACCCACAGTTAAGTACCTTCATATATACATGTGTGTAACATGTAAATAATTCAGTAACCAAAACTAGCTCTCCCCTAGACCGCAGGTTGTACGGTCATGCTCTCACAACTCACACTTACCTAAGTGTAGGTGCGATGTTGCATAAAAGTAAACTAGCGACATATATGGCTATTTCATATATGAAGGCTACCACCAATCTAACACACCGGGTAGCATAGTGTGGGAGAGTCACCACACATACATACCTTGGTCTGGGCGTAGATGCATAAATGAAAACCCCCAAGTTAGTACTTATATAAGCCACCTAATAATCCTTATATGGGCATAAGGAAATTGACCACTGGCATACTTAGGTTTAAAATTTAGATTTGACAAACCTATATATAGCTATGAGTTGATAAAACTGATTTTATAAAACAAAACCTTTGTTTTAAATACACATTTGACAAGTTTAATGTTGAATCTTGCTCTGATACCAGCTGTAACGGAACCGTCCAAATTATAAGAGCACAAGTACAAAAACAATCACCGAAGTGATCAAATTCTCGCACTTGAGCCCATATAACTCCGGTAGTCCAATGAAATCACGAGGGATTTCAAACCAATCAACATACCAGCCAAGATCGTAGTGATTCAACATAACAAGTCACATGTTACAACCATTTCATACAATTCAGAATACATCGGAGTTCAACATAGTTATTACAACTTAAGTTAAAAAGTAGCGGAAGCAAAATAATTTGAAACTAACATTTCTCTTATTTCAAATACATGCCAGTACCAAGGTCGACTTCCAACAAAAGCATTAGAGAGAAGATAACTCAGAAGGATCATGCCCGGGATCACACTCCGCCACTAAGGCAGGAGTCAACCAACTCTTGCAGTTGCCATGATACATCACAACCTGCAACAAGTGGGGATAAAACCCTGAGTACGAGAAGGTACTCAGCTAGACTTACCCGTCAGAAACTAGAAATAAGGTGACACCAAGGATCATGCAAGGCTGATATAAAGTGGGCTAGCTTGACAACATTTTGCATAAAAGCTTATTATGAATAAGTAATCATTAATGCTTAAGCATCAAGTTGATTATCATTACCCTGTCATCTATATTAAAACCTATACTAGAGCACTCACTTTATTAGGAGCAAACAATATTAACCATAGCAGGTATAAATTGAGGCAACCTTTCCATCGTTATCCAATTAACCATCCGTTTAATTTAATGGAATCTACGTTGCCGCTGCTCAAGTCAAGTGCTCACTAACCGGGAGCGACGGCGATTCGAATCGAATTCCTATCCAGCTGGAGGGGTATTTCTAACACTCACCGCGCAGGCCCCTGCCAGGGTCGCACAAGCCACCTTTCGTACGATTCAGGAATCGCGGGTCCGAATGATGTCGCAACCCCAAGGGCGACACTCTGCCAGGTGATAGGGACTCTAACCCCCCCTTGGTCTCACGCCAATGTCCCCAAGCACATCCTTTCTCTCCTCCAAGAAGCAACCTACCATTCGATTCCCGGCCTGAACCATATTACTCGGCTTCGCGGTCGGAACGACTTATCCGGCCAACTAAGTGTTAGACTGCGTTCAACATGACTCAAGGACGTACAGCGAATCGGTCCTTAAACGACTCAGACGGGGATAGATCCACACCCAAGACCTCCATGCCTTGTTGCTTCACTATCGTCATCCCGCCCGGTCTCATTTCATTTTATTAACACATGGTTCCATTCCACGATAGCAATATAGCCAACCGTGCCATATATGAATATCCCTACATCTCGCAGGTGACAGGAAATCACCTGACTTCTACCGCTTAAAGCAGGGCTAAGCATCTACTCGATCCTAGTCTATGTAGGATTCAAGGATTCATATCACTGGACAAGGAATGATATAATGCAGCAAGGGTTTCCAAACAACTCCTACCACTTAATGCAACAATACTTATAACATATATATAATTAATTGCTTTGAAGATAGGAGGCTTATAATGCTCCGGGGCTTGCCTGGGATCCGACTCAAGTTAGAGTATGTCAGAAGAAACTCGCTTGGCGAGCATTCCCTCATTCTAGCACTTGTCCGAACATTCCATCTCCGAGATAGGTCCACCAACACTATCTTCTGGTTAGCTCCACACCACGTCCTTCACGTGTTTCAGCTAGCGTACCTAAATGAGGTGCAACAATGCATATGTATGAATGCATAAAAGTGCAATAAACAAAGTAATCATGCAAGCATACCAAAGTTCACATAACACCTAGAGCTAATTAACTTAATCCTTATTAAGACATAACATAGAAGAGGGCAAGCACATCAATCAAGAAACAAGTCTCACAAGATCACAGGGTACCACCCAAGTATCATCAAAGATATGAGTCACACTTCAATACCCCCGCATGACAAAGTTAATCAAAGTACTAGAACTAGAAATTGCTACCTTCTGGACATCAGACCAACAGCTGAGTAATTTAATCATAACTGGAGATCTACAACTCCAAATGACTTGCAAGAAGACATTATGGAAAGCTTATGAAATTGTCCACATTTCATTTATAAACATCACAGCATGATTCCAAAGTTTAATATGTCGAATTTACACAAACACAGAAACTGGTCTAACAAGACAGAGAGCAAGCAATTCTGTAACCCAACTTTAAACAGCTATAACTCCTAAACTACATGGCCAAATGCCACCAAATTTTAACAGAAGCTAGATACATAAATTATCTACAACTTTTGTATAAATAAGTTTTACAACAAAGCACATTATCATGAAGAACTTTGCTAAGTTTCCAGACCTGTCCAGAAACCTCATTTGCAAGAAATAATTATTAACTTATGTTGCAAACATATGCTTGGACAAAACCAATTTTATCAACATGTCACACATGACTAATGAACACCAGAAAACATAGTGCCCACTCCTAAATAAATTCTTTTAATATATTTTCTTAATTTATTTAGATAATTAGGTGGAATTATGAACACCTACCAAAAATGCTCAATAAATTCTACCAAAATTACAGTGACCTACATATGCTCCCAAAAGTCTACTGTCCAAATTTCAATCCATTTGGACAAGTATACCAACCTTTATGAAAAAGACAAATGGCTATAGCAATAAATCATGGAAGAGCAAGTTAAACCTAAAACTCAATATTTTCTGTGAACACATGGCCATAGAATGAACCAACATCATAGAGCAACATCATAATAAGGTGATGGGACAACATTTTCTATTTTATCATTTATATATTTTTTTATAAGCTATTTATCAAGCCATAAACAAGTTAACTCAATAACTTGAGCATACAGTAATAAATGGCCATGAAATTTATACCACAGTACATCCATAGCATGACAAGCCTACCATAAAAATTTCACATCATTTGGAGCATCACAGCATCAGTTATGAATTTCCCAAACAACATATGCAAGGAATGCCTAATTAGCAAGATTAAATCTAAACCTCAGTAAAACAGTAAACAACTATCTTGTTTAATATTTTTATTAATTATAGCATGTCATCACAAGACTAACCCAACAGGAATCACTATTTTTGCACATGCCAAACTAAAGATATGCACTTATCAAGAGTTAAGCATTTCTAAAAGCACTTAAAAATAATAATTTCTACAGCACCAAAACATATATAAAACAGTGCATATTATATTTTTAAAATAAACTAGACATATAGCAGAGCACCACAAAACTTGACCCACTTATTTTGGAGCTACCAAACTCTAGATACGGATTTTTAAACATGAACACAGATCCTGTAAAAATGGGGTAGTATTAGATCACGCGGGTCCCACAAGTCATACACACAAGTGCTTCTTCTTCCTTGGCTGTTCGTTTAAACAGAACAGGGAGGCCCGATTCGAAGGGAGGGCCAAGCCTGGCCGGCTCCAGCCTGCCGGCTTCGGCGACGAGGGAGGGGTCGGTGAGGGTCGCGGCAACGAGGCGCATCCAACGGTGGTCACGGCTCGGCGGGAGGTGGTCCCTATCCTCCGGACCGCGTGCACAGCAACATGCCGAGGCGCTGCTCCGCCGGCGGCGGTACTCCGGCGACTAGCAACGGCGGTGGGAGGGCGGTGGGGTGCCAGGAGGCTCGCGCCCTGCATGGAAAGGCTCAACTCGGCCGGGGCCTGCCTGGAGCAGCCGACCACGGAGCTCGACTCGGCTCGCTAATGGCGGCCATGGCCACGCTCAGTGCGGAGGAGGGAAAAAGGTGTGGGCGTTCGCGAGGAAGGAAGAGAAGGGAATACTGAGACCCTCACGGTGCTCCATAACGCGCAGGGAGGAGGCCGGGCGCGTGGCAGAGAGACGGACGCGCGGCATCCATGGCGGAGACGCACGGCGCATGGCCGCCACGCTCATCCCTTAGGGGACACCTGTCGAGCACGTGGCGGGCTTCGGTGAGGCCATATTGGGACGCCATTTTGGGCTCGATACAGGCCGATTTTCGAATTGGGTCAAATAGCAAAGTTGTTCATCTCAGTATACTCTACAAATTTCATTTAAGCACCAAGGTCATAAGTCCCACAGATTAGGAGATAATCAGTCCCCAAATCACCAGTGTCAACACGTTAAACTAGGGCTCGGTTTCAGGATTTTGCAATGCCAAACTTGGTCAAATTGATCCCAACTTTTTACATGTTGTTCTCCAACAAATTATTTCCAACTTTCATTTTTGGACCAATTTAAGTTACTTAGTAAAAACTTGAGAACGCGGGATGTCAATGTCGAAGACACTGAAATCGGGACTTTAAAAAAATATTAAGTGTTGGAAACAGTCCCAAAACTGACTTGTGGGCCCTTTTTGATCATGTTCCATACATTTTCATGACTTGACTCTTAAACAAAGTTTGTTCCTTATAAAACTCTCTACGACTTTGTCAAAGGGTGCATAGTCATGCAAAGCTTCTAGGTTACACTTTTGAAACGGTCAAACAAAAGTGTTCCAGGGTCCATACATGGTCAACCATCACTTAGAAGCACATTTAGGCAAAATGATCAACATGAACATTGTTCCATGGAGTGTCCTAAGTGTAGTTAAGGTGTTGTAGAGGCCAAACATACCCACCATGCATAGGTTGCACAAAAGTGCAGGCCTCACATGCCTTGAAACATAGAACTCAAGTGAAATGCTATGGTCATTTCATGTGGTTGTTTCAAGATACATGCTACACATGTTCCACTAGTGTGTCCCACATGTGTCCAAGATGTGTTGCACATGTTGCATTGTATGTTGCACAAACACTAGTTCCCATGAGATGTACGATAGATTTTAGTTATAATCCAACAAGCCTATCACTTATCATTTCATGTGACTTTTTGATTCCAAACTTCATGAAACTTTTCCAGGGATCAATATGGATAGTTATTGATGTGAGACATGTGAAGATACTTTGGTAACACACCCAAGCATATATCTTTCAATTGAGCCTATGTGTAAGCAAGGGTGCAAATCCAAGTTTAGGTTAGGGTTTATTTCGATAGGTTTGACATTGGCATCGTCATCTCCACTTAAACTGTCATGTTTGAGCTTAACCCTCTACTTAATTGGTAATAAACACCTGGGGTGTTACAGTATCCCAAGGGGTCAAAGTTTGAATTGATTGGATATTCGGACTCCGACTATGGGGGTTGCAAGATCAATAGAAAAAGCACAAGTGGCACATGTCAATTACTTGGAAGATCACTTGTGTCATGGTCCTCAAAGAAACAAAATAGTGTGGCAATCTCTACCGCCGAAGCCGAATATGTGAGTGCGGGGAGTTGTTGTGCACAATTGCTATGGATGAAATCAACTTTGAAGGATTATGGCCTCAACTTCAAGAATGTGCCATTGCTATGTGATAATGAGAGTGCAATCAAGATGATACAAAACCCGGTTCAACATGGAAGAACAAAGCATATTGACATAAGACATCATTTCATTAGAGACCATCAACAAAAGGGAGATATTGCCGTTGAGAGTGTTGGCACCGATGATCAACTTGCCGATATTCTAACTAAGCCACTTGATGAGAAGAGGTTTTGCAAGCTAAGGAATGAATTGAACATTCTTGATTTCTCAAACATGAGTTGAATGCACCCCACCCACTTATTGACATGCCTCTTGGTATCGACATTGCAAGGTAAAGTTGATTGACATGTCATTCATTCTATGCTAAGGATTTGCTAAAGCATGTAGACATAATAAGTGGTATGCATGAGCATTCATGATAAATCAAATGAATTTGATGGATATATGTTACCACTATTGCCTCTATGTTTGTTTTGATCTAGTGGTGGCATATGACATGTTTGTGAGCTTGCAAACCTAGTGTTGAATCTAGAAGATTTGCTATAAGTGTTTAATTCAACATAGGCAAGATAACCCTTATTATGAGGTGTGAAGAAGCTTGTCTTTGGTTCAAATCAAATTAAATATCTTTGGCAAGTGTTCTAGGTTGAACCAAATTTGATAAATTTTAACCTACTCCATTAAACTTTTTTTCTTCTCTCCACAATTTGATCCCATTTTTGGGTAAGTTGTTGACAAAGGGGGAGAGAAAAAGATGATTCAACATAATAAAGGGGTAAATAAAATTTTTGATGCACACAAGTAGGGGGAGCAAGCTCATAAACAAAGTTGTTGCATTTGTTTGTGCATTTTCATATGACTTGCTCATTGCACATGTATTTGAACTCAATATACATGCTTGTGTGGTGCAATGCTAGTATAGAACTTGGATGATGAAATGATCTACTAGCATGCATAGGAATAGTTTTACATGTGGTATCTAGACTTGCCTAAAGTTTTTACAAGTGGTCCAAGAACCTTTACATATAATGTTGATCTCACGGGGTTCTTGAGTTTTGTTGGATGTCTAGTTACTTCATGATGCTAAGGATGGTGTAAAAGGCAACTCCGATTGGTATCACGCTTCAAAGGTCCATTTCTTACACCTTAGCATCATTTTGGTAGAATTACTCTCCCAACACTTCTATCCATGCATATGTGCAAAGCTTTCAATCCAAACTCTATGCACATATGTAGGGGGAGCTAATGCTACCAAAACCGAGCTTGTGATAATTGTCCAAACTTTACTTATGAGCAAAATGATTGGACAAGTATGACAAGTTCAAAACTTTTATTATCAAAATCATCTTTGTGAGGGTTGTCATCAATTACCAAAAAGGGGGAGATTGAAAGTCCCTAGTTTGGTTTTGGCTAATTGATGAAACCTAGGACTAACCTTTGTATCTAAGTGGATGATTTAGATAAAGGTGGTCATTGAATATGAGACATGACATTGACTCATGTGACCAAGATGGTGAAGACCAAGATAAGGCTTGGCTCGATGGACCGGTTGTGAAGGTGAAGGGCAAGTCGAGGCTTCGAAGCGAAGGACCATGCGATGGTGAAGCTTGAGCAAGACTTGGCGCCGATGGACCGATGCAACGGTAAAGAGCAAGTGAAGTCAAGGTCGATGGATCGAGATGGTCATGTGATGATATGAAGTGGATCATATCATTTGGAGAAACAAAATGGGCTCAAGGCAAAGGTATAACCATAGGGCCATTTTGTTTTACACTCAAGACACCATAGAGGGTGTGAGTGGTTTAGGATCGATAGCCGAACTATTAAGAGGGGAAGTCTTATCGGTTATTCGACGCATGGGTGCCACTAAGTGATTTCATGAAGTGCATTGCATGTAGGGCCTAGTGAGCTAACTGGAAAACCTTTGAAAATGATTGAGAAAAGCTAACACACAAGCACATGGAGATGTACACTTGATGGTGTTGGCACATTTGCAAAGGTGGCGTTGGTCGCGCTGTCGTTTGCGGGTAGAGAGGGGTTTGGGTTCCACTCTCCCTCCCGCCGAGCGTGCGAGCGCGGGATTCAGGCGATTTCGGGGAAATGAAATGCCTATTTTCCACTACGCCGGAAGTCGGAAAAGAAACGGAGGCGAACGGAGGTCACAGAAGTGACCGGACGCTGCACCGGACGCGGTCACTGTGCGACCGGCGCGTCCGGTCAGTACAGCGTCGGAGTCTGGCGCGCGAGCTAGGGTTTGCCACCGGCGCGTCCGGTGACACGCGGGACCGGCGCGTCCGGTCAGGCGAACAGCTGTTCACAAGGACGATCGGACGCAGTGCGCGTCCGGTCACACACGATCGGACGCGTCCGGTCGTCAAGGGAGCTTACTGGACTCCGACCGGACGCGGTCACTGTCGCGTCCGGTCGTTGCGAGGAGCGCGTCCGGTCTTGTCTTCGCGCACGGGTACTGTGCGCACCGGCGCGTCCGGTCGGTTGAAGCTGCGCGTCCGGTCATTGCGTTTGACCGTTGGCGCGCAGTGACCGTTGGAGGATCTAACGGTCGCGTTTGAAATCGGGGGACACGTGGACGTCGCAGGGCGACCGGACGCGGTGAAGCGCGTCCGGTCAGTTACGACCGGCGCGTCCGGTCGTCCCGCGAAAAACGGTCAGTGGAGTTGTAACGGCTCTATTTGTTTGGGATGCTTATAAATACTTGTTGGCCGGCCCTTGGGGAGGTCTCTTGGCATTTCTAACACTCTTGTGCATCCTTTGAGCTAAAGCAACTCCTCCCACTCATCTCCCTTGCTTGATTGCAAATCAAAAGAGTGAGATTGAGTGATCCCAAAGTGCATTGCATAGCTTGAGGGCATCTAGTGGCACTTGTGGGTGGTTTAGCCGGTGGATTTCTTGTTACTCTTGGAGAGTACCGCTCCTAGTCGGCTTGGAGATTGTTGGAGGCGTCGGCAAGAGAAGGTGATTGTTCTTGGCCACCTCCGGTTGATTGTGAGAGGTTCTTGTGCTTTCCTCGGCGGGACGCCAAAAGCAACTCTAGTGGAATCCGCGTGTCATTGAGTTACCTCACTTGAGAGTGGTGTCTTGTGGTGCCTTGCGGGGCGTGCCTTGAGGGGCAAGTGACTTGAGGGTCACACCGGGGAACCATCTAGGTGTTGGTCGACACAACCGGTGACGTAGCTTGTCGGTGCACAAGTGAACACCGGGTGAACAAAAATATTGTGTCTCTTGTCTCCCGGTGATTGGTCTTCATATTGTGTTGTTGTCAATATTGATTGATTGTATATCATCTTGGTGATTGGCAACATCTTCACTCCACCGTCGGTATAAGAATCACAATCCTCTCTCTTGCATTTACATTCACTAGATTATCTTGTGTAGCTCTAGTAGTAGCTTTGCTAGCAGTTTGTTTAGCTTGTTCTCTAGTGTAAGATTAGTGACATAGCTCTTGTGTGAACTAGAGATCATAATCTACTAGACTTGTGGATAGGAGGCTTGCATCACAACCTTTGGCTAAGCAAAACTCGCTTTACGCCGTTTGTTGTTCTAACAAGTTTGCTTAGTGGTATTTGTAGAATTTTTATAGGCTATTCACCCCCCCTCTAGCCATCTAGGACCTTACACCCTCCCACTTGTTGACATACGGGGCCTACTCCACACATTCCTTCTCTTCCTGGCGTTTTCTCCATCTCCGTCCACACCACCTGCTCCATGGCGGTGTCCTGGCCATCAATGAGCCTGTGCCTGTGCGAAGGAGGGTTGTTGCGGCTGCACGCATGTGCTCGTGCCACACCGTTGTGCCGGGTGAGTGCGACTGACCCCGCGTCCAACTCCAAGAAGCTACACGCTTCCTTAGCACCGTCCTATGCTAAGTCCCTCCACTCAAAGCTCCACCCTAATGCCTCCATCCTTGCCACACACTTCGCTCCCTCCCCTTTGCCTCCGCTTCCAAATCCAAGGCCGCCACCTAGTCCCTCGCAAACCACGACCCCTTCGTGGACCCTACATCCTTGCATATCGTGGTAGCCGACGCTAGAGATAGGAAGAGAGAGATTGTGTGGAGGACTGACAAGTGGGGTCTTTATATTAGCTAGTAGTAACCCTGGGCACGAAATACCGAGAACCGAGTACCGAACCGAATTTACCGAGAACTGAATCGAATTTACCGAAACCGAAAAATTCGGTTCCCTGTTTGGTTCCGAGTTCCCAGAAACCGAATTTACCGAGGTAAATACCAAAACCGAACTGAATTTACCGAACTTACCGAATTTACGTACCAAATTTACCTGAAATGTGATGAGTTTGAGTGTTGTTATATTATTGATTGTATTATTGTAGACTACTATATTATGTATTTTTGGTACTCACACTTATAGTCTTGTGGACTTTTATATATATATGTATTTTGCACTATTATTCTCTATGAAATTATGTCAAAATTAGCTTTTGAACCTGCTATTACATGTATCTGTGATCAATTCGGTACTGTTCGGTAAATATCGAAACCGAACCGAATTTACCGATACCGAATTTCCTCGGTACCGAGTTTTTTTAGGAGCCGATAGGTACCAGTTTCCTGAGGAACCGAATTTGCATAGGTACCGAACCGAACCGAACCGAAGAATCGAACGCCCAGGGTGAGCTAGTAGGAGGTAGAGGGATATAGGAGGGGCATTTTCGTACATACAAAAAATATAGAGTTGTTTTGTATGCTTGCACATAGGTCCGAAGACTCTATGGACGTACAAAGTGGCGTATTTTAGACTCTAAGAGAATTATAGTGGCATTATCTCTCCTAGGTGAAGCAGTGGTGTTTCTTAAAAACATCGAATTTACAATTAATGACCTGTGCTAATTAACCCTAGTTTCTGTGTGCTACTGTACTATATGCTTTCTTACCGCCTAGGCCTTTCCCACGCTGAATTTAAAACTACACGCCATTTTCTCCAACGAATTAATGAAGAGATACCTGCTTCCAATTTTCTAGGAAAAATAAGAAATCTTTATTTTTAATGACGTTTTTTTTGGTATTCTCTAACTCAGTTTCTTTTTTGTTTTTTCTTTTTAATGAAGAATTTGGTTCGTCATAGGCATTTGGCCAATGTGTATATCTTCGATGTACATCATCACCACTTCACCAGCTTACAACGAGAAAAAGAAAAGGGGAAGAACAAATTAAAGTGAGCTGAAATATTGGGCACGCTCTCGTTATCAAGATAGCCTAAATAATGGTACACTATCCTTTTAACTGTTGAATGGTTAATTAGTTGGAGAAATCTGCCCCACACGCATTGCCAAATTGGTGTTTCCTTTATGCGCAAAGGAGTGGAGATATTTTTTCTGAATGTGTGGTTGAAACCAATGGACGGATATGCATGTTGCCCACTTTGTCAAACTCACCTTTTGTTTTTGTTACAGATAACATATTAAACTTTGAAACGTACTACAATAGATTTATTTGTCATATATTCCTTGTCACAATAAGCTAGCTGCTAGTTGCTCATCAGATGCTTGTGCATTTCAGCATTTCGTTTTCACGAGGGAACAGTCTACCTGTGGCATTCTCGCAAAAAAGAAGTCTATCATATATGTGGCATAATAATGACAACATAGCGTGCAACCACAATAAGAATATTTTTATCCTATATAAAAGAAAAACCATACATGAATAATAGCTGAATCAAATGTGTAGTTTACTAATTAAAAAAATATATACGAACATTCCATCGCCAAAGGAAATAAATTAAACTTCCTGTATATTTTAGTATATTAGTATATGCTTCATGAAGAATTTATTCATCTTTGATATGAATGGACAAAGTTGGTTGAATGTTAGTTTCTCTCTCCATCAATCGAATATGCAGGACCCCAAATCAAAGAGGAATAAATATCTTTGGTTCAGGGTCGCTATCATCATTCCGTGTGATATGCGAGGGAAGCTCTATGTAGCTAGCCTTTTGGGTTTTTTTTTTCCACAACCGGCCGACACCTTCTTCTCGTGATCCAAATGCATCACATCGTGATCCTGCCTTTGCTCAAAGTTAATGCCAAAGGAGGAAAAGATATGATCACAAACGCACAACACAGAGGTTGCTTAAACCACAAACAATGAATATAATCGGCTGTGCTTGTTGCGGCAAAGCACTGAAGCACAACTTAACAGGGTCACTCGTGTACTTATGCACGGCTAGCTGTTGATCATCGCATATTCACTTGCATGCATGTTGATCATGCTGTCATGAGAGCTAGCAAGCTTCTTTGTAGAAGAATTGGGCTAGCTATATAGCTCCTTCGGTTTGCTTTTAAGTTTGTGGGGGGAACGAGTAGCCAATTGCCTTGATTGCTGCAGACATATACCATGAACAACTAATGTGCAATCTGTGAAGTGCATAGACAACCATAGAAGATATATATGCAACTTCATTTCATTTTGAAGGCTCCTATTTGAATATTTGCTTCATGATTGGACTTTGAAAAATTACACCTTAATTATTATATACTACCTTTGTCCCTAAAAAGACGCAATTATAAGTTACGTGCCAATTAAAGTGATTCATGTTTGAACAAGTTTCTAGTAAATAATATTCATATTTATGGCTCCAAATCAATTTATTATAAAAATACATTTTATAATTAATCAAATGATATTTATTTTATATTATAAATATTTATACTTTTTATCTATAATTGGTCGAACTTAATATACTAAAATATGACACTGTTTCAGAATTGCATTCTTTTGAGGACAGAGGGAGTATATACTAACCAATAATTTGTAGGTTCATCGAAACAGGCAAAATGATTTATCGCTACTAGTTGGAAGTAGTTATAATAAGCTATTAGTTATGTTAGTGGGTGGTGTGAAAGAGGAAAGGGAGAGGAGGAGCCGATATGTGGGCCTCACATGTTAAACATATATCAACGCTGAATACGACTGTCATGTAGGATAGCAGGTTGAGCGGATGCTCGTTTGGATCAGTTTCTCTTATTATGTTGTCACACTTCTCCTCGATCGTATCTTGCAAAAAAACCCATAAGAGAGTTTAGAGACCTAGAAAAAAGAGTTTGGAAACCTAAATAATGCCAGGTGACAAGTTTAAAGAGCACCCTTGAACTTTACTCTTCTATAAATAAAAAAGCAGTAATATGGGCATCATGTCATAATCGAGGCGCGCCGACACTGTACCTTTTTTTTATATTTGTTGCTTCCATGTATTTTTTTTTACTTTTTTGATACAAATTAAAGCTGGAATTTTGGTGACCTTTGGTTCGATATGTAGATCGATCATGTTATTTTAACTTACCAATTCCCCACTCTTCTCAATACTCCACAATTATTCATGAATCATGAACTCGGTATGGAGTCATGATTCATGAACTGCGTAGTATACAACAATAATTCATTCTTTCATTTGACTAGTAGCTGGCTTCGTGTTACCAATGCGTTGAAAATGGTGATCATGGAATATTCTAGAGGATTATCCGTCTGCCGACACCGTACCTCAGCCTCTGATTGCTTCGGTTAGAACCAGCCAATCGCCGGCCGGTTCACGAGGTCGGTGGGCCGTGCCGCCCACTACAACCGTGGGGTCCACTGCCCACTGCCCCCTCCCCTGCCCTATGGTACCCAGTCCGGTGGACAGTGCACGTAAGGTGCATTTAGTTCGTGAAAATTTTTAGCTTTGGTTACTGTAGTATTTTCGTTTATATTTGTTAATTAGTATTTAATTATGAATTAATTAGGCTTAAAAGATTCGTCTCGTGGTTCTCTACCAAACTGTGTAATTATTTTTTTTGTCTATATTTAATGCTTCATACATATGTCTAAATATTCAATGTGATGGAAAATCTTTTGAGAATTTTTGGAAACTAAACATGGCCGTAGACGCGTGGTGCATATCAGATTCATTCACATTTTCGTTTCTATTCGTTCTCTCATTAACGCCCTCGTCACCATCGTTGATCAAGACATTCACCGGTAAGAAACTAAGAAACAAATTTGATATTGATGGACATATTATATTATTATAAAACCACCTCGAAAAGATATTGGATGGGTAAAGTCAGCCTCTATCATTTTTTATTAATATAGAGGCCTCTTATATTTGAGGTAGCCGCAAACCTTGTTTATTCGCCTCTAAAAATATATACTCTCTCTATTTTAAATTATAAGTCATTTTAGCTTTCTTAGAGAATCAAAATATTCAAGTTTGACCAAATTTATATAATAAAACAATAACATTTATGATATGATAGCAACTAAATATCATTAGATTCTTTATTAATTATATTTTCATAGCATACTTATTTGATGTCATAAATCATTGTAATTTTCTCTATATTTTTTGTCAAACTTCAATGCATTTGACTCTCAAAAATATTGAAATGACTTATAATTTAGAATGGAGGATGCACTTGGCAACGTCATCATCTCCTGAGTTCATCGCCGGTCAATGCAAGGTACATTCGACCATGGGTGTGTTTAGTTGAGAAAAATTGGGTGAAAAGTTACTGTAGCACTTTTTGTTGTTATTTGGTAAAATTTGTCCAACCATGGATTAATTAGACTCAAAAGATTCGTCTCGAACTTTACAGACAAACTATGCAATTAGTTATTTTTTTACCTATATTTAATGCTCCATGCATACATTTAAAGATTCGATATAATGGGTGAAAGAGGAAATATTTTGGGTTTCCATGGGAAGTAAACAGAGCCTGTATCCTTCACCCTCCGGTGTCATTCACCTTCGATATTGGACCTCCCCAGAGATACTTCTTCTTTACACGTGTCATGGTCTCACCACAACCTTTGCTCCGTGTAGCGAAGAGGCCCTTGGGTTCCAGTGTAATCAGCGCCAATCTTCTCATAACTAAGATATCCAAATAAGCCCCTTAGCAAGACAAAAAGTATTGGTTACTACTATGATGAAAATGGTACCATCAATCGCCTGAATTATGCAGTCCACGAGTCATTTTGATTCGTTTGATTACTACTTTGCCTTACAACGGTTAGTTCTTGCAATCTAGTGCAATAATCAATAGGCAACCGGTAGGAGAAAGTGACGTATCGAGAATTGATTTGCTATCATCTTAATTTTATATTTAGGTAATTGTACATGGTTTATGTTTTGAATGTAATTATATGTAGCAATGTATAATGATTAATAAACATTCACTGTACCCCCTCTAGTAGAGTGCATAGGTTAAAATTGTCGTCCACATTATGCATTTCAAACCAGAACCATGCACCCAGGAGCGGATCCAATGTGGGGACTCAAGCCCCCCTATGCGCTGTACCTCTATGTACAATCATATAAATCTTTAGTTTTTTAGACCACGTTTCACTGTCGCACTGTGCTACTACTGTGTTTGTACTGTTCGGCGCTCCATCCTGTCTGTTCGTCCGTTCCTTCAATCCATTGCAGCCCTCCGTTTCCACCCTTATCCTGTCGCCCGATGCCTCGCCTTGCTGCCTCCGCCTGCTCCCCCGTGGGCTGTCCCGTGCCGCCCGCGCCACGAGCGACCCGGTGGCTGGAAGCTGTCGTTCTTCACCAGATCCTCCTCCTTCCTCATCCTCCAAGCGGAATCGCTCCGGTCGCCGCCTCCCTTTCCCCTCGCGTCGGTCCCTCCCCCCTCCCCGAGGTTGCGCTGCCGCCGCTGGTACCCACATTGCCGCCGGTGCCAGGAAACCGCTGCTCTGCCCTTGCTGGCTCCGATTCGCGACGCGGTCCGCCTATCCTAGTGCCGCACGCTCCACCCCTCCCTCTTCACGGCTCAGGTACCCCAACGCTGTGCCGCGCTACCACGGGAGCCTTGGCGCGGGCAAACCCTAGTTACCTATATTACCGAGACCGTCTTCCATGTATATGTTATCTAGCAATAATACAACATTCTCTTAACTATTGATGGACTATGAAAGAGGAAGTCCTAAAATAGAACAAGGGGAGATTCGTGCTGCCTAGCACTACCATCCGCATGTAGCACGCCGTTCCATAGCCCTCTAGTAGAGGGCAAAGGTTGAAATTGTCATTCACATTATGCGTATAGAATCAGAACTATGCACCCAGGGTAGACCTAGCGTGGGGGCGGCTATGGGAGCTCAAGCCCCCTACTCACTGGAGCTCTATGTACAATTATATTGCTAAGACCGGCACCTTTCGCATATATGTTGATCTAGCAATAACAAAACAGTCCTATTAATTATTGACGGACTATGAAAGACGACCTACAATAAAGACCTAAAATAAAAATAGAGGAAGAAGCAGTGTGGTCTTGTCCACAGCCCGGTGCCACCATCCGTGTGTAGCACGCCGCTCCATAGCCCTGAGTGCAAAGGTTAAATTTTTTTTGACTGAATGCAAAGGTTAAAATTGCCATCCACATTATACGTATGTAACTAGAACCATGCACCTATAGCCCCCCTCCCCTCCATGCGTTGGAGCTGCATAGAGTTAACAGAGAGGAAGGAGAGAGGGGAAGATTTTCAATTCGAGGATCCGGAGAGGTGTTTTCATAGTCATCTCAGAATATTTTCGACTTCATTTTTCTACAATGTCTTTCTATATGAAAATTGATTATTTACGATGTACGTTTATCACTGTTAAGCATCCATGGTGGAGGAAAAGTAGTGGTGGCTCTAGGATTTAATGAAAGAGAGGACTGAAGTCATCTTTAAACTTTGGAGCCCCTCCGTTCTCTCTTTCATGTCTAGAGGGGCTCCATTGTCATGGAGGTGGTAGGAGCAACTTAAGCCTCACATGCGACCCGCCCCACCGCTAGATCCACCCCTGAGGAAAAGAGAGAGGAGAAAGAAGTGAGCCCGGCCCTACCTATGGTCCATCTCTGTGTTCGCCACTGCATGCCACGCGTACGCGTTAACGCATATAAAGTATCTAGGACTTTGACTCAGTCCGATGTATATATGAATCATATTTGTCCACAGTATTTTCAAAATACTGCAATAAATCCGTATCCGAGTATATAAAAGTGTCTTGTGCATACCTTATGACACGTGTACGTATTTCCGCATCACAATAATAATGACCGTCATCTCCACCGTCCATGCCACCACAGTCCACAGGCCGGGCCGCCCGGCTCCATCCGGCTATATAAAGACGAGCAAGTGCCAAGGCGACAAGCAAGCACAAGCAAAGCAACAACCAACCCATCGATCCAATTGTCACTCGCTCAGTCGCTCTCCCTCCCTCCAGCAAGGCCATCTCTCTTCTCGTTTCATTACCTACCCATGGCGGAGGAGAAGCACCACCACCACCTGTTCCACCACAAGAAGGACGAGGAGCAGCTGGAGCAGCCCGGCGGCGGCGGTGGGTACGGCGAGGCCGCCGAGTACACGGAGACCACGGTGACGGAGGTGGTCTCCACCGGCGAGGACGAGTACGACAAGTACAAGAAGGAGGAGAAGGAGCACAAGCACAAGCAGCACCTCGGCGAGGCCGGCGCCATCGCCGCCGGCGCTTTCGCACTCGTACGTCGTCGTGTACCTCGATCTCGTCGTCGTCGTCGTCATCCGGCGATTATTGTTAATTATTATCATATTAATTACCTATACATATGAATTGAACGAACAAACTGATGATCTCGTACATGCATGTAGTACGAGAAGCACGAGGCGAAGAAGGACCCGGAGCACGCGCACCGCCACAAGATCGAGGAGGAGGTCGCGGCGGCGGCGGCCGTGGGCTCCGGCGGCTTCGCCTTCCACGAGCACCACGAGAAGAAGAAGGACCACAAGGAGACCGAGGAGGCCGGCGGCGAGAAGAAGCACCACTTCTTCGGCTGATCTCCCATCGTCGTCCCGTCGACGTGCGTGCACACGTACGGCCTCATGTATGTATGCATGTATATATGTATGTATGTTTGTACACGTATATGTATCTACGCGTGCGTGTGACAGTGAGATCGAGAGACTGAGAGGTGGGCCCGCGCGCCCGCCGTACATGAATAAGTGGCTGCGTAATCTGTCGTGTATACGTGCGTGTATTTGTACCTGTGTATGATTGTGGTACGACCGACTGAAAAATGTGTGCAAATCTGAGTTGCTTATGTTTATGAACAGTATTAATGCCCATTTTATTTTATTGGACTACTTGCTACTAGCCTAATCTTGCGCCAGTGGTATATAGATGAAATTACTACTTTAAGGCCAGTTAAGGGGGAGTTTCATTACGTAGTTTCTAAGACTGTCATATGTCATGTGAAATGAAATGAAACTCGGATGAAACATCCACTCTCAATAGAGAGTTTTATTTCATGATTTCATAACATTTAATTTCAAGACTTATAAGGGTTGGTAATCGTGCCAAGAGAGTTTCGTCTAGATGAAACCTATTTCTTCTCTCTCTTCTTAAATACACTGCCATGTCATCCAAAATGCCTATGTGACAACCTATTTAATGCAAATGAAACGTACATGAAACTCCCACTAAGACTGGCCTAAGTAGGTGTGTGTTCAGCAGGTAGATCGAGATAACCCGTCTGTTTTTTACACGCCATATTAATTTTTTTCCTAAGCTAAGTATTTTCACGTACTTATAAAAAAATTTACACGCTGTAACTACCAATTTTAGAAAATTTATACATTTTCACAACATGTGAATTATATTATATATTATGAAAGCACTACGGTTAAAGCTAGCTACACTACTAGATCAAGAATACGTTCCTAAACAACAACAAAAAAAACTGTTCTAAAATCGGTATGAAAATTACATACTCTCACAAGTTAAAAAAAGGGACTACATACTCACATTTTTATCATTATCTAAAAAATCATAATCACATTTAATTTCACATTTCGATATAGGGAGTAGAATAGAAAATGGCATTTTACAAATTCATTTCGCCGTCGTGAAAATATATATTGGCATCTTATGAAATATGTAGCCAGGTGAAAAATTATATATTAATATTTTTTCGCAAACTATAAACAAAAGCTTTCATAGCTCAGTTGGTTAGAGCACCCGTTTAGTAAGCGGGAGGTCTTGAGTTCAACTCTCAATGAAAGCATTTATTTATTTTTATTTTTTAAAAAATGATACATGCTTTGAAAAATAAGTTGCATATTGGAAAATATAAGTTGCAGATACAATTTCTCTCTCATTTTTTTTAAAAAAACTAAACTTGAATAATACCAATATATCAACGACTCAGCTTTGCAAAATTTGTTAAATATATCCACTCTTTCTGACTTTGAATGAACAGTACTCGCTTTGGAAAATTGGTTGCGGATACAATTTCTCTGTTTCGTTTTTTTATAAAAGAAATTAATCCTGGACAATACCAATAATTTGAACGAGTCGCTTTGCAAAATTTGTTAAATAAAGCTACCGACCCCTTTCCCCAGATTCTTTCCGTCTCTTGTAAACGCACAATGCAGAAAAGTTGCAGATGATGGTCACAAAGGACGCAGTCTGACTTCCAGTTCCAGTACCTGCTCATTCCAGTTGCATCTGAAACCAAGTAGACACAACTTGGCACGTCAAACTTGATTGGCATTTTCATTGCAGCAGATATTGCAAAATTACATTTCACATATCCTACAGAGTCAAAAATTCGATAGACTCTACAACCTTGATTTCTCTTTTGGCAGCTGTGTAGTAGTAGTCTAAACACAACACAATCTTGACTTGTTTACGACTCCATGACTACATTGCTACATGTGCTCCCCATTGCCAACCTCTAAACACCGTCCTGGAATTTTTGCTTCTCTTGCCAGTTGGAAGACTACCACATTTGGAAGTTGTGTTGGTGTGCAAATGATACAAGTCTTTCTTCTTGTGCATCAGCTTGTTCAATCAGATCTTCAGTCCCGTGTTAGTTTACTGAAGCTTTGGTGCCTTGACAAGATACACACCCCTCACTAAACCTTTACCAACATCTCCAACCTCCTTAAGGACAGATGTGGGCTCTGGCGCAGTTTCATCAGCCTCCTCTCTGCCACGCTTCTGACATGTAAAAAATTCATACAACTTAAATACATCTGCATTTGTGCTACGCCCAAGGCCCAAGAAAAAGAAAATGAGTTCTGCATGATAGAGTGCTTATTGGGAAAACCGACAAAAATATTGCTTGTCGCAAGTCTGTGTAGTGTTGAGTGTAAAAGGGATCTTTTCTTTCTGAGCGATACAAAGAAAAAAATGCTCTATGGTCCAAGCTGTCACTAATACCTTTGGGTTCTCCCATGTAAGACCCACGGCATCTCCTCCAATTGAACCATACCACAGCTTGAAAGTCTTGGAGAATGCACACTGTAAGTAGAAGATGTTAAATTTTATACAAATGGATGAACATATTTTCAAGAGATCAAGAGCTACAATTTTACCTTCAAGTCTCGCAAGAAGTATGTAGTTGGGTCAAAGTTTACCAAAAGTTTATCTCTTGCGTCATGCAAACCTTTCACGGCCCCTTTGTTGAGTGGCATATAGGGGTGGAAATCTTTACTTGGTTTGCCCCAGACCACCAACTTACCTGTGAGGTTGTTACAGTAGTAGATCAAAAAAAGAAGAATTGAAGGTAGGCTATTGTATCAAAAGATTGAGTTCTGGTCAGCAAGAAATCTCAACTAATTTCTGTCAATTGTAGAGGTGAAATTGATTATGCTTTACAGCTTTAGTATTTGGTGGTACATTTTTGCCGAAAGAATACGTCTATAAAACATCAGGGAATTGGGACGCAATTGTAGTTGATATAAAGCGAAACTGACCATCTGGAGTCTCGGCAGGAAAAAGTACTTGATTGGGACAACAAAGCTTCTCTTGATGGAGGAGAATAACAGCATCATAATTGCTCATAGGTGTTCGGAACAGGCACTATAGCATGCAAAGATTCATACTGAGTATGAAAAAAAGACAGTAAAATAAGATAAAGCCAATGAAGTAGTGGATGAACAAAATTACCTCCCATGTATATTCCCCTGATTGACCATGAAGTATAAGATTTGTTAAAAGCTCTGCACTGCTTTTAGCATAAGCAGCTATCCGTTTAAGGACCTACGTTTATAATGAACAGAAAGAATAAAGAACTCCATCAATATAGCAGGCAAGGTTCCAAAAGGCGCTAGGACACTGCCTAGCGCCTAAGCGGAGATTAAACGTGATTAAGTGTATGTGTCTTTTCTTTTATTCTGCTGGGATGTAAATAAGTGCATCACTACACACATTCATCCCATCCTTGATACAACATAAGGCCCGGGATATAAATAAGTGCATCACTACACACATTCATCCCAGCCTTGATACAACATAAGGCCCAGCAGGACAGCAGTACTATCTCCTTGGCCAGAAAATATTGTGGCTCAAGCCCATTTTTTCACAGCCTTATCCACTGCCCTATCCAGCAGCAGCCTCCTGTTTCCTTCCCAACGCCACATGCCCACACCTCTTTCCTCTTCCCAGCACTGCACGCTCGCCCATGCCGCCAGCCGCACTTCACACGCTGTGAGGCCTTGTGTCGCCAGCCTCAGGTGGCCCAGGCCTTGCGAGGAGCAAGCGCCAGGGAGGGTGCATGTGGGGTGGCAGGGCAGCACTACGCCAGCACCAGCAGCAACTTGAGCTCCAGCTCACACACTCCTGTTTGCTTGTGCTGCCGCACTCTCCTGCCTCCCGCCCATGCCCACACGAGCCTGCCTCGCTCCCGATTTTCCCTGATTCTGTGCTACTTACATGCTGGCCTGTGTTTAATTGGATGCCTATGGCCTAGGCCACGAGGGCTCCAACTTACACTTGAGCGCGCCTAGGCGAGTGCTTAATCATGTTTTTGAACACTGATGACAGGTTAATATACATGCTATTCATGGTTAAAATCTCAACATGAGTGTAACCATATCATATTTCAAGAACAAATCCAATACTACAAACTGAGAAAAATATGTCATATATGCATGATAAATGGAGATAGATTGCATTTTCAACATTTCTACTTCACTACCGAAGCCTTGATGCACACTTGTTCAACAGCAAGAGTCATTTCCAGCTGTAAACAATAAAACACATACCGACTTGCTTGGTGACTGTTTTGTCCATGCTTCAGATGCTTTATCATAAGACGTAGCGAGAAACATTGCAGGCTCTATATCATGAGGGTTTTGGTCATAAGATTTTCTGCTCAGCATAAAGTTATCCTGTAGTTGTATGAATCAATATGTTAAGAGCTATAGAGCTAACTAAAAGAAAGAAAGGAAAAGAGAGGGAGAGAGAACTGACATTTATCTCCTTCTCATCCTTCAGGTTGAAGTCATTATTTATGTCAATAACCATAGGTGAAAAGGTCCAATCAAAACTCGATAACAACCGCAAAAACCTGTGATTTTTTTAGTGATTCGTCAGAGGACTTTGACACCTTTCATTGGTCATGATTATCAGGACTGGTAAAAGGTATAACCAACTAGGAAAGTAGGATGGATGGATGGAGAGAGTGTCACCGAAACCTAATAAGGTGATTAATAACCTTATGAGCCTTATAAGCCTGGTATGTTTACTGTATAGGAGTACATGTAATGGCTTCATTATCTAAGAGTAATTGTAGCTTATAATCAGCAACATATCATTTTTGTTTTCCTTTAACATACTATCACATTTGCTATAAGGCGTATGAAGAAACTAAAATGGATGCTATGTGAAAACATTCACTCCTCCATACACTGAATATTGGGATTCACAAGAAGATACTATAATACAAGGGATGGTCAGACCACATGGCTCAAGTAGTATTAGGGTATTGAAAAGGGAAATTAGAACATGATATAGGGATAGGGACGAAATAGTACTGGTGGGAGACTAGACTCATTCTTATCCAGAACAATGATACAAGGCATCCTTAAAATAGTGGATCCTGGGCCCTCCCAAATCCTTAACTCTGATAATCATTCCTAACTAAATATGACCTTACATATTCATAATTCCCTTTCCTGGCTGAAACCCATCACCACATCCTCCTGGCTCAGACTCCAGCTGCTATGCATCTCTTCCACATGTCCAATTAACTACTCCCTCCGTTCCAAATTATAAGACGGTTTGACTTTTCTAGATACATTGCTTTTACTATGTATCTAGACATAGTGTATATCTAAATGCATAGCAAAAGTTATGTACCTAGAAAAGCCAAAACGTCTTATAATTTGGAATGGAGGGAGTAGATTCTACATGCAACTTGAGAAATGGGTTTTGAAGGGGGGAAATTGTGGCTTTCACAGGATGGCTAAGAGAAATTCAACAAAACTGGTCTCCACAATTTTCAGAACTACTAACTAAACTTTTTTCCAGCAGTCAAGAAATAACAAAGATAGCTGGTTGGAATGTAGCATTAGGCATCTGTCTATGACATAACAGAAAGAATGAAGCTGATAAAATGAGCAGCAATACAGATGGTAAACCAGAGGCTGATGAAAGGTTCCAGAAGTTTACCTGAGAAACCCAGCAACCCGAGAAGAAGGGGCATGGAACGGGAATGGCTTCAAAAATATATACGCAACTACCAACTCAACTGCCTCTTCTGAGATAAATGAAGAAAATAGATGTGCAGAAATCCATCTTTTTGCTAGCCTTAGAAACAGAAAACAAATGCAAGCTTCATAAGCATGCTTCATAGTTTAAGATATGGGGTGTTTAAATAACATTCAGAACCTTGGCAGTTACCTAACTACTGGTCCATACACCTGGTAACGGCCATGCAGACCATTGATCATACTAGAGTGTTGGCTCCGCAGAAAAAGCATCTTATCTTCTGATAGAGCACTTTGTGTCTTGTCATCTCCAACTGCCAGATAATGAAATAAAGTTATGGACCTATGCGATCTTTCTACAGTAGCCAATTAGCAAATGTAGGAAATTATTTGAATACATAATAAAAGACTAACCTGGCTTTTGCAGCACTAAACCTCTTTCATGAAATATTTTGAGTAAGAATGAATATCCAGATGTAAGGACATTCACCTCATCTTCACTGGCTGAAACAAACATTCCTCGATCCTCCAAGCTGAAATTAAAAACAATGAGCCAGTGGAATGATAGAAAATTCAAGCAAACAATTTTCTCCTTAAATACTATCGCATACCTTTCACCAATTTTTAAAAGAAATGCAGCCTTTGTCTTCTCCATGGCCACGGGATCCAAGGGCCAGTTACCAGATCCCTCTAGCTATTATTAAAATAGTGAAGGGGAGAAATTTGTGAACAAAGCAAATCCCAAAATGAAGCCCAGCTCTATCAGATACACATCATGACATGCAAGTTTCTGAGCAAATCAGCATTATATATGAAATTATCTACGCTTCTATTATTTTTTTGCCAGTAGGGAGGTAAAGGAAGAAGTAACAATTAATGTGTGTTCTACCCAACCCTATTGTAGGAAAAGTCTGCAAAGCCCAATGTTCTAGAATAGAAAATGGAATGAAGAAGGGGGTGTGATATACTAGAGATGGCAACGGGTACCCGAAACCCGAGTACCCGACGGGTTTTACCCGATAAAAAGACGGGTATAGGATAAATTTTCTACCCGTGGGTACGTTATTGGGCAAAATCCTATACCCATCGGGTATGGTAAGTACGGGTGTGGGTGTATACTACCCATACCCGTCTACCCGCGGGTAAAAAATACCCGCAGAAAGAACAAGCCACCCTCATCATTTTTGCCTATACAGCCCATGAATTTAGCTCAAATCCAACTAAACCCTTCTAGTATATATATTGCAATGATGCCATTATATGAATGTTAGTTTGTATCTTGTTGGAAGCTTGGAATGATTTATTTTTGCATGTGAATGTTTGATATTTATATGTAATTCTCGGGTATGTTATCGGGTGCGGGTTACCCGTCGGGTAGAAGTTACCCGCGCGGGTGCGGGTATGGAAGTATTTTCCTACCCGTGCGCGGTTGCGGGTAACCCGACGGGTACAACTTGGTGGGTGCAGGTGCGGGTACGGGTGGCTACTACCCGTCGGGTACGTACCCGTTGCCATCTTGAATACTAGCTCCCATAGAGGGATAATAAGAAATTATTATTCTATTGTCATACAGCACAACTAAAGAAAGGTCATACCTGAATCATAACTTCTAAAGATCTTATGCAAGTTGTTGCGAATTTCGGTAGCCTCTGAGAATTCCTTCCATATGCCAGTGGATGAGGTTCAGGAGGAAACACAGAAGTGTACCTAAAAGCTGGTGTATAAGAAAAGGAAAAACGAAAGGAAATGTCACATACAATGAGAGAAATTGTGAAAACAAGATCACACATAAAGAATACAAAAAGATACTGTGTCAAACCTGAGTCTAGGGGTTGCACGGTAGATATTTTAAGAGGAATATCATCTAAGAGACGTAACTGCTTAGAAATAGTATCAAAAGCTTCAAGCAAAGCTCCAGAAGACGAGACTGGATCTGCATAATTAGGAATAAGCTTAAAACCAAGGATACGTAGACTGTAAAGCAACACATAGAAAGATCTGGAACTTACCTTGGCCATCAACTAAGAGGCAAAAGTCCAGCTGATCAACAACATGAATCAAATCATCCTTCTGCAGTGACAAATGTTTCATAAGGACATAATCAGCAATCCTTTTAATAATTGTGTGCTTCTCCCAAGATTGGCATTCCCAAACTGCAGTTAAGCAAGTAGGATCCATTAAGAATAAAATGCAACAGCTACCCGAGTAACACACTTTTTAGATAATGAAGTAAAAAAATAAAATGCATCAGTTACCTGTGCTTTCAGCAATATTTCCATCCTTGAATCTTCTAAGCTCAGCTTTCTCTCCCCAAAATTTCCTAAATTTAATGGCCTGTGATTTAATAATGCATAACAGTGTGTTAGATCGCAATAGTGGCAGTTCATTGTTCCGTAATCTAGAGAAGGAAAAATACCTCAACGCGGTTCTCAGGGTTTGGACCAATATCAACAAGGCGAAAACTTTTTTCCAATGAGCTAACCATCATACCAACGAGAAGTGGACTGCTGCCAAATTCTGAGAAACCCTACAAAATTGTGCTTGTCACTGGACTGAAATGCAGCAAAGTGATCAATGCTAGAATGTCTGATTCATTGATTGGGCTAACCCTAGAAGGGTAGCTATATAGGTACCATACATGGGCCACATGGGCCTAGCCTCATGAGCCTAATACAAACACACTCCAACACCCCCCCGCAGTCTGAACTACCGGCGCAGCGGAGTTCAAGGCTGAACAAGAAAGAAAACAAGTAAGAGCACAACACACAGGACCCCCCCGCAGCTACAACTAGCCACTGGAGACGTTGAGGCTGGAGCGAAACTTGGAGAAGGTCGAGGAAGGGAGGCCTTTGGTGAAGATATCCGCAAACTGGGAGGTGGTCGGGACGTGAAGAACCCGGACGTCGCCGATGGCCACCCGGTCGCGGACGAAGTGTAGATCGATCTCCACATGCTTGGTCCTCTGGTGCTGCACGGGGTTGGTGGAGAGGTAGACCGCACTGACGTTGTCGCAGTAGACGAGCGTGCTCCTGGCGAGTGGGCGGTGAAGCTCAGCCAGGAGCTGGCGGAGCCAGGCGGCCTCGGCCACGCCGTTGGCCACGGCACGGTACTCCGCCTCGGCACTGGAGCGGGAAACCACGGGCTGGCGCTTGGACGACCAAGAGACCAAGTTGCCGCCGAGGAAGACCGCGTAGCCGGAGGTGGACCTGCGGGTGTCCGGGCATCCCGCCCAGTCAGCGTCGGTGTAGACAACCAACTCGGCAGTGGAAGACCGGCCGAGGAGCAGCCCGTAGCCAAGGGTGCCACGGAGGTACCGGAGAAGCCGCTTCATAGCAGCCAGGTGAGGCTCCCGCGGAGCATGCATGTACAGGCAGAGCTGCTGGACGGCATAAGTGATGTCCGGCCGTGTGAAAGTGAGGTACTGAAGCGCGCCTGCAAGACTCCGGTAGGCGGTGGAGTCTGCTGGCCCAAGCATCGGACCCCCAGCCTCTGACAGCTTGCCCTGGGTGTCCACCGGTGTAGAGCAGGACTGGTAGGCGGTCATCCCGGCTCGCTCCAGAATGTCACAAGTGAACTGCCGCTGGTGGAGGAACAGGCCGGAAGGTCGGGGCTCAACAGTGACGCCGAGGAAGTGGTGGAGCACCCCAAGATCCTTCATAGCAAATTCCTTCTGGAGTGAGGCAATGATGCGGTGGAGCAGAGATTTGCTGGAGGCAGTGAGAACAATGTCATCCACATAGAGGAGCAGGTAAGCAGTCTCACCCCCATAGTGGTATATGAACAGGGAGGTGTCAGACTTGGCCTCCGTGAACTCAAGAGTCTGCAGGAAGGTAGCGAAGCGAGAGTACCAAGCCCGGGGTGCCTGCTTGAACCCGTAGAGAGATTTGTTGAGCCGGCAGACGAAGTCAGAACGAGAACCATCCACAAAACCTGCCGGCTGACTGCAGTAGACCGTCTCAGTCAGAGTGCCATGAAGGAAGGCATTCTTGACATCCAGCTGATGCACAGGCCAGGAGCGCTCGAGAGCCAGGGAGAGGACGGTGCGGACTGTAGCTGGCTTCACCACGGGACTGAACGTCTCAGCATAGTCAATGCCGGGCTGCTGAGTGAAGCCGCGGAGAACCCAGCGAGCCTTGTAGCGCTCCAAGGAACCATCAGCCCGCCTCTTGTGCGTCCAGATCCACTTGCCGGTGACAATGTTGGAACCCGGCGGACGAGGCACTAGGTCCCACGTCTGGTTGGCGAGGAGGGCCGCGTACTCCTCGTCCATCGCGCGACGCCAGTGAGGATCCGCCAAGGCCGCGCGAACGGAAGAGGGTACCGGAGAGATCTCCGGCTCGCAGGCGGCGGCGGTGAGGGCCTGTGGGCGAGACGCCTGCCTCGTCACCATCGGGTGAGTGTGACGAGGGTCCCGGTGAAGAAGAGGTGGGTGGTACACCGGCGGGTCGGCGCGAGAGCGTGGTGATGCCGGCGGAGCAAGCACCGGCGACGACGGCGCTGGGGACGAGAGCGGCGGAGCCGGCTCACGCCGGCGCTCGTAGACGATCCCAAAGCGTCCGGGAGGAGGTGAGGGCGGACGCGGCTCCCGCCGGCGCTGGTAGACGAGTCCGAAGCGCCCGGGAGGAGGTGGGGTCGGTGTGCGCGGTCCCGCGATCGGAACGGCAGCATCCGGCACAACGGGAGGCAGCGAAGCCACAGGGAGCGAGGGTGGAAGCTCCGGGGCTGCCTCGACCGTGTCAGGCACCGGAAGGTCCTGGGGCGACGCGGGACCACCAGGAGAGCGCGCCGGAGCAGTACCTGCATGGTAGGGGGAGAAGGGTGGCGGAATCGCCGGGTCAGTGGGAACGAAGGAAGCCTCCGCAGGGTCAGCGGGAGGTGTGGGTGGAGAGGTGGTGGAGTAAGGGAACGCCGACTCATCAAACACGACATGGCGAGAGATGAGGACACGGCGAGAGGTAAGGTCAAAGCATCGGTAACCCTTGTGATCCGGAGAGTATCCGAGAAAGACACAGAGGGTCGACCGGGGAGCCAGCTTATGAGGAGCGGTGGCGGCGGTGTTAGGGTAACACGCACACCCGAAGACTCGAAGGTGGTCGTACCGAGGAGGGGTACCGAAAAGAGCGTGGTGAGGCGTGGGAGCTGGGCAGGCAGTAGAAGGAAGTCGGTTAAGGAGATAGGTGGAGGTGTGCAGACACTCAGCCCAGAAGCGAGCGGGTAGAGATGCCTGGAGCAGAAGGGTGCGCATGATGTCGTCGGTGGTGCGGATCATACGCTCTGCCTTGCCGTTTTGAGAGGAGGTATACGGACAAGACATGCGCAGGTGGACACCGGAAGAAAGGAAGAAGGCACGGGAGGTTGAGTTATCGAACTCACGGCCATTGTCGCACTGGACAGCCTTGATGGTGAGGCCGAACTGAGTGGATACCCAAGCAAAGAGGTTGCTAAGAGTGGGAAAAGCCTCGGACTTGGCACACAGAGGAAAAGTCCAGGAATAATGGGAGAAATCATCGACCACCACCAAGTAGTACTTGTAGCCAGACATGCCGAGAACAAGAGAAGTCCACAAGTCGCAGTGAATAAGATCAAATGCACGAGGGACATGTGAGGATGAGGACTGAAAGGGAAGGCGAACGTGACGGCCCAGCTGGCACGCATGACACAAGTGATCATCGTGAGCCTGAGAGCAACGAATGTCGGAACTACGACGGAGCTGCATCAGGGCATCCCGACCAGGATGGCCGAGGTGACGGTGCCCAAGTGGTGGAGGAAGGAGTGACGGCGAAAGCGGCGGAGGAAGGCGAAGAAGGTGAAGCAGACGCCGGAAACTGAAGGGTGTAGAGAGGCCCAGTGCTGTTACACCGGAGCAGAGGAGCCCGGGAGGCCAAATCCCGCACGGTAAGGCCAGAGGGGTCAAACTCAACCGAACAAGAGTTATCAGTGGTGAAACGGCGAATAGAGAGAAGGTTGTGAACCATCCCGGGAGCCACAAGAACATCAGAGATATGAAATGAGCCGTGGGAACTGGCAGTGCCCACGGAGGAGATAGGAATGCAGGTGCCATTGGCGACCATGATGGAAGAGGGACAGGAAGGGTGGGGAGGACGGAGAGAAGAAAGTAGACTCGCATTGGGCGTGGTGTGGAAAGTGGCGCCCGAGTCGGCGATCCAATCAGGACTAACTGGTGGAGTGCTGGCGGTGGTGCTGAAGGAGGAGGCCACGGTAGCCCACAGGGATTTGGGAGGAAACCCCGGATGGCGACGCCCGGGCCCCCCGCACCAGCGGCCCCGGCGGTGGCGGCCATGGTGTTAGCGGCGCCAGGAAGATGTCCCGGCTGCGACGGCGGGGGAGATGGAGCCGATGGCAGAGGGTAGGGAGCCGACAAGGCCCGGCGCGCGACACGATATGCAGCAGCAGTGGCGCCGGCCCTGGTACGGCGTACGCCCGCGTGCCAACCACGGCTTACTGGAGCGGAAGCACCTCCAGATGGGACGGGTGCTCCCTGCGGGGCGGCTGCAGCTCCAGGAGGGGGAAGGCAGGCCCGAGGTGAAGGGAACGGGCAGGCTCCATGCGGCGCGGCCAGGCAGACCCAAGGAGGCGGTGGCTGGCCCGCGGCCGCTAGCTGCTGCTCCTGGGGCTGCAGGGGCTGGAGCGGCGCCACTGGAGAGAAAGGGTGACGCCACTGGAGAGGAGGGGCGGCGCCACTGGAGGGAAGGGGCGGCGCGCCCTGGAGGGAAGGCGCCGCGGCCGCTGGCTGCTGCTCCTGGGACTGCAGGGGCTGGACACCAGCAGGGAGGCCGGCGGATCGGGCGGCCGCCGCGCTGGAGGAGAGATGGTGCGGCGCCAGCGGGGAGAGAGGGGGAGGAAACGGGGTGGAGGAGGGAGGAGAAGGGGAGGGAAGGCGACCTGCCATGGCTGGCGGCTGCTGGCCGGCGGCAGCTGCACACCAGCGGCTGGCGGCGGGTTCAGGAGCCGGGGAAAGAGGCTGCTGCGCCCACGCCTCGGAGGAGGAGGCGGCCGGGGAAGGGGGCTGCTGCGCCCACGTGACAGGGGAGGAGCAGGAGAAGGAGGGGTGGGGAGGAGGAGCGCCGGCCATGGCCTCCTGGCCGGCGGTGGCAGCCACCAGGAGGGGCGGCGGCTGGACAGGGGAAAGAGTAGAAGCACTGGCTCTGATTACCATGCTAGAATGTCTGATTCATTGATTGGGCTAACCCTAGAAGGGTAGCTATATAGGTACCATACATGGGCCACATGGGCCTAGCCTCATGGGCCTAATACAAACACACTCCAACAATCAATAATACTAATGCCCACATTACATACTTCCACTATTTTCCATTCAGAAGGTGTGCTTCTCCACAGGACTCGGATCATCTTTGTTCTATCTGTAAGTCCTCGTTGCAGCAAAGAATGAACATCTTTCTCAAGAATTCTCCAAGACTCGTCATCCACACAATAGCTTAATGCAGTAACCTTAGAGTTCCGTTTCAAGTTTATCCTGACAGAAAGAAATACAAGTGAGAACTTGATCAGCTGATGGAGAAGTCTTTAATCTGGGATGATACTAGAAGGCAAAATTGGCTCAATGACACTAGGAATATGTGCAGATTGGAAATAATATGAAAAGAGGCTGACAAGTTGGGCCAGAGCCACATTAAGGAGAGAAAAGTTTATTTGGGTGGGTGCATGGATTGTTTATATGGACATCTGAAAATAGTTAACACCGTCATACCAAGTACACAACATAATGGCAGATGCAGAATATAACTAGATAGTCTCAAACTGAGGATGTGCTGCACTATTCACTCAAATAACGGTTCCAGTAGAAGTCCATAATACAACACATACCAATGTGATGCATCATAATTCAGCATACCTCAAGCATGAGTCGAACTTAGCACCAAAGTCAACTTTGGTCAGAAAAAGCTCTTCAAGTCCACCATCTCTGCATTTATCAAGGCAACTAAGCGCACAAGCTGCCTCATCTTGAAGCTGAACAAGGAAAGACAGGCAGAGGCCACGAGAGTTAAACTCAAAAAAATTTGAAAGCTTGACTACAGATGTGGAGGGCATTACTCTAAATCTGAAGAACAAAAAACAACAAACTAGATATCTACCAGGGATTGCTGGATTATACCGCAAGGTTGTACATTTGAGTAGTTATACATGAGTATAAATAAAGGGAAAAGGAAGCTGAATGAAAAAGGGTTTGGTGGATATAGATTAATTTAATAATGGTACATACCTCTAAAAAAGCAGACTTCGTCATCCGAAACGCCAAATTTACGTAACCAGATATATCAAATACGGCAACATCAAATGTCTTCAGGCAAGTGACAATGTCCTGAAACATTACACTTCCGATCAGAACTGAAGATCAATGGGTTACTCAACGTTATTGCACTAGTCAATAGCACTCTGTGCAAAGGTCGCACACAGAACTAGGTATCATGTACATCAAGTAACTCTTCAGGTATTTTTATTGCTATAATCTCCAGGAATCCATGGTGAAATATGACCAGACACATTTAAGTATGGCGTAGCAATTTGTCATACTTATTAGACATATATGTGTACATGTGTAGACACCTAGCGCCGGCTGACCCCCTGTGATTTCGTTAGATTGATCTGATTAGCGAGATATGAGGAGATCTTGATTGGTCCTGTCATAGTTCTCAAGGCGTCGCCTAGGCGTGACGCCTAGGCGTCCAGGCGCTCCCCCATCGCCTTGCAGAATGGGCGCCTAGGCGGGCAAGGCGGGCGCCTAGGCGAGCAAGGCGGGCGCCTAGGCGTCTAGGCGGTGGTACATCGCCGTGCCTCGCCTTTACGCCTTAAGAACTATGGGTCCTGTTTCTATAAACCTCAAGATCTCGTCACCCCTATATATATGTAACCTCCTCTCTCAATCAATCAATCAATTCATCCTACATAAATACTACAGCTTTCAATACTCATAATGTATTACCATGTTCACACTATAAGGCAAAGGACTTATTTGTAGACATTATGATTTTGTATGGAAAATACTATTCCATTTACTCTACATATACGGGTATAGATACAAATCTAGTTGATGGCTCCCAACAATGGACTTTGTGCAGAAGGTTGTCAAACCTCTTTGGTGATCGTACGCTTCTTCATTGATTGAATCACCAATCCCTTTGCCCACACCTTGGAAGTTGCTACAAGAATACAGATATGTTTCAATTGAGTAAACATGGTCAAATATCCATAGAAAATCAATTTTTTTGTTGCTTGGATGTACCCAAAAAATTCATCAGTACACGGAAAATTTGTCTTGTGGTCATTGATCTAGTAATCATGCTTCCTCCAGAGTCCACAGTAAGAAACACAAGGATGGCAGAAATTAAGTATCCATTGAGACAATCATGTGTGTATATTGAAGTTCTTTGACGTGCCCAAACCTACATTTCAATTAAAAATCAGCCTGCTTTAAACAGGAAGAGAACACATGTACAAGCATAAACCAACCATAGTTTAGGATGAAATATACCTTTACCAACACCAAGGCCTCTTGCAAAGCTTTCCAGTTAGCAAAGGTACTACTAATAAAGTCTGCATTTTCCTCCAAAAACATATCCTCCAATATGCTACAATTGTACTTTGGTGTGGGTAGGTTTAGACCATCTGAAATGCAAATCCAATCAGCAAAGTTTCAAAGAAAAAACTATATAACTATGCTAAAGGCCAAACCTATGGTATAATGACACTAGTTTCAAAGAACAAGAACTCTTATTAACATCGCAAAATGGAATTGAATTGAACATATGTAAAGCAGTCATATCACCTTTTGTATATGCCCGGACATTGTTTCTCGTTGATACATTCAACTTTGAAACGTTGAACAAAGAATCTGCAGTTGGGATTATTCTTACATAGAATCCAGGAAGGTCTGCAATTTCGGTTGCTGCACCAATGGAAGTTAAAAAAAATGAGAGGGGGCAGAATAACGAAAAGGCCACTTGAGGAGTATCAGCTTCGAGTGCACCAATGATGTGAAAAAAGGTTGGTAGAAGAACAACCTGGATATACATGAAGCACAGGTTTTCGAGCCTCATCTTGGAGGGTAGACCATGAAACTTTGCGGATAAATTTAGAACACCTCAAGTTTTTCTCGACGACACAGAGGTAAAGACACCTCTTTGCATGGTACCGGTGATTTAGGAAATCCTTCTCGTGGAAGCATTCCTGTGGTAAATGCATACAAAACAAATCACATGACAATCTAAGACCAAAATCTTGTTTAATCGCTTCCAAAAGTACCAGTCTTGATCCAAGTCGGCAAGCAAAATAAAAGCATGAGAAGAGTCGTCTTTGTAACCATAGCAAGCTCATTTTCCATTAAAATACCCAGAGACATGAATTCGGAATGGCGCATTTCATGTTAGGCATCTTCACAACCCTAACATGCTAGTTCTGTTTCAAATGACAGACATTGGTGAAATTTGAATCTTTGTTGTAACAGGATCTTTGTAGGCTTTCTTTTGTTCAGGACCCGTCTTTGTAAGCTGGTGAACCCAGCAGGCCAGAAGTTGTACCAAACTAGTTGCTGAGAAAACTCTTTTAGGAAAAAGAAAAGATTGACAAAAGGAGGTTATTCTGATTGAAACATCACTTATTCTACTTATAATCTTTCCAACCAACAAAAATTTGTTGAGAAACCATGTGGCAAGTGCGGAGAGCACCACTCAAAAAAAAAAATTGTTCAGAAGACTTGATTGAACAATTTAGCATAGCTCAGCAGTTATATGTCAAATCAAATAAAACTAAATGTTTGTGAAGATTTGTTTGACAGCAGGCACATTGTAGCAAGCAAAAATAAACATGAACAAAGGCTTCATATCAAGCGAACAAGGCAGAAAGCAGAATTTTTAACGAACATGCTGTGCATTGGATAATAAAGGAACTACTACGAGGACATTGTTTTTTTTTTACCAAACAAGCCTACACATTCTTTATAAGCTGACATCCTGAAAGGTATAAACACAACACTGAAATTTTGAAGGTAAAATGGACATCGCCCAGCTGCCACAAAGGCAGAACAACGCCAATGAATCCCATGAAAAATAAACAGCTCCTCTGTTGACGGTGGCACAAAACAAGTTCTTGGAGTGAATCAAACAGCTGAATTCGAAGAACCCGGCATACCTTTGGCAAGCGTACGAGGAGGTCGGAAGCGACGTCGGGCCTCGCGACCGCGCCGGCCGCGTGGCTCCCGGCGAGCCGCACCACCTCCGGCGGCCGGAAGGTGAACGAAAGCTTCTCGCCTTCCAGCCCCAGGTCCCTCACGAACCCCCGCGCGGCCTCCGGCGTCGCTCGCTGCTGCGGCAGCCTCTTGATGAGCTCCGCGACGGCGTCAACGGCCTCGGCGGCGGCGCGCATGGCCGCCGCGCTCGGCCGAGCTTGCTCCACGAGCGCGGAGAGCTTGCGATCGATGGAGTATTCGGAGGCGCCGGAGGTGGCGGCCATGGTGGCTGGCTTCGGTGCTCGCTGGCGGCGGGAAGGCGAGCGCGGTTACGGGTTTAGGGTTCAGCCACGCTTAGTAGGCTGCATATGGGGACGGGACCAAAGGCCCATGAATGGAGCACGTGAGGTCCGACCTGTTACGGTCGGGCGGTCCGGCCCAAAACACGAATTGGGCCTGCTGCCTAGCGACGGCTGGTACGAGCGCACGTGTTTTTGGCCTGCTGCCCAGCTTACGCCCATGAATGGAGCACGTGAGGTCCGACCTGTTACGGTCGGCTGGTCCGGCCCAAAATACTGTCATGAGCGTAAGCTGGTACGAGCGCACACTGACGGACGGAGAGGGCAAGCGCTTGTGAGCACACCATGGGCTGCGGCGGCGGCCTTTGCGACTTTGCGAGCAGTGGGTTCGTTCCTACCGGGGACTAGGGCGATCTCGTCCGTGGGTGTCTTCGAAGGGATTTTTTGTTTTTTTTTTTGGGGGGGGGGGGGGGGGGGGGGTGATAAGGTAGAAGAGGGAGTGGTGTAGCCCATATGGGCCTTGGCCCAAAATGTGTATTCTTTCTTTAAAAAATCTTAAAATGTGGTGATTAATATTTTGATTAATTGATACAAGATGGTTAAAAAATTGCTATTATGTGTATAACCAAGTCAGATAATGAGCAATGGCACTATGGACATTTGACATCTTTCATACATTAAGAAAACAGACAGAGCTGTTTTGTCAAACATTTTATCAAAACGGCTCTAGCTTATTCAAAGAAGTCACTTCGTCATAGGAGCCATAGCCGAAGCTATTTTTATATAAGAACCAAAGCCCTGCCAAACACGTCATTCGGATGCCTGGTTGAGATCTATGTCTAGAAATGGAGCTGCCTGGGAGGGCTCCATGCAAACATGCCCTTGATTGCACACAATGTTTTAGGGCACTCTCCATAAGCAATTGATTGGAAGAGTATCGATAATTTGTGAGAAATGAGAATTATACAAACATTTGTCTAGCTTTGTAGTACTTTTTTTTACAGTCAACTGGGGGAGAGGCTCCCCCACCGAATTTGATTTTATATCATTGATCTAGGTCCCTACTCCCTACGGACGCATCAAATTCATGGTTTTGCATCATCAGTGTTTGAATTACTGATTACAAAGGGGTAATAAGAAATGACACCGTATATTTGCTATCTCTATCCTTCTTAGGCAACCTCATCTTCAATAGCTAGGCATCAATGTGTATGAGTAAGGTGAATACAATAATGTCATTCCATCGTTTCCATGGATGCCAGTAACAGAGGGCGATGAAGGTGCTGAAATGTTGCTCTGTGAGATGATCTGGGCAGTGAAGGTTGAAAAGGTGCCCATTAGATGAAGGTGGTGCAGGTTGAATCCCAAGCTTCGTCCAGAAAGCTTCAGCGAAGTCGCAACCAAAAGCATTGTGTTCATCGGTTTCATCTTCCTAGATTCAGATTTCACAGACTAGGCTATCAACAATCGTCTTGTGATAAAGATTAGCTTGGCATTGCACTCTTCCATGAACTAGAAGCTAGACAGATAACTGCACCTGTAGTGGTGCGCGGCTCTCCCAGATGAACTTGGTTGCAAGATGAGGTGGTGCATCCCTGGACTACAGTAGGCGCTACAGGCTTCTGGAGTCAAGTTTACCATGGGCGAGATAGAAAGGGCCTCGACACTTGTCCCTAGCATTTGTGAGCACGTTTGGTTGATGATGGTTTGCAGCTGCTGTAGCTCAGACTTTGCTTCAACAGAAAGTCGTGGCGCCAAAAAGTTGGGGTGTGTTGACGGTAGTTAATATACATTACAAACCGTCAACTTATCTTACATAAATGACTAAAATGGATCACCAACATAGACTTAGGGGTTTAAACTGACAAATTCTATGAGTTTTGGTGAATCTGTGTTTTCAGCAGGATTTAATCAGAAAACCATCAAGGAGGACCTATTCATCAAAGGAAATTACAGAATTCCGCCGTGAGAACTATGTGGGAAAGTTCTAGAAGACTCCAGGAGGCTCTCCACCGAGGGAGACCACATGTCTCTGACATGTGGGGCCGTCCGACCCCTCGTGGGCTCCACTGTCAGCCTCTTCGCTATGTCGGTTCTCCACCGCCTTCTAGGATGCATCTCAGCCGTTACTTCAAGTCCGTTTGATCCAAGGGCTGAGGATTGATGCTTAGGGCTATATATACTAGCCTATACCTCCCAGGGCAGAAGCCAAGTCAGATCCTGAGAGCTGAGAAGCTAGAAACCCTAATTCCATATGTCCACTAGGATCTAGAGCTAGCAATTAAGAGAAGATTAGTCCTCCATATGATCTAGTCTTGTATTAGAGATAGAGAGATAGAGTGAGAGGGAAGAGTTTGGAGGAGCCCCGACCTGTCGGTGCTCTCTTTACAGTTTATACCTGGCAGAATCAAGTTCTTCTTGAACTTGCTTCTGATTTTTCTCTGGTAATCGACTTCTAATTCAAATAAGCATCTTGCTCATATTATTCTTCAGGTTTGCGACTCTCTTTTGAGTACTTTAATCCTTATACCTCCTGGGTTAAAGTAGTATTCATAGTGTAAGCGTGGTGCTTAGACTTGGTTACTCATGGATGTACCCTATTTTCCGGATCGGTGGTAGCTCGCGAGGGTGACTTTTATAGCCTCGTTGAATCCTCTGTAGTCCACCTCCCGTTAGTAGGCCTAGAAAGAACTTGTTACTATAGGAAACATACTCTGCCTGTATTTTCTCTAGTAATATCTATAGAATTGAACAATAGAAGACAAAGCTTACCGAAGTTAGAATTAGAAGACCTCAACAGTCTCCTCTATACTCCTATTATCTAACCTTGGTTATGAAGTTGGGTTAAGTTAAGATTTAGTTATGCTCACCTCCGTTACTTTGGGTTCGATATTAAAACTGGGTATTCTCGGTGAAGTGCAACAATGGTATAATATCTGTGCGCTTACGGATAATTCTGTGTGCATTAATTTATACTAACAAGCATTTCTGGCGCCGTTGCCAGGGAACGGTTGCTGAGTTAACTTTGAGTCTAGCTTATCCTTGTATCATTATTCTTTTATCTTTCTTTTCCTTTTCTTTTTACTATGGATCTACAATCCACCCCTATTTACAAATATGGTGCTCCCATGAGCACAAGCCTATAGCTAGCTGAATCTTCAAAGCTCATTCTAACCCCTAGCTATGAGCTACACCCGTGAATAATCAATATGGTTCATGATAAACCATTTTTAGGCGAAGGTAATGAAAACCCTTATTCTCATCTAAATGAGTTTGAGCAAACCAGTGCATGCCTACGCATAGAAGGCATGTCAGACAAGACCTTACGTTGGAAGCTCTTTTCCTTCTCTTTAACGGGAAAAGCTAAACGTTGGTACAACCTCACCATAGAGAGTAGACAAGGAGATTAGGAAGCACTCTGCTCTAATTTTTTTTACAATTCTTTCCCATCTCTAGGGTAGTCAGACTTAGTTTAGAGGTCCTATCTTTTAGACAAAAGAAGAAAGAATAACCTCTAAGCATGGCATGGGAATGTTTTAATGATTTCATTAATACTAGCCCTAACCTTGCCATTCAAGACCCCATTCTTCTTCAACACTTCTATATGGGTCTTGATAGAAAAACCTCAAAACTTCTTAACACAGCCTTAGGAGGCTTGTTCTTGCAAGTCTCCACCAACGCGGGGAGAAGCATTCTTACAAAAATCTTAGAGGATATCCCTGAAGAAGTAGAAGAGAAGCCATTAGAGGAAGAATCCCAGATAGCTAAACCTGAATCTTTATTAGACCCATCACCATCTCCAACAATCCCAGATCCTGAACCACCAAAAAATAAGGAAACTCCAATTTTAGATTTCTTGCTTGAATTTGAGGATGAACTTTTTGATGAATATGGAAACACCTTGAATTACCATACAATGAGGAAATCCTAGAAGCCTAGGAAATCATCATCTGTAGAACTTTTAGACCCTTCTGAGGAGGCTTTCCTTAAAAAGACTATAAAAGAGTTAGTGTCCATTATAAGCAATGAATGGTTAGTAGAATCAGAGCTTTTCTCTGATGTGATTCGCTTAGATTCACCTTCTATATCCATTCGTTGCCAAATTAATAAAGCTCCTTTTGATACTCTTTACAATCCAGTTATGGGTGTTAATATCATGTCTGCATCTTTTGCTCATGATTTATTGAAACATATGCCATTAACTCCAACAACAAAGTTATTGAAAGGTCTTTCAAGACACATTCTCCTGAGTTTGGAAATTTTATATGTCCTTCCTATCCAGGTAAATGGAACCAAAGTCCATTTGAGCTTCTATATCTATGATATTATGGAGTTTGACCTATTGATAGGGCAACCAATTGAAAGACTTATCCAAGAAGGACAAACAGGGAAGTTGAATATAAGACTTGGGAAAAACTTTAAGCTTTCTATACCCATTACTCATTCTCTAAATGCTAAGACTGAGCCAATTCCCGAGGAAGACCCAATGAAAGAGGTTAAGGTTGCATCTCTTGATGATTTGATCGAACCAACCTTGAAGATGATGCCCAGTTCTTCATTGAAGAGGAAGATAAAAATCCCATAGACCCTGAACCTCTAGATGAATTGCTAGAACCACCTAAGCCCACCATTGAGCTTAAACTCCTACCTTCTTATCTTAGATATGCTTTTCTCAATAATGACCAGGATTTTCTTATGATCATAAGTGATAAACTCTCTCAGGAAGAATCCCTCCACTTGCTAATTATCTTAGAAAAGCATCGTTCTGCTTTTGGCTACTCGCTCGAAGACCTTAAAGGAATCAACCCTGCTCTTTGCACCCATTGCATCCCTACAGATCCTGACTCTATACCTTCTAGGGAACCATAGCATAGGCTTAATAATGTGATGAAAGAGATAGTTAAGAAAGAGGTTTTGAAACTCTTGCATGCCGGGATCATTATCCTGTGCCGCATAGTGAGTGGGTAAGCCCTGTTCAAGTTGTACCTAAAAAGAGAGTCCTGACTGTGGTTAAAAATGAAAAGAATGAATTAATCCCCTAAAGAACCGTCACCGGATGGCAGATGTGTATAGATTACCGAAAACTTAACAAGGCAACAAAGAAAGATCACTTTCCGTTACCCTTCATTGATGAGATGTTGGAGCAACTGGCAAATCACTCTTTCTTTTGTTTTCTTGATGGGTATTCAGGTTATTACCAGATATTGATCCATCTAGATGACCAAAGCAAAACCACTTTTACATGTCCATATGGAACTTATGCTTATCGTAGAATGTCTTTTGGATTATGTAATGCTCCAGCTTCTTTCCAAAGATGTATGATGTCTATATTTTCTGATATGATTGAAGAAATCATGGAAGTTTTCATGGATGACTTTTTCGTTTATGGAAAAACTTTTGGTGATTGTCTTGAAGATTTAGACAAGGTTTTGCAAAGATGTGAAGAAAAACACTTAGTTTTTAATTGGGAAAAATGTCATTTCATAGTTAGAGAAGGCAAGTGTTTGGACACTTGGTGTCCGAATGACGGATTGAGGTAGACAGAGCTAAAATTAAAGTAATTGAATAGTTATCTCCTCCCATAAATATTAAAAGGATCCGTAGTTTTCTTGGCATGTTGGTTTTTATCGCCGCTTTATAAAAGATTTTTTCACATATTGCTAGACCACTTACAAATCTTTTGGCTAAGGATGTTCCCTTTAAATTTGATGATGCATGTTTGAATTCTTTTAATATTCTTAAGAAAGCACTCATCTCTGCACCAATCATTCAACTCCCTAATTGGTCGCTACCTTTTGAAATTATGTGTGATGCTATTGATTATGCTGTGGGGGTAGTTTTGGGATAAACAAAAGATAAAAAGCATCATGCAATTGCTTATGCTAGCAAAACTCTAATAGGACCTCAACTTAATTGTGCAACAACTGAAAAAGAGCTCCTGGCTGTTGTTTTTGCTATTGACAAGTTTAGATCTTATTTAATAGGAGCTAAGGTGATTGTATATACTGATCATGCTGCTTTGAAATACATGCTTACTAAGAAAGATGCTAAACCTAGACTTATAAGATGAATTTTGTTACTCCAAGAATTTGACTTAGAAATAAAAGATAAAAAGGGAGTAAAAAATTTTGTTGCTGATCACTTGTCTAGAATGCAATTTGAGAATTCGTAGGAATTGCCCATCAATGATTCACTGAGGGATGACATGCTCTTCAATGTCTCTAGATCCGACCCCTAGTACGTGAATATTTTCAATTTTATGGTTGCAGATTATGTACCACCAGGGGAGAACAAAAGGAAGCTCATCTATGAAAGTTGTCTCCACATATGGGATGCACCGTATCTCTTCAGAGTCTGCTCTGATGGCTTGATTAGAAGATGTGTATCGGCAGAAGAAGGCATCAAGATCATTGAACGATGCCACTCATCACCATATGGAGGACATTATGGCGCATTCCTCACTCATGTGAACATCTGACAAAGTGGATTCTTTTGGCCAACCTGTATGAATACACGAAGGATTTCATCTGGAGGTGTGGAGCGTGTCAGAGGCACGGGAACATCAATTCAAGAGATGCCATGCCACTCACCAATGACCTCCAGATAGAGCTCTTCGATGTCTGGAGTATTGACTACATAGGATCGTTTCCAAAGTCAAAAAGCTATGAGTATATCTTAGTGGTAGTTGACTATGTCTCCAAGTGGGTTGAAGCCATGCCATGTAGAGCTGTTGGTGTAAAGAACTCCAAGAAGATGTTTGAAGAAATAATATTTCTAAGATTCAGAGTTCTAAGGATGGTGATTAGTGATGGAGGAACTCACTTCACTGACAAGAACTTTCACAACTACTTGTCAAGAAATGGGATCCATCACAACATCGCTACTCCTTATCACCCTCAAACAAGTGGCCAAGCAGAAACATCGAACAAACAAATCAAGAATATCCTACAGAAGACGGTCAACAAGATGGGGACTACATGGAAAGATCGATTACCCGATGCACTATAGGCTTATAGAACGGCCTATAAGACACCATTGGGAATGTTACCGTATCAACTAGTCTATAGGAAGACCTACCATCTACTAGTGGAGCTAGAATTCAAAGCTCACTGGGCCATCATGAGATGAAACATGGAATTTGAAGCTACAGGAACCAATAGAAGGATGCAACTCACTTAGTTGGATGAATGACATAAAAAAGCATATCACAACTCCAAGATATATAAGGAGAGAACCAAGAGATGGCATGACAAGAGGATTAAGGAGTTCGTCCTAGGAGATAAGGTATTACTTTTTAATTCTAGGGTTAAATTATTCGGGCACGGAAAACTTCAAAGTAAATGGGAAGGACCATTCAAGGTGATAAGCACTTCATCGCATGGAGCAGTAACACTTCAAAATGATGAAGGTATGTTATTTAAGGTAAATGGCCACCGTCTCAAGGTCTTTCTAGAACCTAAAAAACCACCTGAGGATTTGGATGAAGTTGATTTCTAGATTTTACCATAATTTACACCACTACCATCCTCCGTAACGATTCATAACGCAAAAATATACTTTTCGGGATTATATAGGAGTTATAAACCAACACGAGAAAAATATCTGTGAGACCCTGACATGTAGGGCCGGCCGGCCCCACCTAGAGGACGCCCCGCCCACTGTCAGCCCCTCTCGTGTCCGCTCAAATCTCTTGTGTCTTCTACACTCTTCCTCATTAGAATCCCATAGTCTTTTTATTCATTCGCTTATCCTTTCGTATGGCACCCTTAGGGATAGATCTTGACCCCTGCTGCAAGTTGGTCCTCCCTATATAAACAAGCTTTCGCCTACCTATATAACCATCCCATTAAAGCATTCTCCTTCCAGCAGCAGGAAGGCTCTCCTCCTCTCTAGTTACCATAGCCGACAAGCAGATCATCCCCCTATGGGACCGGCCTCAACAAGCTACCTCCTATAGAAGAGCCTATAGTTTGGTTTTGGCTAATTGATGAAACCTTAGTACTAACCTCTATGCTAAGTGTGTGAATTAAATGAGGATGGTACAATCCAAGAGATGGAGCTAAGAAGATGACCATGGTGCTTGGTGATGACCAAGAGATGATCAAGTGCTCAAATTAGAAAAAGAAGAAAGAGAAAAACAAAATGGGCTCAAGGCAAAGGTATACTTGATAGGGCAATTTTTGTTTTGTACTCAAGACACCATAGAGGGTGAGTGACTTAGGATTGATAGCCATACTATAAAGAGGGAAATTCTTTGGCTAAACGGTTTATCGAGTACCACTAGGTGACATGATTCATGTATTGCATTTAGAAACCTAGTGTGCTAACATGTGACCCTTGAAAAATGCTTTGAAAAATGCTAACACATGTGCACACAAGTTTTACACTTTGTGGTTAGCAACTTGGAAGCAGGGGTGAAGAAGTTGGGGACTTAAAAAAGAAAAGGAGCAGACAGTCCCTAACCAGACGCTGGCCGCGGGGTGACCGGACTCATCCCGAGCGCGTCCGGTCATTTATAGCCATAGCGGCCGAGATGGCCAAGAAGAGCAAGGATGACCAGACGCTAGGGATCTAAAGCAGTGGCCACGTTTGGTCATCACACGCAGAGGAGAAGCGGTTGGATGTGCGATCGGACGCGGGAGCTATCACGTGACCGGACGCGCAGTGGCTACGTCCGGTCGGCGATGACGTACGCTGACATCGGTAGGGCTTGCGCAGGTAGAAACGCGGGAAGCTGATCGGACTCCCGAGCGCGTCCGATCACTCGTGATCTAACGCGTCTGGTCGATGAAAAACGACCCTAAACCCTTTCTAGAACTGACTTGACTCGCGGGTGTGTGGAGTCCGGTCACGAGAAGTGGCACGTCAGGTTGATGTCTGACACGCGCGAACATTGGCGGCAACAGTCAGATTTGAATAGAGGATGGCGTGGCATGTAGTGGTTGTCCAGTGGGTGCAATCGGACGCACCTGACCGGTCTCAGGGGTGAGTTCGGTCGCCCCTGTAGTGCATAACGGTTGGATTTTCTTGGGGTCTTTAAATAGACCTTGGCTGGCCCTAGGCTCACTCTCTTGACACTTTAACATACTTGGCATCCTTGTGAGCTTAAGAAAACACCTCCCACTCATCTTCATCCTTGATTCTTCATCAAAGTGAGATTATGAGTGATTCCTAGTGTATTTGCTTGAGTGATTGCATCTAGTGGCACTTGAGGATCATTATCGCTGTGGAGTTCTTGTTATTCTTGGTGGTTGCCACCACCTAGATGGCTTGGAATAGCAAAGGAGCATTGACACGTGTTGGTGATTATTCGTGGCTAGCTCCGGTGATTGTGAGGGGTCTTGTACCTTCCCCAGTGGAGAGCCGAAAGGTAACTCTAGTGGATTGCTTGTGTCATTGAGTTACCTCACTTGTGGGTAGGTTCCTGCGGTGTCTAATTGTGTAGATGAGGTTTGTGCAACTCCTCTTAACCATCGAACCACCAAGTGTTGGTCGACACAATGGAGACTAGTGTGCCAGTAAGCACGTGAACCTCGGGAGAAAAATCATGTATCTTCATTGTGATTGATTCATTGGATTTCTTCTGGTGATTGGTCTTCATCTTATTGTGATTGGTTCATTCCCTAACGTGGTGGCATAAAGATCACATTCCTCTTATTTTACATTCCCGCAAACTAGTTGTAACAAGCTCTTTAGTATAATTAGTTTTGAGAGCTTATCTTACCTTTGCTAGTGTAGCTTCTCACCTAGTTGAGTTCTTTAGTGTAGCTAGCTTTTGAGAGCTTGTTGGTATTAATTAAGTTGTCACTTGTTTTAGTAGCCACCTATCAATTATCTACACCTCTAGCATTGTACTAGGTTGTCATCCCTAGTGATGGTGCCAGAAATGCTTGTTGGTACTATCTAGCATTACCATAAGAATAATACTAAATAGCTCTTTATCATTTTATGTGACTAGAAAGAATATAAAGATATATGAATGAAAAGGATTCTGCAAGCGGACAGATAATTAACCATTGTAGTACTTTACCCAAGAGTATTCTAGGGACCATTATTTATATTTTACCACAGAAAAGGTCTGGTAGGATATATATATATATTGATAACTTATACTATTAATGGAGAAGTAAACCATAACTATGATCCTACTCACAACAGGGGTAAGTCATAAGGTAAAAGATATATATATATATATATAAGTATTGATAATGATAAATCACTCAGAGCACTCCTAGATATAGCAGTAGCACGGTTAAGTTAGAATATTAGAGGAATAATTCCCAAGTCATCCTTAATTACAAGTCAAAGCATACGTTGATTAGTGCAATTACACCTAATAATCATGGCTAAGATCATCATTATATCCACTAGGGATGAAAATGGAACAGAAATATTTCAAATTGACCATTTTCGTTTTCTATATTATGAACCGTTTTTTAACATGAAAAATTGTCAGTTTCAATTGATTTTACAACCATTTTCAACCATTTTTTGTACTCTTTAATTGCTAAATGTAGAAATATCCCGAACCGACCGCTTTCATTTTTCTATATCGTAAGTCTATTTTCGACCGTTTCTGACCGTTTTCATCCTTAATATCCACACATAAGGGGCATTACTTAGGGAAGTTCGAGTACAGAAACCTCTCCCTTCATTTGTAACCGGGCCCTACTTCCTCGACCTATACTCGGGGAGTGGACTACAAAGGACTCAACGGGAGTGTCACATCCGCGATCTACCACATGACCTGGAATATAGAGTGTATTCACAGGTAAATAGCATATAAGCACCATGCTTACATGGTCTCTACCACCCACCCTGTGAATATTGGGGTGAATGCTATATGAACTTAATCATAAATATGATGATAACCCAAATATACTAAGCATATAACCAAAGTAGACTATGAACATTACAACCGAGAACATGAATATGATGAATATGAATATGAATATAAATGTCATACAATTGTACCAAAGCATATAAAAATAATGGAGATACAAAGGCGAGAGGGGTACAAGAATTATACCGAACCAAGCTCTTGACAATATCAGAAATCTAAGCGAAGATTTGCTTGCCTCCCTCTAGACCTAGCCTAACTAGCTAAGCCCTAGAAATTAGAGGGGCTCTAAGGATGATTAGGGTTTCTGTCTTCTCAAATGACTTATGCCTTAGAGAGGGGGCTAGGGTCTACTTATATAGCCCAGTGGGTACAACATGAGCCTTTGGATCAAAAGACTTGAAGGACAGCGTGGATGCAACCCTTGGAGGTGGTGGAGGAATATTTTGAAAGATACCGATGCATGGGGCTCACAGGGGGCTGAGAGGCTGTGGGGCCGGCTGGCCCCACATGGAGGTGGCTGGTCTCCCCCTCGATGGAGAGCCTCCTAGAGTCCTCTAGAACCTTCCCACATAGATGCCACAGAATAATTCCTTGATTTCTTTTGACGAATAGGTCCCCCTTGACGGTTTTCTGGATAAACCCTGTAGAAATCAGAGATTCATGAAAACTCATGGAATTTATCAGTTTAAACCCTAAACCTTTGTTGGTTCTCTCATATATGCCCTTTTGCATGTTTATTTGTCTTTAAAATATGGTTATTAACTACCGTCAATAGAGCTCATAGTGGCTTAGCCATTGATTGACGTAGAGGTCATAGCTACTAGAATTGATTGGAAGGTGGCCTTTTGTAGAGCTAGAGCAAAACTTGCTTTACGCCTTTTGTTATACTAATCATTTTTCTCTAGCAGTTTGTAGATTTTTAATAGGCTATTCACCCCCTTTGGCCATATTAGAGCTTTTCAAGTGGTATCAGAGCCATGGTCACCGTTTGAGAGGCTTAACAACCTCGGTGCATAAAAGATAGCTCAAGTTGTGTTCAACCATGTGGGGAGCAAACCACCGTTCTTTGATGGCACAAGCTATGACTATTGAAAGAGAAAGATGAAGATGTATCTTGGTTCAATCAATAATCAAGTGTGGGAAGTAACGGAGAATGATTTTGTGATTCTTGATCCCGACAATCTCACCAACAATGACAAGGCCAATAAGCAATGCAACACAATGACTCTCAACACCATCTATAATGCCTTTGACTCAAAGGCATTTGAGCAAATCATGGATCTTGACCATGCTAGTGAAGTATGGAAGAGATTGGAAGAAATATATAAAGGCACAGGGCGGTGAAGAGTGCCAAGTTGTACATCCTCAAGGACAAGTTGACAAGCTTCAAGATAAAGGATGATGGGAGCATCCTGGAGATGTTTCATAGATTGCAAGTGATTGTCAATGACTTAAAGTCTTTGGGAGAGAAGATCAATGATGATAATGTCTCTCATCGGTTCTTGATGTGCCTACCACCAAGGTTTGAGACATTGAGATTGATCATCATAAGAGGAGGATTGAAAGATATAACTTCCAATCAAGTAGTAGGTGATGTCATGACACAAGAGACATACCGTATGAAAAGGCAGGGGGTTGACAAGAAAGATAAGGAAGAGGATGAAGATAAGAAGAAAAAATATAGCATTTAAGGCTTCTTCCTCATCTAAGAACAAGGGCAAGTCAAAGAAAGAAGCATCTGTGATGATGAAGATGCAAGTAACATTGATGATGAAGCTATGACTCTTCTAGTGCACAAGATGGGTAAGTTCATGAAGAAGAGAGGCTATAGTGCAAGAAAGAAAAGAATCACATGAGGAAATATGTGAGACTATGCTACAAGTGCAAGAGTCTGAATCACATTGTAGTGGATTGTCCCTACAATAGTGACAATGAGGAGGATGAGAAGAAGAAGAAGAATGACAAGAAGGAAAAGAAGGAGAAGAAAGAAAAGAAGATGACCTTAAAGAAGAAGAAGAAGGGAAGTGGCTACGCGTTCACTTGGGATAGTGATGGCACCAATGATAGTGGTGATGATAGCTCTAGTGATGAAGACAAGAAAGCTATCAAGAGGTCACTAGCAAGCATCACCATCAACGATAAGCCCTTCCTCTTCGACACTCCATCGATATGCCTCATGGCAAAACCTACCAAGATAAAATATGATGTGAGTGATGATGATTGTGAAAGTGATGATTATATAAGTGATGATAATGAGAAGTACACCAAGGAGGAGCTCATGGACATGTGTGAATAAGTTCACACTTGTTTTAAAATGAAGAGAAAGGAGTGCAATGAATTGCGGAAAGAGTTCAAAGATCTCAAGCAATCTCTTAGGGAGCTTCAAGTATCTCATGAGTGTCTAAAGGAAGACCATAAGGAGCTTGGACTTGCTCACACTAAGCTTGAAAAAGCTCACTCTTCTCTTCTAGAGCAAGTCAAGAAGGAGGAAGCAAAAAGGAACATGTGATTGTGTCTTGTGATGTGGGACTAACATATGATATTATTGATGAATCCTTTTACAAACCTATTGTTATTGCTCCCACTAACCCTTCTTGTAGCACTTCCACTACTACCTCATCTAGTAGTGAAGGTTTTACTTGTGATGCCTCGCAAAAGTTGAGAATGAGACCCTCTAGAAGGAGGTCAATGAGCTCACTCGCGCCTTAGGCAAAGCCTATAGTGGTGAGGACCGCTTGCTTATGTGCTTGGGTAGCCAAAGGGCATCTCTCAACAAAGAGGGATTATGTTATACCCCCAAGAAAAGTAAGACCACCTTTACTCTTCACAAGACTAGTTTTGTGAAGAACAATGGCCAGTATTGCACTAGTTGCAAGCAAGTTGGTCACATAGAGCGTGATTGCAAGAACAAGAAATCATATGCCAATGTATCCTCAATTAAGTTTGATTCTTATTATTTGCTTACCAAGGGTACCAATGGTGTGAAGGCTAAGTTTGTTGGTACATCCTTGTTGGGCCCGAAGAAGAAGGCTATTTGGGTACCAAAGAGCTTAGTAACTAACCTTTAAGGACCCAAGCAAGTTTGGGTACCTAAAAAGAATTGGTCTTCTTTTGTAGGTTAATTATAAAGATGGAGGAAGGCATTGGGTGCTTAATAGTGGGTGCACACAACACATGACCGGTGATTCAAGAATATTCAATTCAATCAAGTCTAATAATGAAGATGATATTTAAAGTATCACATTTGGTGACAATGGCAAAGGTAAGGTCAAGGGGCTTGGTAAAATTGCTATATCCAATGATTTGAGCATTTCTAATGTTCTACTAGTAGAGAGCTTGAACTTCAACCTATTATCGGTAGCTCAACTTTGTGATCTTGGTTTCAAGTGCACATTTGGAGTTGATGATATAGAGATCATAAGTGTAGATGGTTCTAACTTGATATTCAAAGCATTTAGTTATGAAAATCTATACTTGGTTGACTTCAATGCTAGTGAAACTCAATTGTCAACATGTTTGATCACTAAATCTAGCATGGGTTGGCTATGGCATAGAAGACTTGGTCATATTGTAATGAAACAATTGAACAAATTAATTAAGCATGATCTAGTTAGAGGCTTGAAGGATATCACATTTGAGAAGGACAAGCTATGTAGTGTATGTCAAGCCAGAAAACAAGTAGGCAACACTCATCCGAAGAAGAGCATCATGAGCACATTTAAGGCATTTGAGTTATTACATATGGACTTATTTGGGCCAACTACATACACAAGCATTAGTGGCAACAAGTATGGATTTGTGATTGTGGATGATTTCACTAGATACACATGGCTAGTCTTTCTTGTTGACAAGAGTGATGTATTTGCTACATTCAAGTCATTCATCAAGAGAGTTTACAATGAGTTTGAAACCACAATCAAGAAAGTGAGAAGTAACAATAGTAGTGAGTTCAAGAATACAAGAATTGATGAGTTTTGTGATGAATTTGGAATTAGGAATCAATTCTCGGCCAAGTACACTCCTTAATCAAATGGCCTAGTTGAAAGGATTAATAGAACATTGATTGACATGACAAGATCAATGTTGAGTGAGTATAATGTGAGTCATTCATTTTGGACCAAAGCAATTAACACGGCTTGCTACTATAGCAACCACCTCTATTGTCACCCGATGATGGAGAAGACACCATATGAGCTCTTAAATGAAAAAAGGCCAATATTGCATACTTTTGGGTTTTTGGTTGTAAATGCTATATATTGAAGAAAGGCACAAGATTGAACAAGTTTGATAAGAAATGTGATGAAGGTTTCTTGCTTGGTTACTCCACTACTAGCAAGGCATATAGGGTTTGGAATTTAGCTAGTGGTACTCTTGAGGGAGTTCATGATGTGGAATTTGATGAAACCAATGGCTCCCAAGAGGAAGATGAGAATCTAGATGATGTGAAAGGCACTCAATTGGCCAATACAATGAAGAAGATGGATATTGATGATATAAGGCCTAGAGAAGTGATTGAAGTTGAAGATGACAAAGTTCAAGTGCTCTCTAACTCAAATATGCAAGCTAGTGGTTCTCATGATCAAAATCAAGCTAGTTCATCATCTCAAGTGCAAGATCAACAAATGTCTAGTACATTATCTCAATCAAATAATCAATCAAATGCAAGCAATCAAGTGCAAGTGCTCCAACCAACTAATGTTGCAAGAGATTATCTATTTGATTCTATAATTGGTGATATCTCAAGAAGTATACAAACAAGATCAAGATTGACATTATTTTGTGAACACTTCTCATTTGTATCATCCATTGAACCTAAGAAGATTGATGAAGCTTTTGAATGATGTTGATTGGGTCAATGCTATGCATGAAGAACTTAACAACTTCAAGAGAAATCAAGTATGAGAGTTAGTTGAGAGGCTTAAGGAACATAATATGATTGGAACCAAATAGGTCTTTCGAAACAAGCAAGATCAAGATGGGATTGTTGTAATGAACAAAGTAAGATTAGTAGCTCAAGGATACACTCAAGTTGAAGGTCTTGACTTTGGTGAAGCATATGCCCCGGTTGCAAGATTGGAAGCAATTAGGATCTTGTTAGCCTATGCTTGTGCCCACAACATCAAGTTGTATCAAATGGATATGAAAAGTGTATTTCTCAATGGGTACATCAATAAGCTTGTGTATATTGGGCAACCTCCAAGTTTTGAAGATGAGAAGAAGCCCAACCATGTTTACAAATTGAGAAAGGCTTTGTACGGCTTGAAGCAAGCACCTTGATCATGGTATGAGAGGTTGAGGGATTTCCTACTCTCTAAAGGGTTCATCATGGGTAAGGTTGACACCACTTTCTTCACCAAGAAGATTGGAAATGACTTGTTTGTGTTGCAAATCTATGTTGATGACATCATATTTGGATCAACCAATCAAGATTTTTGTGAGGAGTTTGGAAAGAAGATGGCAAATGAGTTTACGATGCTTATGATCGGAGAGCTTAGTTACTTTCTTGGTCTTCAAATAAAGCAATTGAAGAGTGGTACATTTGTGAGTCAAAGTAAGTACATCAAAAACTTGCTCAAGAAGTTCGGCATGGAGGATGCAAAGGGAATTAGTACTCTAATAGGAACAAATGGAAGCTTGATAGTGATACAAGTGGCAATATGGTGGATCAAAAGATGTATCGGTCTATGATTAGAAGCCTACTCTATGTGACCGCATCAAGGTCGGATGTGATATTTAGTGTATGCATGTGTGTAAGATTTTAAGCCTCACCAAGAGAGAGTCATTTGAAGGCAACAAAGAGAATATTGAGATACTTGAAGCATACACATAATGTTGGATAATGATATCCCAAAGGAGCAAAGTTTGAGTTGATTGGATATTCGAACTCCAATTATGTGGGATGCAAGGTTGAGAGAAGAAGCACTTTGGGCACATATCAACTATTGGGAAGATCACTTGTTTCTTGGTCATCAAAGAAGCAAAATAGTGTTGCACTTTCAACTACCAAAGCCAAATACATTACCGCCGGTAGTTGTTGTGCATAAATTCTTAGGATGAAGGCCACCTTGAATGATTTTGGAATCAAGTTCAAACAAGTACCATTGTTATGTGACAATGAGAGTGCCATGAAGCTTACCAACAATCTAGTTCAACATGCAAGAACAAAGCACATAGATGTCCACCATCACTTCATTAGAGATCACCAACAAAAAGGAGATATTTCAATTGAGAATGTGGGCACTGATGATCAACTTGCTGATATCTTCACCAAGCCACTTGATGAAAATAGGTTTTGCAAGCTAAGGAATGAATTGAACATACTTGACTTCTCAAATATGTGTTGATGCACACCCATTATATGATATGTCTCTCCTTCGAGCAAGGCAAGATAAAGTTGATTGACATGTCATCCATCCATTGCTAAGGACTTGTTTAGTGCATCTAGTCATTCCTCTCATGTTTTAGGCTCATTCATAAAAATCAAATAAATGTGATGCTTGTATGGTACCACTATTGCTTCTATGCTTGGTTTGATCCAGTGGTAGCATATGACATGTTTGTGGGCTTGTAAACCAAGTGTTTAATCTAGAAAATAAGCTAAAAGTGTTTAACTCAACATGGTGCATGATAACCCTTATTTGGAGGTGTGAAGAAGCTTGCCCTTGGATTAAATCGAGTTAAATATCTTTTGCAAAGTAATCTTGATTGAATCAATTTAGGAAAATGATCCTCACTTCACTTGGTTTCATCACCAACCTATCTAAAATTTGAGCTCACCTTTTGTGGTTATCGATGACAAAGGGGGAGAGAAATTCACAAAGATAGAGAGATAGATTGAGAGATAGGGGGAGCAAACAAATCAAATGACATTGTAAGGGGATCAATTAAAATTTTGAAGCACACAAGTTGGATGAGCAAGCTCATAAACTTATATGTTGCATTTGTATGTGCATTACATATGTTTGCTTGTATGGCACAAGTTCCTTTTCTCCGATACATGCTTGTGTTGTATGCTAGATTATAGAAAATGATTGATGAAATGAAAACTAGCATGCATAAGATGATAGTTAAATATACCTTGCATGTTTTACAAGTGGTACTAGTATCTTGATCATAATATTGATCTCATGAGGTATCTAGTGTTCAAGTTTTGCAAGTGCAATCTAACTAACCATGGTGCTAAAGATGGTGTATATTGGCAACTCCGATTGGTATCATGCTTCAAAGGTCCATTCTTTACACCTTAGCATCATTTGGTAGAAATTGACTCCTATATTTCCTATCTAAGCATATGTGCAAGCTTTCAAATCCAAACTCTTAGCACATATATAGGGCGAGCAATTGCTACCAATTCAGGTTTATGAAACTTGTCTATATCCTTTACACATGGTAAAATGCTTGGGCAAGCAACATGAATCCAAAAGAATTTTATTGAAAATATTTGTTAAAAAGGTTGTCATCAATTACCAAAAAGGGGGAGATTGAAAGCTCTAGTTTGGTTTTGGCTAAATGATAAAACCTTAGTACTAACCTCTATGCTAAGTGTGCAGATTAAATGAGGATGGTACAATCCAAGTGACGGAGCTAAGAAGATGATCATGGTGCATGGTGATTACCATGAGATGATCAAGTGCTCAAATTTGGAAAAGAAGAAAGATAAAACAAAATGGGCTCAAAACAAAGGTATACTTGATAGGACAATTTTATTTTGCACTCAAGACACCATAGAGGGTGTGAGTGACTTAGGATCGATAGCCATACTATAAAGAGGGGAATTATTTGGCTAATGGTTTATCGAGTGCCATTAGGTGACATGATTCATGTATTGCATTTAGGAACCTAGTGTGCTAACATGTGACCCTTGCAAAATGCTTTGACAAATGCTGACACATGTGCACATAAGTTCTACACTTTGTGGTTAGCAACTTGGAAGCAAGGGTGAAGAAGTTGTGGACTTAGAAAAAGAAAAGGAGTAGACAGTCCCTGATCGGACGCGGGCCATGGGGTGACCGGACTCATCCCGGGCATGTCCGGTCATTTATAGCCGTAGCGGCCGAGATGGCTGAGAAGAGCAAGGATGACCGGACACTGGGGATCTGACACAGCAGCCATGTTTGGTCATCACACGTAGAGGAGAAGCGGTTGGATGTGCGATCGGACACGGGAGCTATTGCGCGACTGGACGCATAGTGGTTGCATTCGGTCGGCAATGATGTACGCTGACATTGGTAGGGCTTGCATAGGCAAAAACACGGGAAGCTGATCGGACTCCCAGGCACGTCCGGTCACTCGTGATCTGATGCGTCTAGTTGACGAAAAATGGCCTTGGACCCTTTCTAGAACTGACCTGACTCGCGGGTGTGTGAAGTCCGGTCACGAGAAGTGGCGCATCCAGTCGATGTCTAACACGCGCGAACATTGGCGGCAACGGTCAGATTTGAATAGAGGACAACATGGTGCACTATGGTTGGTTGGTGGGTGCAATCGGATGCACCTGACTAGATCAGGGGTGAGTCCGGTCATAGTGTCCGGTCACCCCCGTAGTGCATAACGGTTGGATTTTCTTAGGGGTCTTTAAATAGAGCTTGGCTGGCCCTAGGCTCACTCTCTTGGCACTTTGACATACTTGACATCTTTGTGAGCCTTAGAAAACACCTCCCACTCATCTCCATCCGTGATTCTTCATCAAAGTGAGATTGGGAGTGATTTCTAGTGCATTTGCTTGAATGATTGCATCTAGTGACACTTGGGGATCGTTGTGGCTGCGGAGTTCTTATTACTCTTGGTGGTTGCCACCACCTAGATGGCTTAGAGCAGTGGAGGAGCATTGGTGTAACACCCCTGGTGTTACGATCCGCTTAAACACCTCGCTTAAAAGCTAAAAGAAAATAAGTAAACGAGTTCTCGGGTTTTAAAATCTTTTACCTCACGAAATGATAAAAGGATAATGTCGGTGAATTGGTTACTTGAAAAACATGCTCATGAGACCTTACTTAGTAAAATAGAACAATAGGTTGTTTTAATTTTTTGGCTTGAAAAACAATTTTTATAACAAAAATAAAACGTAACTTGAGCTTTGCGCTTAAGTAAAAATTTATGCGCAAGTTGTGTAGATGAAAAATACAATTGTCATTTTAAATATATATCGTTAACTAGTATTTTGCAAGCTCAAAAATCGAATTCGAAATTCAATTCTACCTAAACTCTAGATCGAGTCTAAAACAGAAAGAATTAATGACAATGCCATTTCGGCGTTTAAATTCCAATAAAAATGCTTAAGCTCTAAGATCATGTTTTTGCTGAGTTGGGAACTTCTAATCTAGCGCTTGAGCGTGGTGCAGAGGGTAATTGAGCTAGACATCCGGTGGTTTGCCTAGAAATTGTCTATTTTCGCGTGAACGCGCTGTGAACCAAGTGTTGGCTTTCTTTCGTGCGAACTGGAGCTCCAGCGACGAACCCATTTTGGCACATCTCTACCGTCCTCTCCAGTCGTCCTCTGGTCAGTATGGTTGCCCTGCTTGATAGCTGGTAGGTTGGGTCTTAGGACAGGCGAGTGGGCCTGGCCTCAATCGAGTCGATGTAAAAATTGTGTGCGCTTTAATATTCGTGCGCGTCAACGCTCGTTGCGTTTGGCTGGTGTCCGTAGTCACCGTGCGGGCGCACCACGCCGCGGTGTCGTGCTGTCTCTGCCGCCTGCCTGCCACGCCTGTGCTTTTGGTTGGAGGCGAGCACGCATGGCTCCGCACTCCTCCCTCTCTCGGTCTCTCCCTCTCCTTCACGCTACTGCTCGCACCTGCCTCCCTCCCTTGGAAGCGCGCCCTGCCCTGCCTCTCTTTCACCCGCTAGCCGACGCCCTCGGTGTGCTTGCGCGCCCGGCGGTTGACTTGGCCACAGGACCGAAGTGATGCTCCCCTGCATCGTTTGTCCCGTTGGCCGGCATGGCGGGACCGCCCGAGCGTGGCCATGTTTTTCTTAATCACGTCTCGTTGTACCTCCTCTGCTCCGCTGCCGCCGACCGCGTTCCCTCTGGGCGAGCCGTCCCTTCCCGTGCCCCATGACCCACTCCCTCTAGGCCGCACCGCGCGGATGTTCTTGCGCCTTTATCACTGCCTCAGCCGGGGCTGGCCGAGCCGCGGGGAGGAGCCGCCTGCCTGCCCTTACCACCAGCTGGAGCCTCGCCATTTCCTTGTTTGCGCGCGGTTCGTAGCACGCCACCCGGATTAGGTGCTCCAGCAGCGTGATAGGGCAGCCAGCTAGCTTTCGACCCCCGCTCGGGCGCTGGCATGCGTCTCCGGCCGGCAATTTTTGGCGTGTCGCTCACCGCAGGCCATGAGCGCCGCCGCGGTCTATGGGTTGGGGGTAAGGCCGGTGGGGTTGCCGCGGTTCGATTGCTCGTACCTGTGAACTCTCCTTGACTCCCTCTACCTGGTGTTTCCCTTTCTTCAGCCAGTGCACTCGTCGGGGGTGGGCTGATGCGTCGGTGTCTGCCGGGGAGCGCCGCCTCACCGCCCCCTCGCACGTGGTCGGGTCACCTCGGTCTCCCTCTGCCCCAACCGTTACCACGGCGCGCACCTCGGTAAGTCCCTCATGTTTCCCCGCCATCCCTACCATCTCGGGGTTGTGCTGGATCACCGGAACGGCCGCGCCATCTCCGCTGGTCACCGCCCACCACTGTAGTGAATCCTAGGTCGCCTTCCCGTGCTCCTCTGTGTCCTATCAGCGGCGGATGGAGTGTAGAAGGTGGTCAGCCCGGTTGCTAGGGCCAGCGCGGGTCCCTAGTGACCGGCGTTGCAGCCGTGTGCCGTCGGAGTGCCACGCCGTCGCGCACCCATGCCCAGGGATCTCCCCGTTGTAAAGACAGGTTAGTCCGAGGGCCTTGGTGCAAAACGTCTGTCTGTAGGAATAGTAGTTGGTGCGGTTTTGCTTTTTCGTCGAAGAGCAGGGTCTCAGGTGTAAGTTGCCGACGCGCGGGCCGCTCTCGCGATCGGGCCGTGTTGCTGGGCCGTTGCCGGGCTGGCGGTGTCGCGCGCAGCCACGCTCCGTTTCGGGCCGGACCTGGGTCGTTGGGCCGTTTGGTTGTAGCTGGCCCTTTTCCTTTTTAGCAATTTCCTAATTTAGTTCATAAACAAAACTTGTAAATTCAATATCTATATATGTAGGAGTCCAAAAATTTTGAAACCAATTTTGTTAGCTTCCTAAAATCAAGATCTAACTGTTAGTATGCTTTTATCCATATAGTTGTATAATATTTTTAGGAGTTCGCTAATTATTCTAAAATGTTTAATATTGCTAAGAATAAAACTTGCGAGAATTTCTGTAAGAAAATGCTAAGAGTGTTGACTCTAGAAATGTTACCATAAACTCCTAATATCATTATCTACTCTCTGTAATTTTTGTAGCTCCCTAAATACTTAGTTTGTTAGAATAGGGGATGAGCTCTAGTTGGAATATATATACATTAAATCAATGAAATAAATAAAGCAATATCTAGGTTTGTATAACAAAAATGTTGTCGGGACACGAGTGTAGCTGGTAACGAGGATACATGGGTAGTATGCTAGTTTTACGCTGGTCCATTAGCCCGAGAGACGTACTCGTATCTTAATTATTTCAGTCACCGTCGAGTATTTACGTTTCCGTTGCATCGCATTGCATATCATATAGGGACGATGATGGATCGTGGGGTCAACTGGAGTAGCGGAAAGGTGGTGCTTTGATGATCATATCATCACGATGGAATGCTAACTTTTGGTTAAATCTTTACCCAGGCAAGCCCCGGTGCATAACCCCTATTATTCTGCACTTTATTTTATGCTTGTGCATTAAGTTTAAAGGAGTTGAATGAAACCCACTTGCATATAAATATCCTGATCCCATGAGTCTTACTAGTATACCAGTATCGTGTAGATTGCTATGCTACCGGACTCCGGTAGAAGTCGAGTGATTTCCTGTCACTCGCGAGAGATAGGAATTATAATATTGTTGCTATTATCATGTTACTATCATATGGAATATAAAGGTATATGGATAATTGGAGACCGGGCGGAACGGGTTGGATGGACTTGGACCTGGTTGGGCAACAGAGCGGGACTCTGGTTGCATTTGTTCCGCCTGTGTCAATTAAGGACCGTTCGTTGCATGGACCCTGGTCAAGTCACAGATTTATTGTCCCGAGCATATACTTGCTTATGGGAGCGAGAAGACTTGTTTCTCCCTTGTCATGGGTTCCGGCTCTTTCCAGACCGGCTTTTTAGGGTGGTTATATATATTGGGTTGAGGAGGTCTAAGCACCATACTGAGGCCGGGCCTGCAGTGTTGGGGGCTTAGAGTCCGAGCTTGGACGGGAACCTGGACCCCTTGACAGGAGTGGAACAGGTTGGTCTTGCTTGTGCCCGGGGTACAAGCAAGGCGTGTGTTTTCGGGGCACCCAGCTGGGCATATTGATTCACGAATCACCGTTTCTGCGTGACGGTACGGCTTGACTACGTTCTGGCATCGTAGTAAGAACTGGCATTGGAAAGATGAAGAAATGGTTCTGTTTGCTCAACCCTGCTTGATTATAGACTAGGTGCTTACATAGAAGGTTGGAGAAGAAATAAAATACGGCTATTAAAAAGAAATTAAGGACACACTCTTAGTACTGCTTCTCGCAAACAAGAAACCTACAAGCCAAAAAGCCTTGCATAATCCTTGGAGTCTTTTTATTTTCCTCCTGACGGGTAAGTCTTGCAGAGTACAATGGAGTACTCAGGGTTTGTTCTACCCTATTGCAGGTGACAGGAGCTGATGAGCTGACACTTGTGTGTGGAAACCTCCTGGTGGGCTCAGTGAGGATTTCCTTTACGATGCGGAGCAGAGTTTATTTATTAAAACTCTCACTAAAAGTTTTACAAAGAAAGTACTATTAATCTGTTATCATTCCATGCATTTAAATGTTCTTCATGTTAATGTTTAAAATGGTTTCATTTCCGCTGAACTCTAATAATGTTTTAGATTCCGCTGTTATAATTATATAATGAATTACTCTGATGTTGTATTAAAAGTGATGTAAGAAATGGTAAGGATGTTGTAAGCTTTACTCTCTCATTTGTGATCCTGATGTAAAAATGTGGATCTTCGAGTTCTCCCTTGCAGTGTGCTCGACGGAATCGCGTAGTTTAGTGTTCTCCCCGGGGTACTTAGTGTCTAATGGAAGACGAGTACTCTTGGGAGGGTATTAGATTAGGTGATTCTGCCACAATTGGCACGTGTTGGTGATTGTTCGTGACCAGCTCCGGTCAACGTTTTCCTAAACGCTAAACGGTAAACAGTGGGTTACCTTCCGTTTAGCCATTATTCGGGCTAAACAGTCCATTAAACGGGATAAACGGCCAATTAAACGGGCTAAACAGATGATTGAATGAAAACAACATGCCACTGTGTACCGTTTACACGGTGTTTAAATGGGCTAAATGGCCGTTTAGGTGAATAGTGGCTCCGGTGATTATAAGGGGTCTTGTACCTTCCCCGGCGGAGAGCCGAAAGGTAACTTTAGTGGATTGCTCGTGTCATTGAGTTACGTCACTTATGGGTAGGTTCTTGCAGTGTTCAATTGTGAGGATGAGGTTTGTGCAACACCTCTTAACCGTTGAACTACGAAGTATTGGTCGACACAATGGGGACTAGCGTGCCGGCAAGCATGTGAACCTCGGGAGAAAAATCGTGTATCTTCATTGTGATTGATTCATTGGATTTCTCCTAGTGATTGGTCTTCATCTTATTGTGATTGGTTCATTCTCTAACGCGGCGGTTTAAGATCACATTCCTCTTATTTACATTCCTGCAAACTAGTTGTAACATGCTCTTTAGTGTAATTAGTTTTTAGAGCTTGTCTTACCTTTGCTAGTGTAGCTTCTCACCTAGTTGAGCTCTTTAGTGTAGCTAACTTTTGAGAGCTCATAGTGGCTTAGCCATTGATTGACTTAGAGATGATAGCTACTAGAATTGATTGGATAGGTGGCTTGTAACCTTTTGTAGAGTTAGAGCAAAACTTGTTTTACGCCAGTTGTTATACTAATCATTTTGCTCTAGCAGTTTGTAGATTTTTTAATAGGCTATTCACCCCCCTTAGCCATATTAGGACATTTCAAAGTGTTAGGTTAAGTGTTATCATATGTTTAGGTTCATCACTTAGCTTAGTTGTTAGGTCGATTGAAAGTTTGTATTAGTTATTATAAATGTGTGCTTAGTTTGAGATTGTGTAATAACGTGCCTTATATATATTAATGGAGTCTTATATTACCTACTCTCTATTTATTTTTGGATATTTGTTTATCTCCACATGTTGTGTAGAAAGTTATACAGGAAAACAAGTGTGGGGAAGACATAGCGCAACAACAAGATGAAATTTGATCGTGAAAATCATGAAATTTAGAAAGTAATGAACAAAGGACCATGTCGACGAAAGTTGGACCCAAATAGGCCCGAGAGCAGGCCGCCCGACCTACCCTATGGGCCAACCAGCCTATCACAGAGCCACCTCGTCCCGAGCTTTGTCCACGGTCAGGTTTGAGCCCAATACACTCTATTTTCTTATGTTTCGCTTTCCGTTTTGAACCAAATTAAAAATCACATGATAAAACAACTTAAAACATGAGGAAAGATTATTTTAGTCATGACTAAGGGATAGACTCACATAATGCTTTTCCTGGAAGTTTTGCTACTGTTAGGAACTTATTATTAGGGATCCCATGTCACTTAAGTTGTTGTGGAATGAGATATAGTAGAATAATGAGAACTTGATTCTTGATGTCTTATTATTGGAGAATTTTATTTCAAAAAGAAAATGAATAGCTACACCTCTCCTTTGTGGTAAAAGCAATGTCCTACTAGAGCCATATATAGAATGGAGAAAACCTTCTACATATACTACTTGTATTTATATTGAGTTTGGTCAAATCTTGTGACCCTTGTTGAGAAACTTATGCTCTCAAGATCAAGATCACGTACACTCCACATATATCTGCTGCTCCTACACTGGGAGTATGCAACATGTTTTCATCCACAAAAAATATTCTACTCCTACACTGGGAATAGACATAAAAATATGTTTGATAGGATAAATGCTCCAAGTTCTTGTAAATATCTCTCTTGAAAAGTTTCAATTGTAGAAAAAAGAGGAATGGGCTACACAAGAGTTATTCATAAAAAAGAAAAAGTATTAGAAAAATGGACTAGTGCCCGAGATATTCAAAACAATGGGTACTTAGATGCCCACCTGAAAAAAAGATGAATAAGATAACCCATGTTTTCTTGCAAAAGTTTTCCAGGTTTCAAACAAGAGAGACATGTTTCAAGGAGCATAGTAGAATTATGTTAGCCACGTATATATATATATATATATATATATATATATATTTCATGCACACACACATCTTAATCTAAGAGTATGACACTTTTCTCCTTGGATCCTTGTTTTGACTTTACAATATATGCAATACAAGTCTGTTGTTCATATTTATCCCTACCTGAGCTCCACATAAGCTTTTAGAAGTAGGCAAAAAGAAGGCAAAAGTCATCAATGCCTTGGTGAGGATACAAAAATACTACATATATTGAGTGATTTGAGAGTCCCACCAAAGGAGAAGGTAAGCTATGTTTTGTTTTCAAAAATCTTAAAATATTTCTCCAATTGACTTGACTAAAGGAAGAGGGTGATCTGTTTCAAGCTGTTTCATTCTTCAACCACCCAAAGTTTCATGGTACACACTTTGAATCCTACAGAGCATGTATGACTATCTTATGTTGACATCTTATCCTAAGGTTATGTCTTAAGTAATCTATCCTTTTATCGAGGACGAGTAAAAGCCTAAATGTGGGGGAGTTTGTTGACGGTAGTTAACATACATCACAAACCGTCAACTTATCTTACATAAATGACTAAAATGGATCACCAACATAGACTTAGGGGTTTATACTAACAAATTCCATGAGATTTGGTGATTCTGTATTTCCAGCAGGATTTAATCAGAAAACTGTCAAGGAGGACCTATTCGTCAAAGGAAATTATAGAATTCCGTCACAGGAACTATGTGGGAAGGTTCCAGAAGACTCTAGGAGGCTCTCCACCGAGGGAGACCACATGTCTCTGACATGTGGGGCCGCCCGGCCCCACTACCAGGCCGCCCAGCCCCTGGTGGGCCCTACTGTCAGCCTCTTCGCTACATCAGTTCTCCACCGCCTTCTATGATGCATCTCAGCCATTACTTCAAGTCAGCAAGGGCTAAGGATTGATGCTTAGGGCTATATATACTAGCCTATACCCCCCAGGGCAGAAGCCAAGTCAGATCCTGAGAGCTGAGAAGCCAAAAACCCTAATTCCATATGTCCACTAGGATCTAGAGCTAGCAATCAAGAGAAGATTAGTCCTCCATCTGAACCATATGAACCATCCATTCCCTTACCAAGGGAAACCCAAACCATTCGAATCAGAGCCCATCTAATCAAGTAGAAGTCAATGCCACTCTTGACCATGAGCCTGGTTGGTATATCAATTTTACACTCTGTAAAGGTTGCACACTTTCACCACGAGTCATGTTCCCCCATTATGCTAAACACTGCCTAGGTATTCAACAGGGTCACACTACAAGGCCTTTACAAAGCCCCTCCAAGCATGTTTTACACCTCCACTAAGGTTTCACCGCTAACAAGGATCAAAACACCACTACAGAAGCCCCCTCTTGTGCCACCCAAATAGAGCTAATGTAAACCATAACTTGGGGAAAGCCAATTAGTTGGCCAGGTCTAGCCCACCCAGATCGATCTCATGGTTGCACTATTAAGCTGGGTTACAGGCTTCAAGAACCAGCCCTTAGAATCTAAGCAGGAACTAGCACAAACCCAAAAACTATCCGTCATTAAGAACAAAGCCCATATCCAAAACCATCCATCCTTCTAGATTCTCAATCACCAGCATGTTGATAAAAAGATTACCATCCCACATTGCATAGATCATTAGTCAATATTAAATTTTAACATTGCCAACATGAGACAACAAGCTAAGCATGACCCCTACCCAACCAAACCTGGTTATAAGGATGATATCACAAAACTAGTATACCATAGCATAGGTTTCATATTAAGACTACATGCAACCAAGTTCTAGTTAAACTAGTAAAACAAAATAACACAGGAGCAAGCATGATTAAGGATGCTTGCCTTCAAATTAACTGGCCAGGTTCAGAGATATCTAACTCTTGATATTGGAAGTTCTCAAATTCAGCACCTTCTACAGACATACAATAAACATGTCCCACAAAACAAATAAAAATAGTATATATACAAAACATTGAATATACATTTTCTCTTGAGTTTGCCTCATGGCTAGCCGCACATGACATTGAATGTGCATGAAAGATATTGTAGCAGAAAGTTTGTATTGCACTTGTTTAGTGGCTCTACACATAGCTCCTTCGACCAATGGTAGAGTCAGGATTGAGAACTTGGGTATTCCTAGAGATTAGAAAAATATACAAATACAAAAATGTAAAAATTTACAATATGCAAGCCTTTCAAACTGAAGTTGCTCCACGGCGTATAGAGAAATTTTAGTGTTTATAGTACCTTTTTCTCAAGTGCAGATTTCTGAATCCCCTTTCATGAAAGTATTTCCACAGGAAAAATTAAATCACCCACACAAGCCTTTCATGAAAGTATTTGGTGTGTAGAGGAATGAACGAGTTGCCCTCTCTAGGTCTCGATTCCATGTTAAATAGGCCGGGAACAGCGCGCGGCATGGCAATCTTGTACAACACACTTAATTACAACAAACTCCAACAAACTTAGAGATCTATCCTATTTCTCCAAGACTTAGGCTACAAGATAGACTTGGATTACAAGCTAAGTAACAAACTACCTAGCTGCCGATGTACACAGATATTTCTAACACCCCCACTCAATCTTAGCCGGCCACTAGGTTGAGATTGTTTCTAAACTGAATTAACTTTGGCGCTGCTATAGGTTTTGTAAACCCATCTGCCGGCTGATCATTCAAAGGAATAAACCTCTCTAACAAAGTGGAAATCAATTTCAATGTGTTTTGTCCTAACATGAAAGACCGGGTTGACAGACAAGTATGTGGCACCTATGTTATCACACCAAAGACGAGTTACAGGTGGATGTGGTATTCTCAGGCCTTGTTTAGTTCCTCCTCTTAAAGTTTAGTCCATATCACATCGGATGTTTGAACACATGCATGGAGTATTAAATATAGACTAAAAAAATAACTAATTGCACAGATTGTGACTACTTTTTGAGATGAATTTTTTTAAGCCTAATTAGTCCATGATTTAACAATGTAGTGCTATAGTAAAGCTACAGTAAACATGTGCTAATGATAGATTACTTAGGCTTAATAAATTCATCTCGTGGATTCCTGAGGACTTGTGTAATTTGTTTTATTATTACTATCCAAACACACCCATGTGACACTCGATGTGACACCCCTAAACTTTAGCCCCTAGATTTAAACACCACCTCAATTCTGTCAGTAACTTCTAAACCCACATGTCACACCCATTTTTAAGGAACAAATGGAATGTATAATCTTATGTGCGCCCAGAGATCAATCACACATAAGATGACAAATATAAATAGTATCATCACAAATGTTTATTACATAACGAATAATATCACAGAGTCTTCACGTAATTAAGTGGAAACATAGAGTAATTCTTGTGGTAGCTAGCTCCATAGCACAGGCACGTCAACTAGTTGACCACAAGTCTAGTAATCTTCAGAGAAGTAGTAGTAGTAATCACTATTTGCACATTCGGAAGTCCATCCTGTGGTGTGGGGGAATGCAAGGGTGAGCACAAAAGTACTCAACAAGCGTAACATGGGGTTCATGAAGCTCAAATAGGATAGACACAAGTTTAATTGCATGTAGCTTTTAGTTGGTCATATTTTAAGCAATTGAGTAGCATCAAATAGGTGATTTTCCCATAATAAACACATGATCATGTAAGGAGAATAATGAATAGCAAGAACAAGTAAATTAATAGTGATCTCTATTCCGTAAGGTCCAAGGCCACTCGTGTCCGTGAGCACGGCTGATATACCAGTTTTACACTCTGCAGAGGTTGTACACTTTCACTGTGAGTCGCGATCCCCAAAAGTCTGAGGTCATGACTCCCCATTGGACAGTTAAGTTTCACTATAAAGTCTTTCCAAGGTTCGTCTAACAAGTTAGGGCCGCTAGGTTTCTGTGCCCTGCAAATGTAGAGCCCCCCTTCCGTATGGCACAATGACACGCAGCCTATACTCATAAGGATAGGAGCCGCACTACACCCGACCCGGAACACACCCCTCTTGCGCCATAAAGGTAACCACTAACAAGCTAGAAAAGGTCCTCTTATATGACTAAAGCCAGAGCCATGTAGCCCTCATAGCTGTACTGTAAGTCCCGGATGTTCGCTTATAGATAAGTCCTTACGGAGAGGAATCTAGAGAAAACTCTAGCCCTCTTGTTCCCTGTTGCTAAAAATCATCTTTTAGTGTTATTGCATATATCATTAGTCAAATTACAAGATCATTGTTCATGTGAGCACTAGCCACTACCCAATGCCATAACCATAGGATTCAAGGAACAAGATCAATACTAAGGCATCCTTAACAAGGAGACACATGCAGCATGAATTAAGTGAATTAAAGTGAGTAGGTAACAAGGATAATCCCATGCTATACTTGCCTTGATCTAGCTGGTCCTGTTGATCCGGTTCGTAATAGTACTCCTGATCACCAACGAACTGATCACCGTCTAATCTCGATTAACACATCAACAACAATCATCCAAGAGCAATCATGCAAAGCAAACAAAGCTACAATTAGAACAGTACATCAACAGTAGAAAAATAAGATGAAAAGTTTGTAAAACGAATCTACATCGCACTAGGACCACACAGACGCGAATCGCACGTAAATCGGAGCTAAAACAGAAAAGTTATGATTTAAACGAGATTTACTTTATTAAAGTAATAGATTAAATCTAATCTCAAAATTTAAAAGTGGAAAACCTACTAAACAGTAGCACTAACATGTAGAGTATGAAATTATGAACCTAACACAACTTGAATGGGTCAAATCAGAGTTAAAATGGAGAAGTTATAAGCAAAATAAGATTGAAATAAATTCTGAAAATATTAAAAACGTATTTTCACTTAAACCGACTGAGTTTACGCTTTCAAACAGATAAAGCGTAATCGGATTTTACGCCTATGGACTGCGGGTTCAAATATAAAGAAACAGAGGGACTCTTTAGCAAATCTGCCAACCGAAAGGGTATGATGCAATCTGAGCCGTTGGATCTTAAACTAGTGGCCGAGATTAGAAGGAGGGGATGAGAGATGTGGACTCCGGCCACCTACAGTGCCGAGCGCGGCAGTAGACATGGCCGGCGGCGAGAAAACTCGCCGGCGCACACGGTTAGGGCCCTAGAGGCCATGGTTCAGCTCGGGAATAACATGGGAAGAGAGAGGAGCTCAAACCGAACTCACCAGAGGCGAAAACAGGGTCGGAGACGAAGGTATGACGACGGGCGGCTTCCAATGGCGGCGGCGGACCTCCTCCGAGCTCGAGCGGCGGCTATGCGGTTGACTCACGGTCGGTGGCTCCGAGTTAGGGCTATGGAGGGGCGGTGCAGGCGCGACTGCTATTTAAGAGGGGCTCGACGACGTGCAGGACAAGGCAAAGGGGGAATCGGGGCGGCATCGGGCTCCTTCAAGGTGTCCGGTTCGAACACGAGCTGAAGGTGGAAGACGGTACCGCTTACAAGCAGGCCCGGGAGGTCAGTGAAACGGAGAGAGAGAAGGGGCGCGACGGCCTGCGTCCGACGGGCAACTGGGCCGGCCCACTGCGCGACCTGCGGCCGGGAGAAAGAAAAGGCTCGCTGGCTGCGGCCCGATCAAGAAAAGGAAGCGTGAGTTGGGCCAAGGAGAGAGGAGGGAAGCTGGGCTTTCGGGCCGAAAAAGAGAAGGAGAATATTTCTATTTCCTTTTCTTTTTCTAATATTTCAAATACATTTTCAAATGATTTTTGAAATCATTCTCTTCTTGAAATAAAAACCAATCACACAAATAAAAATATGCAACGGCATGTATGCACAAACACGTATCTAACCTTATATTTGATTTTATTTATTAAAAATTATTATTTCACTAAGTTTTCATGCACACATAAATGCATAACTAAATCAAATTCTCCTATTTAAAAATATTCAAAAATTTAGGGTGTTACAATTCTACTCCCCTTAAAATGAATCTCGTCCCGAGATTCGGACAATGCTTACTCAAACAACTCTGGGTATGTTTTTCTTAAATCTTCCTCTCTTTCTCATGTAGCCTCTGCTTCCGAATATCGGCTCCACTGAACTTTACACATCCTTATAACTAGGCTTGCGTCCTATAGTCAGCATTGCTCTGATACCACTCTGTCACACCCAGTTTTAAGAACAAAACCAGATATACACTATATGTGAAATAAAGGAGTCAAATCTCACATATAGCCGCAGATAAGTGTAATACCAAGAGACAAATGCTTAATATACATAACTCAATAGTATAAAATATACCTTAGAGAGCAACACAGCGAAAAGACAACTCCAAACACCGGGTGTAGACTTCACTCCAGGAACAAACTGACTGGTTGATCACAAGTCTAAACTTCTCCTGAGGTGTGGGGGAAAATAACAAGAGTGAGTCCATGTCGAACTCCGCAAACATAGCAACAAGGTAGTATAGATCCCATAAACTCATGATCAATGTAACATAATCAATATAAAGCATAATCGATAAGTAAATGAGCATCTTAACAAAACAAGAATCATCATCTTTAATGTAAATGTCTCCAAGGCCGCTCGTGTCCGTGAGCACGGATAGTATACCAGTTTATTAAACTCTGCGCAGAGGTGTACACTTTCACTGTGAGTCGTGATTTACCCTTTCGCCCGAGGTAGCTAATCTGTTGACCCACTTCCAAGGAAGGTCGGCAGGGTTCACTATGAAGCCTTTCAAATGTTCGTCTAACAAGTTAGGGCTGCTAGGTTTCATCAGTCAGTCTGTGTGATACAACCAGTCCCAGGGATCCACAGTCTGCTTTTCCCCATTTGCGCCATAAGGGTAACCTCTAACGAGCTAGAAAAGGTCCTCATACTAAGCTAAAGACAGAGCCATATAGCCCTCACAGTTGTACTGTAACTCCCGAAGGTTCATGTACAGACAAGATCTTATGTTGCTAAAAAGTCATTTCTCAACCATCATAGCTCTTACATTAATTAAGTCACAAGATCATGGTCACAGAAAGAAAATATAACACCCAAATTTTAGAGATAATGAATTTTGAATAAATTGGATAACAAATAATGGCAAATTAAAATAATAATAAAATATATTTGGTGTTGCATTCATGCTGTTGCATTTATTTTGTTATGTGGTGTGGATTTGTTTTATTTTATTTTGGGTTAGAAAATTTATTTGAGATATTTTTGAAAACAAGTAAATAAATAAAAGAAAGGAAAAGAAAAAAAAGAAAAGAGAATACTTACCTGGCAGCCGACGGGCCGACGGCCTGCCTTTCTGCGCGGGCGCCTGGGCCGCGGCATGGGCCGAGTTCTTCTCCGCGCTCGTGTGGGCCGGCCCAGCTCGCAGTGGCCAGCTCGGCAGAGCCCAGCAGCAGCCGTCTCCCTCCTTTCTTCCGCTGACAAGTGGGTCCCGGCTGTCGGTCGTCTTCTAGCTCTCGTAACCGAGCCGGAGACGAACACTTCTTCAACCGAACCGCAACCGAATCTTGTATCCAGGATTTGTTAACCGAAATCAGCGATTGGGGCTATAAATAGGTCGCATAGGTCCTCTAGTTTCCGTTTTTCACCTAAAATCGTGAGTTCCACCGCAAATCGTCGCGTTCTAGGGTTGGGTTCGGTTGGATACGGCAGACGTTGGGGAGAAGTGTATTCGGGTGCTTTGGAGGCTAATTCGTCGTGTTGGTAAGCTCGCAAATCTTCTCCTCTTTCTTTCCGTGCCTTTCTGTGGTGTTGAGGAGCTACGAATCATGGTTTTGGGTGAGCTTGGGTGCACCGGCAATGGCGCCGCCGCTCCCTTGTAGACGCACGCCGTGTTCGGTCTACCATAGCGGGTTTTTATAGTTTAGTTGAGTTCGCACGGAGCTTCTCCACCGTTTGGATCAACTCTCGAGTCGAACGATGGCCTAGAGGGGGTGAACCGCCATCTCCGGCGAGAAGGAACCCGCCGGCCATGGGGGACCGCCGGCCGGACTTGTAGAAGGAGGTCGGATGTTTCACTCTAGCGTTGCGGGTGATTGTGAGCCGTCCGTTTTCAAATCAATGGCGATTAGAAGATACCCCTTCGCGGGGTAATTTTTCTAAAGAGACCCTCACCTTTTTGGAAATCAACCCGCGGTCCTTAGCGTATTTCAGAAAATGCGTTTTTGCGTTTTGAAAGCGTATTTTCTTCCGGTTTATTCAAAAATTCGTTTTCAGGAAATTACAGTTTTGCCACTAGAACTGTTTTGGTCATAAAAACTTCGTTTTAACTCCGATTTGATCCGTTCAAGTTGCGTTAGGTTCGTAATTGCGAGCTCTATATGTTAGTATAGTTGTACAGTTAATTTTGATAATTTATTTTTCGAGTTTATAATTAAGTATTTATTTATCTATAGGAAATCTTAGAAAATTCATAACTTTCACGTTTTAACTCCGAATTTGGTGATCTTTGCGTCTGTGTGATCGTAGAAACGTGTAGAAGAATTTTATAAACTTTTATTACTGTTTTGCTACTGTTGGTGTACTGTTCTAATTATATCTCTTTGTTTGCTTCGTGTATGTTTGATTGGATGCATGTATGTTATTGATTGATGATCGAGTATAGAAGGTGAGCAGTTTCTGGACGATTCGGAGTATTACTTTGAGCCAAGTCAGCAGTATCATTTGGAGAGCTTTGATCAAGGCAAGTATAACACAGGACTATCCTTGTTACCTATACATCGAATTATCATACATATGCATGTGTTTACCTTGACAACCGTAGAGATTATAACTTAGTGATTGTTATCTTGACTCCTTGTCAACCTTGGGAATGCATATGGGTAGCTACTGCTAGTGCTTAAACTGTGAACAGTGATCTTGTAATTTGATTAATGGATTAAGCAATCAACCATTAAGATGATTTTATTACTGTTAAAAGGGAGCTAGAGCTTGTGTATTATTTTGATGCTCTGGTTTCTCTCCATAAGGACTTATCTGTAAGTGATAACCGGGATATACAGTACAGCTGTGAGGGCTATATGGCTCTGGCTTTAGTTGTTCAAGAGACCTTTTCTAGCTTGTTAGTGGTTACCTTAAATGGCGTAAGAAAGGCTTGCCACGTTGGGTGTAGTGCGAGCCCCTGGCCTAGTGTGTATAGGCTGCGGTTGTTGTGCCACTGGGAAGGGGGGTTCTACATCTGCCTGCCGAGTGAATCTAATGGCCCTAACTTGTTAGACGAACTTTTGGATGGCTTTATATGGTTCTTGGGTGTTTGGGCTTGATCTCCCCACTCATTTGGAAATCATGACTCACAGTGAAAGTGTACACCTCTGCGCAGAGTTAAAAACTGGTATACTAGCCGTGCTCACGGATACGAGCGGCCTTGGGGATTCTTATGGAATAGTTGATCATAATTGTTATATCATGCTTAATTATTGTTGATTATTATTATGCTCATGTTAATGCTATTCGTTATCATTATTACAATTGATCATTGGTTCTTTAATGGGAAGCGGTTTATCTTGATGCTATTCAATTGCTAATTATATGACTAAAAGCTAAACGCAGTTAAACAGTGTCTAGCCTTTTGAGCCTCATGAACCCTGTGTTATATTTGTTGAGTTCGACATGGACTCACTCTTGCTATTTCCACCATAACAGATGAAGATTGTGAGGAAGATTATCGTAATGAGTACTAGTCTTGGTGTCAACCAGTCAACCGTGTCCCTGTGTGGAGTTTCCGCTGAAGATTTACTATTAGTTATTATTATCTATCGTTCAAGACTATGTCTTAAATACTTATTCGTTATGTAATAAGCACTGTGATGATACTATGTAATTTGTCTACTTGTGTGTGCGATCATGTCCTGGGGCGCACATGAGTACTTTATGCATCCTATTTTTGTCCTTAAAAATGGGTGTGACAGATTGGTATCAGAGCCGTGTTGACTGTAGGACGCAAGCCTAGTTAGAATGGTCGTTGATAGCACCCATACTTCACTTAATTTATGCTTCCTCTTTTCACCTTGTTAATTACTAAAGTTTTATGCTTCCTCTACTTTATTCTATTGCGAAAATACATTGATTCTATCTAATCTATGTCTAAATCTTGTAGATGCCTCCTCATCCCCGTCTGTCAGCTGCACAGTACGTTGCCCGTTTCAAACCCCAGGAGCCGTATGAAGATGGTGATCAAGAGCTATCTGATGCTGAATCAAGAGTTGGTGACACACCAATGGAGGATGTAGTTATGGGATGGACCACGAAGCTTCATATCATGGTTCCTAAAGCTGATGCTTTCTTCCATGACATGTTGACAAGAACCTTGGACAACTACTACTACGACTGGGAAGCTACGTTGGAGTATCGCAGTGCAGAGTATAGTCATCCATGGATGGATTCCTATTGGGAAACGGAGTTATGGGTCAAGAAAAGGGATCCTACCACTAAGGAGCCTAAGGTGGAGTCAAAGTTCATTACTCGAGTGAGCCGGGTGTTGACGGTCCTTAAGTATCAATTATAACTATCAAATAAATAGAGAAAAGGCTCCAAATGAAACCAACACCTAGACTTAGGGTTTTATCTGACAGAATTCCATGAGTTTTGTTGTTTATCTATTTCTACAGGGGGTTATCAGGAAATACGGAAGAAAGGCCTACATGTCGGATTAATGACGGGATATTAACCGAACACATAATTATCTTACATCTAGAAGAGTCCAGAAGCCACGAGAACAAACGGGAGGCGTAACGGAGCCGGACACAGGGCGCCCGCCCTAGACCTTAGGGCGCCTGCCCTGGCCCCGGAGCCAATCAGGCTCCGCCTCGAGGATTATGCTCCACCGACCTAGAGGATCAAGGAAAACCGCACGATCAATGTCGGTTTGATCCAACGGCCCAGATTCATCCGAAAGGGCTATATAAGCAAGGCCCCTACCCCTGGAGGAGAGGCCCTCGTCTCATACTTCAAACCCTAATTCAGGAGGAGAGCCTCTGATCAAGCCCTAGAGCCACCACATCAACTAGATCTCTAGTTAGCATAGCTACATAGGATTAGAACTAGAAGGAGTCAATCTTCGATTGGTTCCCGGATCTGTCAAGAGGATTCTTGGTAATTCCTCTATTGTTCTTCAATTGTTCATCATTGTTCTTCAATATTATGAATATGACTTTGTTCTATTTCAATATATTGGTTATGACTTTGCTCTACTTGATTATGTTTGCAATTATATTGTTCTTAGTTTATCATAGTTATATGCTTGGCTTAGTTAGATTGGAATTATATACATGCCTAGGATCGTATAGCGTTTATCCATGTGTAAAGTGGGTGAATGATAATTATTGTGTAGACGTGGTGTCTATACCGTATTTATCTGCGATTGCACCCTATATGCCGGATCGTGGGGTAGTTCGCGATAGTGATAGCTTCGTTGATTCTTATATAGTCCCCATCTCGTGTATAGGGCAGGCAGAGCAACACTATTACAGGGGAGTGATTGCTATGTTCTTCATCTTCCTTGCTAATATTCACTATGCATGGATATAGTCTTTTCTCACCATGATTGCCAAGTATAATTGCACTAACTATGATATGCTAGACTTTATAGTTAATAATAACTTAGGGAATATCTTTGTAGTTCATCCTAATTCCATGCTAATGACTTGCTAGAATATCTGTTGAGGTGCTTATCATTATTATATGTGGCTAGCTGATCAGATTAATTATCTTTGTCACCATTATCACTTTACCTTTACTTAATGTGACATTTATACCTGTATAAAGAGATTGATAAATACTCTCGGTTATACATGCAATGATGTGTACTCAGTTCCATATTCTCATTCCATTATCAACCATGATACTTAGAAATCCCTTCCCAGTGGTAAAAATATAAATAACGATACCTGGAATACTTCCCGGTTAAAATGCTACATCGGTATTAATCTGTGCGCTTGCAGATCCCTTTTATTATTTATCTTGATGAGCAAATGCATATTTCAATACCGCGTCTCTCATGTCATGCTGGGGATGACAACTTGGCTTAAGTGGCATGAGGGATAGGATTGGCATTTTTGGCGCCGTTATCAGAATTAGAAAACTAAGTCTACTTTTGGTAGTGACGTTAAGAATGCCCAACAAGCATTTTTGGCGCCCTTGCCGGGGAAGGTTGATTACTAAGTAGGAATGAATATGGAACTTTGAGTCATCATTTGCATCACTAATCTGATCAAGCTTATCAATTCTCTTATACAGTTTTCCCCCTGTATTTTCCATTTTGATTATTTATTGTAGGGTGATGCAAGAATAGAAGACATCTTCCAGACAACTTTGTTGACGATCCCGAAGCCTTATTCAGAAGAACAAGAGCCAAGCTCAAGAAGACATCGTCAACACTTCAGCACAAAGCTTCATCCAAATCCGAAGACCGCCGAAGTTTCATCCGAAATTTGTCGACTGAATTCGAAGCCATGGCGAACAAGACGATCCGCGAGTTCTCAGCTCCCACTACGGACAACATCCGCACTGGACCTGCCGCGGCCATCGACAAGAACTTTGAGCTCAAGCCAGGGCTCATCAACATGGTGCAAGCTAACTAGTTCTGTGGGAAGCCACACGAAGATGCTAGTGCTCATCTTCAACACTTCCTGGAGATCTGCAGCACTTTCACCATGGCTGATGTCCCCAGAGATGCCATATTACTTTGCCTTTTCCCATTCTCACTATTGGGGAGAGCGAAGCAGTGGTTCTACGCTACAAAGGAGAAGAACACTACGTGGGCACTCTGCTCTACGAACTTTCTGGCTAAGTTCTTTCCAATGGGCAAGACCAATGCTCTCCGTGGGAAGATTACAAGTTTTCAGCAACAACATGATGAATCCGTTCCAGAAGCATGGGAGCGCTTCCAAGACTACATCCTAGAATGTCCCCATCATGGAATGGAAAGCTGGCTACTGATGCAGACATTTTATCATGGGCTCATTAACAGTGCCCGTGAAACCATGGATGCTGCAGCTGGAGGAGCATTCCTATCACTCACCATACCTCAAGCCACAGCTCTTGTGGAGAAGATGGCATCCAACCAAGGTTGGAATGAAGAAAGAACTCAGGCACGCAAGAAAGGTGGAGGTATGCACCAGCTCAAGGAGGTAGACATGCTGTCTGCCAAACTAGACCTACTCATGAAGAAGCTCGATGATTGAGCTGGAGAAAAGAAAGAAGTCATGCACGTCTACGACTCCCACATGACTTGTGAGGAGTGTGGAGGAGATTACTGGAGTAACCCTATCGTGGAAGTAAGTACTGACCGTCTGCCGGTCAAGAGAGGCGATCCAGGACGCCCCGTCATCCCGATCTCCATCGGCATGCGAGACTTCCCAGAAGCACTCTGTGACTTTGGCTCCAGCGTCAACATCATGCCCAGGGTACTCTATGAAAAACTCTTTTCACAACCATTATTAGAAACAACCATGTGTTTGCAGCTTGCAGATAGGACACTGAGTTTCCCAAGAGGAATATTGAAGAACATCTGTGTCCGAGTGGGTTCCTCATACGCTCCAGCAGACTTCGTAGTGATAGAGACCGGTTCTGATGAGAGGGCTCCCGTCATCCTAGGGAGACCATTCCTAAACACCGTGGGAGCTGTCATCTATGCTAGTGCTGCCAAGATCAGTTTCTACATCAAGGGGAGGAAGGAAACGTTTTCCTTCAAGAACAAGACCGCACAAATCCCAGAGCAACCCCAATATGAACCAAGGAAGAGGACCAACAGGAGGAACAAGAGCAAGAAGCAAGTATGGACCGAAACAGCTAAGATGGTCACTGCCGTGCACAAAGGTCAAGATCGCCAACTCAAGTCACCGTTCTTGCCTAAGAAGGACGACCCAGGTATGCCAAGCATTTATTGCTCCATTAATGGGTCCCACTTCTACAAGACACTTTGCGACACTGGGTCGGGCGTCAACATAATGGCCAAGGTCACCTATGAACTTCTGTTCGGAACCATGCCCTTAAACCCAACATATATTCAGCTCCAGATGGCAGATCAGACATTCCGACAGGTCGAAGGTACAGTAACTGACGTCCCTGTCAAGATAGACGATCACTTTGTCCATACAGACTTTCAGGTTATTGACATGGGAGAAGATGAATACGATCCACCCATCATCCTTGGAAGACCATTCCTTAGTATTGTCAAAGCAATCATTTACATTGGAACTGGAGAAGTCCACATGCACTTCCCCTCTGAGAAGGTACGTCTTTACTTTACTGACCCTAACTATGTATTTGAAGAATCCAAGCAGGTCAGGACAAGAAGAAGGCGGCGTAACCACAATCAAAAGCAACAGGTCATCAAGGACGGATGGGCAGATTATGAAGGAGAAGTGGTAAGATCTGAAGACATACCAATCAACCAACACTGTCCTGAGGAGACCAAAGCACCGAGACAAGTATGGAAAGAAAAGACAGTTGCACATGAAGAAGAGGGGCTGCCGGAACCACCGACTACGCCATCCACCGAGTCCCAGGACGACTGAACGAATAAGAGTCCCGTTCGGAGGACTTAAAAACACCGAATGCCTTGCCAAGAGGTAACTTGGTAGTTATCCTATTCCTTTCAATTATTTACTTTATCTTAAATAGTTTGCTTAGTTAATCATATTCATACTATCTTAAAAAGAAAATAAAAATGTTAAAAACCCTAAAGCCCCATGTGAGTATGCGAGTGGCATAAAACCCATAAGTACATTCACTGTGGTGGCATAAAAAATATATATATAATAAATACATAAATATTTTCTTCTGCTTTATAAAAGAAAAAAAACAACATAAAAAAAATCAAGGAGGCTCAGCATGATAAAGGCTAGATATTTATGCTAACACTTAATCAGTTCCACAAAGCTTTGTTGTCTATTTGAGCTCCGCAGAATTCAAGGAGACTAGCAGACAGAGGACATTCTAATCGCTGTCAGGGTGCTGCCGACTTTCAAATACACCTCCGCCATCTGCTAGCTACATCAGAAGAGATTATGTCAAGATCCAGCTTGGGGGAGAGCACCTCCATTATCTTGCTAAGTATTTCTATCTTTATCTTTATATTTATATATACTTCTACCCTATAAAAATAAAAATATACATAACTATGAAGAAAAAACCAAATAAAGATTTTGTGCTTATATATATATACCTATATCTTTTGCTTAGTGTGTTTTAATAAATAAATAAAGTGGCTATGCTAAACTGAATCTAAATAATAATAAAACTCTAGCATGGATATGATGAATAGTTGCTTTGCCTAATTTTCAAATTTGAAGTTCTCTCTCTAAGTTTACATAACTGTTATCATTTAAAGCTTGCTCTAAACCTGAACTTGTGGGAAGAGAACATGATCTAAAGTCTAAGTTGTTAACGGATATGATATGGGAAGGTTGAGCTGCTGTTTATCTATTCCTAGAGATGCTAGAATTCTGGAGAATTTTATCTTTGAAAATCTTAAAATGCTACATGATGAGTTCCTGTATGATGAGAGTTTAAGTTCCTACCACAGCCATACATACATGCTTGCTAGACTTTAAGCCATACCTTTACTTTTTACTGCTTATGAGCATTGAGTGTAGTCAAGCTGTGTAGACCCTTAGGAGCTTTTCATGCGGTTAAAATCAAGATTCACTTGCACGATCACTCATACATGCTGCTTCTACTCCGGAAGTACGCATCCACATATATCCACTCATTCTCATCTCCAGATCCATATAAAATTATTCTACTCCTAATCCGAGAGAGAATAGCCAAAAATATTTTCCCATTCTTGTTATCCCCTGTGAAATAAATGCTCAAGCTATTTTGGTTACTACCACTTGCTATATTGTTCTAAGGAGATGAGTGCTCTATACGAGGAAATAAAAAGGGGCAAGTGCCCGGAACCTCGAAAAGAAAAAGATACGAGGAAATAAAAAGGAGCAAGTGCTCGGAACCTCGATGAAAAAAAAAGAAAAAGTGTGAGAAGAGAGGTAAAAATGGACAAGTGTCCGACAGTAGAATTAGGGGTACAAGATACCCACCTGAGAGGAAAAAAAAAGAAAATATAGAGCACCTCATTCTCCTCAAGAGCTTTAAAAGCAAGAAAGGTACGTATCCCCTCAAAAAGAGCAAAAGTAGAATTAGACTTTCATCATTGTTATCATCACTACCACCATACACCATTTACTCGCCACACATGCACATCTTGATTTGACTTATTGGCTTGTTTCTCTGGATCCATGGTTTGACTATGCAATAAATGTCTTGTAAGTATGTATACTTTATCTCCCACCTATGAGCTCCAGATATCAAAGCCATATTAGAATAGGATGAGAGAGAAGGCAATGTCACTCTGCCTTATACCACAAATACTACATACTTTGCATTGAGAGAAGGCAGACATCATTACTGCCTTGGTGAGGATCCAAAAATACCACAAAAGAGAGACCTGAGAGAGTCATACAAGGAATCTCTGAGTTTTATTTGAAAATCTGCAAAAAAAACTCCAAGAGCTATAGCTAATCAAGAATAAGAGACATGGCGCTTGACTAGACTGTTCTATCTTTTAACCGCTCAAGACAAAGGTGACGGTGTCACACCCCAAAATTTTTGATTTTGGGTTGTGCATAGAAAACACTAATTAAAATAAATGTTTTAATATTCGGATAAAATTTCCTAAGTTTAGTTTATGATAGCATCAATTAGTTATAAAAAATAATATCTTTCTTCTCCAGCACGTCTTTATCTTTTTCCGCAATCAATATTCCTTGTTCCTCATCTTAAGTTCTCGTTGGAAGTTTTCTAAAATCTTTTCTTTATAACGTAAATTATTCCTTTCAGTTTCTCGTCCATCAATCAATCTCTACAAACTTCTCGAGAATTTTTCTGACTTTTTTCTGTAGCTTGTTTCCACTTGTCTGTGAGCATAATCTAATTTTTAGATGCTCCAAAATTACCTTTCAGTGAGCTCCAAATACTTTATTTGGGTTCCTCATATTCCATAATGTCTCTGGAAAATTTCCCTGAATTTTCGGAGCTTTCGGAGTATTTTTCGTGGCTTAAATAATAATTCTGGACTTTTCTAGAATTATTTTATCCATGAAATTAATTAATTCCGAAAATAATAAATACCTCATTTTCCACCAAAGTCTGTGTGCAATAATCCTAAATGTCCATTCATTTATTTACTAATGGGCTTTAATAATTAATTAGGCCTATTAGTAAAGATGGAGGGTGCAACGTCAATTAGCACCATATCGCTAGTTGACATGGAGGTGGAGAGTTTTCCTCCCTTTATATACGTACCTACCCCATGGGCAAAGCACACCAAAAACTACCGTAGAGGAGCCCCTAGTTTGGGAAATCTCTCGTGTAGTAAATCATATTTTTCTCATCCTTCTCTCGCCGTCGCTGTTGCCGTCGCTGTCGCCGCCGCTGTTTCCGCCGCCGCCGCCGCTGTTGCCGCCGCCGCCGCTGTTGCTGTCGCCGCCGCTGTTGCCGCCGCCGCCGCTGTTGCCGTTCGCTGCCGCTGTTGCCGTTCGCCGCCGCTGTTGTTGTCCGCCGCCGCTGAGCTCGTATCGCGAGCCGCCGCTCGTAGCTCCCTCCACCCCTCGCCGAAATTCTGCATCTACAGCTTGCGATCCCGGTGACGCCAAGAACGCGCACCTGCTGGGGCCGGAGCCGCGGCCGCCATCTCCTGCTCGGCCTCGCCATCACCATCGCTACCCTGCTCGCACTCGCCTCCACCTCCGCCTCCGAATCTGACCACAAGGGATACAATGAATACGAGCTCTGATGAGAGGTTTACAGTTCTGAGCAGTATCGGAGAGGAGTTCATCTATGAGCATGACCTCAGCGTTTTGCTAGAGAAGAAGCCTGATCCCATATGTTATGTTTGGTTTGAGCCATCCCTCACTATGGACATAGAACAGGGGATTATGAAGACAATCTATATCAACAAAATGCTCAAAGCTGGTTTTACTGTTACAATATTGATGGCAGATTGGTTTCTGCAGCGGCACCCGAGGATTGGTACTGATCTAAATAAAATAAGGACCATTGGCCAATACAACATTGAAATGTGGAAAGCAGCTGGAATGCACCTTGAAAGAGTAGAGCTTATATGGCTGTCAGATGAATTGGACCACCATGCAGTCGATTACTGGACTCTTGCCATGGATGTCTCCAGAAAATACACCTTGGAAAGAATTGCAAGCTATTGCGACTATGTAAAACCATATGGACCAAAAATACTGCCTGCTGCTGAGATATTTTACCCTTGCATGCTAGTTGCTGTCGTATTATGCCAGAAGCAACCGCTCGCGTGAAGCCTGCTGATGATCGTTGCTGTGAACCATGCCGAAACTTCCGAAGCCGTTGTTGGCCGTTTGACTTGTCCATGGGCGACTGTTGTCGGTTCATCCCGCTCTCGACGTCGCGGTTTTGTTGCTGGTTCGCCAGTCCGGACGTACCCAGTTGCCTGTTGTGCTCATCATCTTCTCGACATCGGCCAGTAAGATCCATCGTCGCTGTCTTATCGTTTCATTGTCTGTAAGAATAATCTAGCACTTTCCGTTGCTCTCTATCCGTAACTATCTCGATCTCATCTACTCAATTGTTACTCCTCGTTGTTTCTGTAACAGCATGCCAACAAATCGAGCTTCCATTCTCCTAATGCAGTGTGCATATCTGATCGAGGCCCCTACAGACTGCAGCATGCATGCCCTTCAGCGGTGTGTTGGCCGACGATTCCATAGCTGTGCATCAGCGGCATTCTGCATGTCTCCTGTCCACATTGCTATCTCGAGACCAAGCAGAGGTGCCAATATGGTAGTGGCCATGAAGTCGAGCTCATCACCAATGTACTGCATGAATGAAGAATGAAGAAACAATGAGTCCGTGCATTGAAGAATAGGCCATGAAAAGCCAACGTGCTGCTCTTTTCCTTGCATGTAGGTCCCTTCTTTGCCCCTGATTTTATCTTAATCAGCGTTGTTAACGTCTGATAGGACCGTGGTAGGCGAATAAGCTTCAAGTATTCAGCAACATCTGACATATCAATTGTTTCTGAATTTTATATTTAAATATCAAATTGATTAATGTTCGTTCAACGTCTTTTTGTATTAAAAGTGACATAGGTTTATAATTCTGTTTTGCTTCGTTCAAGTTGCGTTAGATTCATATCGTCGCACTCTATGCAACAGTGGTAACCTTTATCATGTCACTTGATTATAAATTTATTAATTATAAGTAGTGATTAGATTAATATATTTATTTAATAGCTTCTCAATTAAAAGCAATCTAATTTTAACTCAGTTCTTGTTGCGTTACGACCGTGCCGACCATAAACTACAGGTTAGGGATGATGTTTACCATGTCACATGTATTTTTCCTTGTATAGTCAACTATTAAATTGTTTAATATGCATGTAACCAGATTTCCAAAATAAATACAGCATAGAGATTAGCATCTGTCCTTTTTGTGATCCATTGTTAGTTGCAACGTAAATATATTTGACTTGCTTAATTTAACAACACGTCAGATTATGTTACTTTGTTTTGCATGCTAATATATAATTGATATAAAAGACAAAATGAAACATTTGTTATTAAAATATGACTAGATTTAACTCGGTTTCTCAACTAAGATATGATTATTGATTATTCAAATGCCCGATTCATCAATTATAATTAGTTTAGTTAAACATGGAGTGTATAGTTGTTCTGATTAGTGTTTAATTTATGCCTTCTTGAATTAAAAACAATATAGGTTTATACTTTAATCTTTAGTGATTAAACTGTAACTTGCTAAGTTCAAACCAGTTCCATAGGATAAACTTGTTTAGGTGTTCTCACCTTTATTTTTATACAAGGTTAAAGTTTAACTTGATGATTAAATAACACGAGATATGTTCATAAATAAATATGACTTGTTCTAATTTGTTTTTAATATAATAATTTAACTAATCTGAATTAGTAGGTTCCATGTGATTTTTCTAAATTAAATTAAATGAAGCATGTAGTTGTTTCTTTTATAATATAAACTCTCAGTAGTCGTTTCTTTTCAATCGTAGTTCCATTATCGACGTTTTTTTTGCGTTCTCGTGACCATAGCCGGTAGTTTTATTTTAGTACGTTGTTTTTCCTTGTGTGGTGTATTGTTCTTAGTTGTCCCTATTTGTTTGCTTGTATGTCTGTTAGTGTGCTGGGTTGTTATGATCTACGAGTAGAAGAAAGACTATCCGTGAGTGCCGAAGATCCGAAGATGAAGACCAGAAGCTGAGTGCCAGAAGTTGCAAATGAAAGATTAAGTTGAGATTTTTCGGAGCAAGTTGCTTTAGGTGTAAAGCAAGTTCAAGGCAAGTATAGCATGGGACCATCCTTGTTTCCTATTCACCTTTAATACACTTAATTCATGTGCATGTGTCTACCTTGTTACCCTTAAGGATATCCTAGCTTTTGTATCTTGTACCTTGACACCGGTGGAACATTGCATTGGGTAGTATTTATGCTAGTGCTCAAGATAAATAACCATGATCTGTAACTTGACTAATGGTATATGCAATAAACGTTTAAAAGATGCTTTATAGCAACATGGCTCAAGGGGGCTAGAGCATGGGGTTATTTATGGTGCTCTAGTTTCTCTCCTTAAGGACTTATCTGTAAGCGAACATCCGGGACTTACAGTACAACTGTGAGGGCTATATGGCTCTGGCTTTAGCTCAGTATGAGGACCTTTTCTAGCTTGTTAGAGGTTACCCTTGTGGCGCAAATGGGGTAAAGCAGACCGTGGATCTCTGCGTGTGTATCACACGGACTGACTTCTGAAACCTAGCGGCCCTAACTTGTTAGACGAACCTTTGAAAGGCTTCATAGTGAACCCTGCCGACCTTCCTTGGTAGTGGGTCAAGAGGCTGATCACCTCGGGCGAAAGGGTAAATCACGACTCACAGTGAAAGTGTACAACCTCTGCAGAGTGTAAAACTGTTATAACAGCCGTGCTCACGGTCACGAGTGGCCTTGGACCCTTACAGAATAAATGATGATACTGATGATAATGATAATACTGATGATATTGATGTTCACTAATGATTATTGTTTCTTGCTATACATTTTTCTCGTTTACATGATCATGAGGTTATTTGGGCTTATGGTAAACTTGTTGCTACTCAAATGCTAAAAAGATGACTCACTAAAAGCTATTGCAGTAAACCCGTGTCAAACCTTTTGAGCTTCATGAACCCCATGTTATATTTGTTGAGTTCGACATGGACTCACCCTTGCTATTTCCACCACACTCCAGTGTGTAGTAAGGTGCTACTTAGAAGAAGGATGAAGGTGTAGTGGAGTTTTCAGAAGTCCTTCAGAAGTGCTTGGCATATGGAACCCCCAGTCAGCCGTCCCTGAGAAGAATGGAGCCCGAGCAGAAGCTTAGCCACCGTTCTGCGATACTCTGATAGTTGTAAGTGTTAATATATTAAGTATTCCGCTTTATATAAACATTGTTTTGATATCTCTATTCTGTTGTTGTATGTGTGGACTTCCTGGGCACACATATGACGAGCCTAGTTTTGTTCTTTGCAAAACCGGGTGTGACAGAGTGGTATCAGAGCGGTGTTGACTGTAGGACGTATGCCAAGTAGCACTGGACGTATTCTAAAACTTAATTTATGATAAAACTATGTTGTCATCCCTTGACCCTTTGGTTTTGACTATTTCCTCTTCCTTGTCCTGTTGTATCCCTTCCTTGATAGCTTCCTCTGAGCTATTATTTCTTACTCCCTTGGTTTTTGATTTGTGTTGTTTTTACCAAAATTTTTCTAATCTTACCTTGTTCAAAAATTCGATGGCCTTTTCATCATCTATAATCTGCCATGTAGGATGACCACCATTGTTGAAGAAGCATGTGTAGTGTCGATGATTGTGCTGTGTGCTTGTTTTGCTTGATGTGTTGCTTGTGTGTTGTCCTTGTTCTCGTGTTTTGAAGGTGGCCCGGAAGGTTTTGTCTTGAGAAGTAGCCCAATCTATGTTAAGTGGGGTAGTGTCATCTTCTGTTCTACTTAATTTTTCAATCAATCCTAATTCTTATCATTTTCTTTTACACCGTTCCTGTCTACCCTTGGTTGTCATGTTGCCTTCTTTATCTCATCTTAATGGAGGATCAACACATGAAGGACTCATCAATAGTAGTAAGCCTTAAAGAAAGTGTTGCCTTCAATGACATCGCCAGGTGGAACAAGATCTTTGTTAAGTGGGGTAGCGTCCGCCACCATCATCAATCTCAAGTCACGAGACAAGAAGACTCAAAGACCAATCGCTGTCATAATATCATCTTTTGCTAGTCCTTGCCCCTTAACCAATCTCACTTTCTCGCCATCAATCTTTATCTTTCTTATCACCTTTTTGTTGATCTTCGATGGTCGTTCTTACACCTCATTAATCTCAAAACAATCTTAAAGAGCTATCTTCAATTTCTTTATCCAACTTTGTCAATCCTTGATCTCTATATTATATCTCAACAAAGGTCTTAGAACAACCTTGATAATCAGCTTTATCTTTCTTCCTTGATAATCAGCTTTATCTTTCTTCCTAGTCTCTCCGAATCTCGGGACGAGATTCATGTTAAGTGGGGTAGAATTGTCACACCCCAAAATTTTTGATTTTGGGTTGTGCATAGAAAACACTAATTAAAATAAATGTTTTAATATTCGGATAAAATTTCCTAAGTTTAGTTTATGATAGCATCAATTAGTTATAAAAAATAATATCTTTCTTCTCCAGCACGTCTTTATCTTTTTCCGCAATCAATATTCCTTGTTCCTCATCTTAAGTTCTCGTTGGAAGTTTTCTAAAATCTTTTCTTTATAACGTAAATTATTCCTTTCAGTTTCTCGTCCATCAATCAATCTCTACAAACTTCTCGAGAATTTTTCTGACTTTTTTCTGTAGCTTGTTTCCACTTGTCTGTGAGCATAATCTAATTTTTAGATGCTCCAAAATTACCTTTCAGTGAGCTCCAAATACTTTATTTGGGTTCCTCATATTCCATAATGTCTCTGGAAAATTTCCCTGAATTTTCGGAGCTTTCGGAGTATTTTTCGTGGCTTAAATAATAATTCTGGACTTTTCTAGAATTATTTTATCCATGAAATTAATTAATTCCGAAAATAATAAATACCTCATTTTCCACCAAAGTCTGTGTGCAATAATCCTAAATGTCCATTCATTTATTTACTAATGGGCTTTAATAATTAATTAGGCCTATTAGTAAAGATGGAGGGTGCAACGTCAATTAGCACCATATCGCTAGTTGACATGGAGGTGGAGAGTTTTCCTCCCTTTATATACGTACCTACCCCATGGGCAAAGCACACCAAAAACTACCGTAGAGGAGCCCCTAGTTTGGGAAATCTCTCGTGTAGTAAATCATATTTTTCTCATCCTTCTCTCGCCGTCGCTGTTGCCGTCGCTGTCGCCGCCGCTGTTTCCGCCGCCGCCGCCGCTGTTGCCGCCGCCGCCGCTGTTGCTGTCGCCGCCGCTGTTGCCGCCGCCGCCGCTGTTGCCGTTCGCTGCCGCTGTTGCCGTTCGCCGCCGCTGAGCTCGTATCGCGAGCCGCCGCTCGTAGCTCCCTCCACCCCTCGCCGAAATTCTGCATCTACAGCTTGCGATCCCGGTGACGCCAAGAACGCGCACCTGCTGGGGCCGGAGCCGCGGCCGCCATCTCCTGCTCGGCCTCGCCATCACCATCGCTACCCTGCTCGCACTCGCCTCCACCTCCGCCTCCGAATCTGACCACAAGGGATACAATGAATACGAGCTCTGATGAGAGGTTTACAGTTCTGAGCAGTATCGGAGAGGAGTTCATCTATGAGCATGACCTCAGCGTTTTGCTAGAGAAGAAGCCTGATCCCATATGTTATGTTTGGTTTGAGCCATCCCTCACTATGGACATAGAACAGGGGATTATGAAGACAATCTATATCAACAAAATGCTCAAAGCTGGTTTTACTGTTACAATATTGATGGCAGATTGGTTTCTGCAGCGGCACCCGAGGATTGGTACTGATCTAAATAAAATAAGGACCATTGGCCAATACAACATTGAAATGTGGAAAGCAGCTGGAATGCACCTTGAAAGAGTAGAGCTTATATGGCTGTCAGATGAATTGGACCACCATGCAGTCGATTACTGGACTCTTGCCATGGATGTCTCCAGAAAATACACCTTGGAAAGAATTGCAAGCTATTGCGACTATGTAAAACCATATGGACCAAAAATACTGCCTGCTGCTGAGATATTTTACCCTTGCATGCTAGTTGCTGTCGTATTATGCCAGAAGCAACCGCTCGCGTGAAGCCTGCTGATGATCGTTGCTGTGAACCATGCCGAAACTTCCGAAGCCGTTGTTGGCCGTTTGACTTGTCCATGGGCGACTGTTGTCGGTTCATCCCGCTCTCGACGTCGCGGTTTTGTTGCTGGTTCGCCAGTCCGGACGTACCCAGTTGCCTGTTGTGCTCATCATCTTCTCGACATCGGCCAGTAAGATCCATCGTCGCTGTCTTATCGTTTCATTGTCTGTAAGAATAATCTAGCACTTTCCGTTGCTCTCTATCCGTAACTATCTCGATCTCATCTACTCAATTGTTACTCCTCGTTGTTTCTGTAACAGCATGCCAACAAATCGAGCTTCCATTCTCCTAATGCAGTGTGCATATCTGATCGAGGCCCCTACAGACTGCAGCATGCATGCCCTTCAGCGGTGTGTTGGCCGACGATTCCATAGCTGTGCATCAGCGGCATTCTGCATGTCTCCTGTCCACATTGCTATCTCGAGACCAAGCAGAGGTGCCAATATGGTAGTGGCCATGAAGTCGAGCTCATCACCAATGTACTGCATGAATGAAGAATGAAGAAACAATGAGTCCGTGCATTGAAGAATAGGCCATGAAAAGCCAACGTGCTGCTCTTTTCCTTGCATGTAGGTCCCTTCTTTGCCCCTGATTTTATCTTAATCAGCGTTGTTAACGTCTGATAGGACCGTGGTAGGCGAATAAGCTTCAAGTATTCAGCAACATCTGACATATCAATTGTTTCTGAATTTTATATTTAAATATCAAATTGATTAATGTTCGTTCAACGTCTTTTTGTATTAAAAGTGACATAGGTTTATAATTCTGTTTTGCTTCGTTCAAGTTGCGTTAGATTCATATCGTCGCACTCTATGCAACAGTGGTAACCTTTATCATGTCACTTGATTATAAATTTATTAATTATAAGTAGTGATTAGATTAATATATTTATTTAATAGCTTCTCAATTAAAAGCAATCTAATTTTAACTCAGTTCTTGTTGCGTTACGACCGTGCCGACCATAAACTACAGGTTAGGGATGATGTTTACCATGTCACATGTATTTTTCCTTGTATAGTCAACTATTAAATTGTTTAATATGCATGTAACCAGATTTCCAAAATAAATACAGCATAGAGATTAGCATCTGTCCTTTTTGTGATCCATTGTTAGTTGCAACGTAAATATATTTGACTTGCTTAATTTAACAACACGTCAGATTATGTTACTTTGTTTTGCATGCTAATATATAATTGATATAAAAGACAAAATGAAACATTTGTTATTAAAATATGACTAGATTTAACTCGGTTTCTCAACTAAGATATGATTATTGATTATTCAAATGCCCGATTCATCAATTATAATTAGTTTAGTTAAACATGGAGTGTATAGTTGTTCTGATTAGTGTTTAATTTATGCCTTCTTGAATTAAAAACAATATAGGTTTATACTTTAATCTTTAGTGATTAAACTGTAACTTGCTAAGTTCAAACCAGTTCCATAGGATAAACTTGTTTAGGTGTTCTCACCTTTATTTTTATACAAGGTTAAAGTTTAACTTGATGATTAAATAACACGAGATATGTTCATAAATAAATATGACTTGTTCTAATTTGTTTTTAATATAATAATTTAACTAATCTGAATTAGTAGGTTCCATGTGATTTTTCTAAATTAAATTAAATGAAGCATGTAGTTGTTTCTTTTATAATATAAACTCTCAGTAGTCGTTTCTTTTCAATCGTAGTTCCATTATCGACGTTTTTTTTGCGTTCTCGTGACCATAGCCGGTAGTTTTATTTTAGTACGTTGTTTTTCCTTGTGTGGTGTATTGTTCTTAGTTGTCCCTATTTGTTTGCTTGTATGTCTGTTAGTGTGCTGGGTTGTTATGATCTACGAGTAGAAGAAAGACTATCCGTGAGTGCCGAAGATCCGAAGATGAAGACCAGAAGCTGAGTGCCAGAAGTTGCAAATGAAAGATTAAGTTGAGATTTTTCGGAGCAAGTTGCTTTAGGTGTAAAGCAAGTTCAAGGCAAGTATAGCATGGGACCATCCTTGTTTCCTATTCACCTTTAATACACTTAATTCATGTGCATGTGTCTACCTTGTTACCCTTAAGGATATCCTAGCTTTTGTATCTTGTACCTTGACACCGGTGGAACATTGCATTGGGTAGTATTTATGCTAGTGCTCAAGATAAATAACCATGATCTGTAACTTGACTAATGGTATATGCAATAAACGTTTAAAAGATGCTTTATAGCAACATGGCTCAAGGGGGCTAGAGCATGGGGTTATTTATGGTGCTCTAGTTTCTCTCCTTAAGGACTTATCTGTAAGCGAACATCCGGGACTTACAGTACAACTGTGAGGGCTATATGGCTCTGGCTTTAGCTCAGTATGAGGACCTTTTCTAGCTTGTTAGAGGTTACCCTTGTGGCGCAAATGGGGTAAAGCAGACCGTGGATCTCTGCGTGTGTATCACACGGACTGACTTCTGAAACCTAGCGGCCCTAACTTGTTAGACGAACCTTTGAAAGGCTTCATAGTGAACCCTGCCGACCTTCCTTGGTAGTGGGTCAAGAGGCTGATCACCTCGGGCGAAAGGGTAAATCACGACTCACAGTGAAAGTGTACAACCTCTGCAGAGTGTAAAACTGTTATAACAGCCGTGCTCACGGTCACGAGTGGCCTTGGACCCTTACAGAATAAATGATGATACTGATGATAATGATAATACTGATGATATTGATGTTCACTAATGATTATTGTTTCTTGCTATACATTTTTCTCGTTTACATGATCATGAGGTTATTTGGGCTTATGGTAAACTTGTTGCTACTCAAATGCTAAAAAGATGACTCACTAAAAGCTATTGCAGTAAACCCGTGTCAAACCTTTTGAGCTTCATGAACCCCATGTTATATTTGTTGAGTTCGACATGGACTCACCCTTGCTATTTCCACCACACTCCAGTGTGTAGTAAGGTGCTACTTAGAAGAAGGATGAAGGTGTAGTGGAGTTTTCAGAAGTCCTTCAGAAGTGCTTGGCATATGGAACCCCCAGTCAGCCGTCCCTGAGAAGAATGGAGCCCGAGCAGAAGCTTAGCCACCGTTCTGCGATACTCTGATAGTTGTAAGTGTTAATATATTAAGTATTCCGCTTTATATAAACATTGTTTTGATATCTCTATTCTGTTGTTGTATGTGTGGACTTCCTGGGCACACATATGACGAGCCTAGTTTTGTTCTTTGCAAAACCGGGTGTGACAGACGGTTGCAAGCCCCATGGTGAAAGGTATAATGAGTAAGTTTTAAGTCTTGACAGTTTACTTTAACTCAGAGATGAAACTCTATTTGAAAGCATGTGTACCGTCAAAATTCAAAGGCATTTCAGCAACTACTGAGTCTCTCCTTGCTCAGGGACGAGCAAGAGGTAAGCTTGGGGGAGTTTGTTGACGGTCCTTAAGTATCAATTATAACTATCAAATAAATAGAGAAAAGGATCCAAATGAAACCAACACCTAGACTTAGGGTTTTATCTGACAGAATTCCACGAGTTTTGTTGTTTATCTATTTCTGCAGGGGGTTATCAGGAAATACGGAAGAAAGGCCCACATGTATGATTAATGACGGGATATTAACCGAACACATAATTATCTTACATCTAGAAGAGTCCAGAAGCCACGAGAACGAACGGGAGGCGTAACGGAGCCGGACACAGGGCGCCCGCCCTGGTCCTTAGGGCGCCCGCCCTGGCCCCGGAGCCAATCAGGCTCCGCCTCGAGGATTATGCTCCACCGACCTAGAGGATCAAGGAAAACCACACGATCAATGTCGGTTTGATCCAACGGCCCAGATTCATCCGAAAGGGCTATATAAGCAAGGCCCCTACCCCTGGAGGAGAGGCCCTCGTCTCATACTTCAAACCCTAATTCAGGAGGAGAGCCTCTGATCAAGCCCTAGAGCCACCACATCAACTAGATCTCTAGTTAGCATAGCTACATAGGATTAGAACTAGAAGGAGTCAATCTTCGATTGGTTCCCGGATCTGTCAAGAGGATTCTTGGTAATTCCTCTATTGTTCTTCAATTGTTCATCATTGTTCTTCAATATTATGAATATGACTTTGTTCTATTTCAATATATTGGTTATGACTTTGCTCTACTTGATTATATTTGCAATTATATTGTTCTTAGTTTATCATAGTTATATGCTTGGCTTAGTTAGATTGGAATTATATACATGCCTAGGATCGTATAGCGTTTATCCATGTGTACAGTGGGTGAATGATAATTATTGTGTAGACGTGGTGTCTATACCGTATTTATCTGCGATTGCACCCTATATGCCGGATCGTGGGGTAGTTCGCGATAGTGACAGCTTCGTTGATTCTTATATAGTCCCCCTCTCGTGTATAGGGCAGGCAGAGCAACACTATTACAGGGGAGTGATTGCTATGTTCTTCATCTTCCTTGCTAATATTCACTATGCATGGATATAGTCTTTTCTCACCATGATTGCCAAGTATAATTGCACTAACTATGATATGCTAGACTTTATAGTTAATAATAACTTAGGGAATATCTTTGTAGTTCATCCTAATTCCATGCTAATGACTTGCTAGAATATCTGTTGAGGTGCTTATCATTATTATATGTGGCTAGCTGATCAGATTAATTATCTTTGTCACCATTATCACTTTACCTTTACTTAATGTGACATTTATACCTGTATAAAGAGATTGATAAATACTCTCGGTTATACATGCAATGATGTGTACTCAGTTCCATATTCTCATTCCATTATCAACCATGATACTTAGAAATCCCTTCCCAGTGGTAAAAATATAAATAACGATACCTGGAATACTTCCCGGTTAAAATGCTACATCGGTATTAATCTGTGCGCTTGCAGATCCCTTTTATTATTTATCTTGATGAGCAAATGCATATTTCAATACCGCGTCTCTCATGTCATGCTGGGGATGACAACTTGGCTTAAGTGGCATGAGGGATAGGATTGGCATTTTTGGCGCCGTTATCAGAATTAGAAAACTAAGTCTACTTTTGGTAGTGACGTTAAGAATGCCCAACACCGGGCAACCGTGGAAACAAGCATGGAGGATGTCGCCTACAATGCATTTGTTTACTACCATGGTCTACGCTCGGACAAGACGTTAAAGGGTGCACTCCGGCATTTCCCTTGTTTCCTACATGACAAGGGTATTTGGACCGTGCCGCTTGCAGATGATTCCTCTTTGACTTTACAAGCTACGGTGGGATTAGCTCGTGAATTGGCTCTCCATGAGGTGGATTTGAAAGATGAGTTGCTAAAGGAAAAAGAACTTAAGGAGCAAGCTTATAAGGAGATTGACCAATTAAGGGCGGAGTTAGGTCGTCCCAAGATTTATGAGAAGCTTAATTAGGAAATAGGAAAAACCCCTATGTAATAAGAACGATAGTAACTGCGAGTTAATTTTAAGTTTGGATTGTTTTAAGAGTCAGTTTGTGGTGTGAACAATTGTGTGATTGATGGATTGTTATTATGATAATGTGTGATTTGGATCTTTGTAATGTGTGCTGGAGTTTTGTAGATAAGCCTACAAGTTCCATGGTTGAGAATATTAAGTTTGATCAAAATATATTAGTTGGTTATGAGGTGAACATAGTTCTGTCCTTTGCTGATTTTTGGATCAGTCTGGGATGTTTTAGAAATAACTTAAAATCCGTTCATGAGAAATTTAAGAAATTTTACTGGGAATAATTAGACTTCTATATCTTTCCAACCCCGCAAGAATTACTTTAATATCTATTATGAGTTAAGAGATATACCTGTTCCAAGTTGGGGTTACTGCACAGTCTGGAATTCTGAAATAGTTTCGGTTAAGTTCGGTTTTTGACTAATTTATTGACAGAATCAGAAAAAGTGTTGTGAATAAAAGTTGTAGATAATTTTGTGAGCTTTCCAACCATGTAAAGATCATCTGAATTGGACGTCTGTAGCTCGAGATATGACAATTTTACTGAGTTGCTGAAATTGGAGTTCGCCCAGAAAAATCAGATTTTGCTTATCTATTGAATACATCATCTCGGATCGTACTGAATTTCAATTTCTGTGTTTTTGGAAACAGATGTCAGGCAGAGGTCGTGGCAGAGGTCGTGGAGGTTCTAACCCACCTATTACTATGGAGAAACTCATGCAAACTCAGAATCAGATGATGCAGATGTTTATGCAGCACATGCAGAATAATCCCCCTGCCGGAGGACCACCGCCTGTGCAAGTGAGGGATAAGCGTGGGGAGTTTTTGAAGGGACGCCCTCCAGTGTTTTCTCATGCTGCTGATCCTTTAGAGGCAGATGATTGGGTGAGGGCAGTGGAGAAACAGCTGAATATACCCCAATGCAATAATATGGAAAAGGTGTTATATGCATCTGGTCAGTTATAGGGGACAGCTCAGACTTGGTGGGAGTCGTATCAAGCTGCACGCCCTGACAATGCTCCTCCTATCACTTGGAATGAGTTTGTTAGAGATTTTCGAGCTCGTCATATTCCTGAAGGTATAATTGAGCTGAAGCAGGAAGAATTCAGAAACCTTAGGATGGGACAGATGAGCGTTAGTGAATATCATGACAGGTTCACCCAGTTGGCTCGCTATGCTCCTAATGAAGCGAGGGAAGATGCAGACAGGCAGCGTCTTTTCTTGAAGGGAATTTATTATGATCTTCGCTTGCAATTGAAGGGAAATAACTATGCTAGTTTTCAAGAGCTGGTGAACAAAGCTATTGTGCTTGATAATGAGCGCAGAGAGATGGACTGAAAGAGGAAGATGAAGGTACAAAGCTCAGGAAGCAACAACCGTCAACGCACAAATTCTCAGCATGGTTTTCATCAGAAGTTTCAGGGACCGGTTAGTCAGTGGAATCGCAATCCAAATCAGAGGTGGTCCCAAAATTGGCAAAGTAATCAGTCGCAGCAGCGTTCATCATATCCACAGCGTCAACAGTATCAGCAGACTGGGCAACAGACTCCTCGCACTGGAAATTCCAATGTTACCTCCATGAAGAATAGTGCTCCCAGCACGCCTACTAGATGTTTTGTTTGTGGTAAAGAGGGCCATATGTCTTATAATTGTCCTGAGAAGCAGAACCAGCAGACTCCTCAGAGCCAGAAGAGCAACCAGAGGCAATCTGGTACTGGAAGGGTGAATCACGTGTCTTCTGATACAACTCATGATGCACCGGAAGTTATGATTGGTACGTTTAATGTACATTCCACTCCCGCAACTGTTCTTTTTGACTCTGGAGCATCTCATACATTCATATCCAACATTTTTGTTAAAATGCATAGTATACCCATGCTAGCTATGAAAGAACCTCTCTTAGTAAATTCACCTGGAGGTACCATGCAAACCAGTAATCGTTGTCTTCCAATTAGTATGGTATTAAGGGGGATAGAGTTTAAGATAACTCCTATAGTGTTGAGGACATCTGGTATTGATGTGATATTGGGTATGGACTGGATGAAGCAAAATCAGGCAGAGATTCAGTGTCAGCAGAAAGTGGTAGTTGTGACTGCGCCTAATGGAGATAAAATCAATGTGGATGTAGCAGTGCAGAAGCAACCAACCGCTGTGGTGAATCAGCTTGAAGATACTATGAAGGAGAATTCAGTGATTGAGGAATTTCCGGATGTCTTCCCTGATGAATTGCCTGGTATGCCACCTGACCGAGACATTGAATTTCTTATTGAATTACTTCCTAGAACTGCACCTATAGCCAAACGACCATATAGGATGGGAGTAGATGAATTAGAAGAACTTAAGAAACAAATTAAAGAATTACAAGATAAAGGTTTTATTCGACCTAGTTCATCACCTTGGGGAGCACCAGTTATTTTTGTTGATAAGAAAGATGGTGGTCAGAGGATGTGTGTTGATTATCGGTCACTAAATGAGGTAACTATCAAGAATAAGTACCCTTTGCCCAGGATTGATGATTTGTTTGATCAGTTGAGAGGTGCTTGTGTGTTCTCTAAGATTGATCTACGTTCTGGTTATTATCAGTTGAAGATTCGTGCCTCTGATATTCCAAAGACAGCTTTTACTACAAGGTATGGATTGTATGAGTATACTGTTATGTCGTTTGGATTGACCAATGCACCTGCATACTTTATGTACATGATGAATAAGGTGTTCATGGAATATTTGGATAAGTTTGTGGTAGTGTTTATTGATGATATACTGGTATTTTCCAAGACAGAGGTAGAGCATGCTGAACATTTGAGGTTGGTATTGCAGAAGCTTAGTGAGCATAAACTGTATGCGAAGCGAAGCAAATGTGAGTTTTGGTTGAAGGAAGTTTCTTTCCTTGGTCATATAGTTTCTAATGGAGGGATATCAGTGGATCCAGGCAAGGTAAAGGATGTATTGAATTGGAAACCACCTACTGATGCTAGCGAGATTCGCAGTTTCTTGGGATTGGCTGGATATTATAGACGGTTCATTGAAGGGTTTTCTAAACTTGCTAAACCTATGACATCTCTGTTAGAGAAGAATGCCAAATTTGTGTGGTCTGATAAATGTCAAGCTAGTTTTGAGGAATTGAAGAAGAGGTTGACTACAGCGCCTGTTTTGGTTTTACCAGATTTGAGTAAGAAGTTTTCTATTTATTGTGATGCTTCTCGTCAAGGTTTGGGATGTGTTCTTATACAAGAAGGCAGAGTTGTGGCTTATGCATCTAGGCAGTTGAGAAAGCATGAGTTGAATTATCCTACACATGATTTGGAGTTAGCAGCTGTAGTTCATGCTTTAAAGATTTGGAGACATTATTTGATTGGACATAAGAGTGATATATACACTGATCATAAGAGTTTGAAGTATATTTTCACTCAGTCAGATCTGAATTTGAGGCAACGCAGATGGTTAGAGTTGATTAAGGATTATGATATTGAGATACACTATCATCCTGGTAAGGCTAATGTAGTAGCTGATGCTCTTAGTAGGAAAAGTTATGCCAATGAGATACGAACATTGTCTATGACTAGGGAGTTATGTGCTGAATTTGAATATTTGAATTTGGGAATTGTTACTAATACAATGGAATTAGTGATAGAGCCTACTTTAGAGCAAGAAATCTACAAGGGTCAGTTGAAAGATGAGAAACTAAAGAAGATAGCAGAAGATATAGTGATTGGTAAGTCACCAGGTTTTCGAATGGATGATAATGGGATTTTGTGGTTTGGAAAGAGGTTGTGTGTACCTGAGGATCAAACTGTTAGACAGGCAATTCTTCACGAAGCTCATGAGTCGGCTTATTCTATTCATCCTGGTAGTACTAAGATGTATTTAGATCTTAAACAGAAATATTGGTGGGTTGGATTAAAACGAGATGTGGCTGAGTATGTGGCAGTGTGTGATACTTGTCAGAGGGTGAAAGCAGAGCATCAGAGACCTGCTGGATTGTTGCAACCAAGGAAGATTCCTGAATGGAAGTGGGAGGAAGTTGGTATGGACTTTATAGTGGGGTTACCGCGTACTCAGAGAGGTTATGATTCTATTTGGGTAATAGTAGATCAGTTAACCAAAGTTGCTCATTTTATACCAGTTAAGACTACTTACCATGGACCAAAATTGTCAGAGTTGTATATGGAGAGGATAGTATGTTTGCATGGAGTTCCAAAGAAGATTGTATCTGATCGAGGATCGCAGTTTACGTCTGAAAGGTCTTGATGGCTAGAGGGGGGTGAATAGCCTTTTAAAATTTTCTACAAAGACAAGCTAAACAAGTTTATCAATACAACAAATAGCGAGATGCGAGTTTTGCTTAGCCTACGGGGTGTTTGCAAGCCACCTATCCAATTCACAATTCTAGTATGATGGCACTCAACCGCACAAGTCAAACCGAGAAGGTAACTACAACTACAACTAGCAAGCTACACAAAAGAGCTACTCTAGCAAAGCTAACTAGCTAGCAAAGATAACTAAGAAAGTAATGCGGAGTTGAGTTAGGAGAGTTTCACCGAGGGGCGAAGTATTGAGCCAACCAATATGATCAACAAAGAATACCAAGACAACCGAACACCGGGATCAATCAATCACAATATGAAAGTGATGACACAAGATTTATCCCGAGGTTCACGTGCTTGCCGGCACGCTAGTCCCCGTTGTGTCCCTCTTTACCACGTGGTTCGGTGGCTAATCGGTCTCACACCGAGCCTCTCAAAAGGCGCCACAAGAACCTACCAAATGGCAAAAGGTTGCAATGACACGAGCAATTTACTAATGTTGCCTTTGGCGCTTCGCCGAGGTAGGCACAAACCCCTCACAATCACCGGAGGTGGCCAAGAACAATCACCAACTCTTGCCAACACCTCCAAGCTGCTCCAAGCCGTCTAGGTGGCGGCAACCACCAAGAGAAATAAGAATCCCGCAGCAAATCAACCACCAAGTGCCAACTAGATGCTATCTCACAATGCAAATGCACTTGGATCACTCAATCTCACTTCGAATATGCAAAGAAGCAAGAGAGATGAGTGGGAGGGGAGTTGCTTAGCTCAAAGTGCTCACAAATATGTCAAAAGTCCAAGAGAGGGAGCCTTGAGCCGGCCAACGAGTATTTATAGACGTACCCCTTCGAATATAGCCGTTAGGAACTTGAAACAGCCGAAGTCGCGCTGACCGGACGCGCTGGTCAAACTGACCGGACGCGCCGGTCGCTCAACGGCTCTTTCGTGAACCACTGACCGAACGCGCCGGTCGCAACGACCGGACGCGCTGGTCACGACCGGACGCTCTGGTCCCGTAACTGACCGGACGCGCTGGTCAACCCTGAGCCGCGCACAACGAAACAGTGACCGGACGCGCTGGTGAACTGACCGGACGCCACAGAGCCCGCGTCCGGTTGGAGTCCAGTAAGCTCCCTGAACGACCGGACGCGTCCGGTCGACCATGACCGGACGCACCACGCGTCCGATCAGACAACCGAGAAACGCGCAAAAGCTGAACACTGACCGGACGCGTCCAGTCAAACAGTGACCGCGTCCGGTCCAGCGTCCGGTCACCTCTGTGACCTCCGTTCGCTTCCGTTCGATTTCCGACTTTCGGCGTAGTGGAAAATAGGCGTTTCAATTCCTCGAAAACCCCAAACCCTCTCTACCGCTCAAACTCCACCGCCTTCGCAAACGTGCTAACATCACCAAGTGACCATCACCATGTGCATGTGTGTTAGCATTTTCACAATCATTTTTCGAGGCGTTATTAGTTCTATCCAAATGCATATGACATGAGATGCACACCTAGAGGCACTTAGGAGTTCAATAGCCGCGTCATTCCCCTCTTTATAGTACGGCTATCTATCCTATAATGTAACCACACCCACTAGGTGTCTTGGTTACTAAAACACAACCCTTAAGCATATACCTTTGCCTTGATCACGTAGGGTTGCATCCAAATCCAAGTGTGGCCATCATGATCATCATGTCCATCTTGCCACCAACCTTGGAATGTACTAATCCTCATATGCTACATACAACTTAGGCATAGGATTAGTACTAAGGCATTGTCACTAATTACCAACACCAAACATAGGACTTTCAACGTCACATTTTTGGAAAGCTGTACATGAATCTTTGGGAACCAAATTGAATTTTAGTACAGCATATCATCCACAGACAGATGGACAGACTGAAAGGACCAACCAGGTATTAGAGGATATGTTGAGAGCTTGTGCATTGCAATATGGAACTAGTTGGGATAAGAGTTTGCCTTATGCAGAATTCTCATATAATAATAGTTATCAACAGAGTCTTAAGATGGCACCGTTTGAAGCTTTGTATGGACGTAAGTGTAGAACTCCATTGTTTTGGGATCAGACAGGTGAATCTCAGGTGTTTGGTACAGATGTTCTTAGAAACGCAGAAGATCAAGTACGAGTGATTCGTGAGAATTTGAGAGTGGCACAGTCTCGTCAGAAGAGTTATGCTGATAATAGGAGAAGAGATCTAATTTTTGAGGTAGGTGATTATGTCTATTTGAAGGTGTCACCTATGAGAAGTGTGAAGAGGTTTAACATGAAAGGTAAACTAGCACCAAGGTATGTTGGACCATTTAAAGTTATTGCTAGACGTGGGGAAGTTGCTTATCAATTAGAGTTGCCTGAGAATTTATCTGGAGTGCATGATGTGTTTCATGTTTCACAACTTAAGAAGTGTTTGCGGGTGCCCGAGGAGCAAATACCTTTAGAAGAATTAACTGTTAAGGAGGATCTTACATATGAAGAGTTTCCGATTAAGATTTTAGAAACTGCTGAGAGAGTTACTCGAAGTCGGGTTATTAAAATGTGCAAGGTGCTGTGGAATCGATATTCAGAGACGGAGGCCACTTGGGAAAGAGAGGATGAATTGAGGAAATCATATCCGCAATTGTTTGAGTAAGTAGTCCAATCTCGAGGACGAGATTCTTTTAAGGGGGGTAGAATTTGTAACACCCAAATTTTAGAGATAATAAATTTTGAATAAATTGGATAACGAATAATGGCAAATTAAAATAATAATAAAATATATTTGGTGTTGCATTCATGCTGTTGCATTTATTTTGTTATGTGGTGTGGATTTGTTTTATTTTATTTTGGGTTAGAAAATTTATTTGAGATATTTTTGAAAACAAGTAAATAAAGAAAAGAAAGAAAAAGAAAAAAAAGAAAAGAGAATACTTACCTGGCAGCCGACGGGCCGACGGCCTGCCTTTCTGCGCAGGCGCCTGGGCCGCGGCATGGGCCGAGTTCTTCTCCGCGCTCGTGTGGGCCGGCCCAGCTCGCAGTGGCCAGCTCGGTAGAGCCCAGCAGCAGCCGTCTCCCTCCTTTCTTCCGCTGACAAGTGGGTCCCGGCTGTCGGTCGTCTTCTAGCTCTCGTAACCGAGCCGGAGACGAACACTTCTTCAACCGAACCGCAACCGAATCTTGTATCCAGGATTTGTTAACCGAAATCGGCGATTGGGGCTATAAATAGGTCGCATAGGTCCTCTAGTTTCCGTTTTTCACCTAAAATCGTGAGTTCCACCGCAAATCGTCGCGTTCTAGGGTTGGGTTCGGTTGGATACGGCGGACGTTGGGGAGAAGTGTATTCGGGTGCTTTGGAGGCTAATTCGTCGTGTTGGTAAGCTCGCAAATTTTCTCCTCCTTCTTCCCATGCCTTTCTTTGGTGTTGAGGAGCTACGAATCATGGTTTTGGGTGAGCTTGGGTGCACCGGCAATGGCGCCGCCGCTCCCTTGTAGCCGCACGCCGTGTTCGGTCTACCATAGCGGGTTTTTATAGTTTAGTTGAGTTCGCACGGAGCTTCTCCACCGTTTGGATCAACTCTCGAGTCGAACGGTGGCCTATAGGGGGTGAACCGCCATCTCCGGCGAGAAGGAACCCGCCGGCCATGGGTGACCGCCGGCCGGACTTGTAGAAGGAGGTCGGATGTTTCACTGTAGCGTTGCGGGTGATTGTGAGCCGTCCGTTTTCAAATCAATGGCCCAGATTAGAAGATACCCCTTCGCGGGGTAATTTTTCTAAAGAGACCCTCACCTTTTTGGAAATCAACCCACGGTCCTTAGCGTATTTCAGAAAATGCGTTTTTGCGTTTTGAAAGCGTATTTTCTTCCGGTTTATTCAAAAATACGTTTTCAGGAAATTACAGTTTTGCCACTAGAACTGTTTTGGTCATAAAAACTTCGTTTTAACTCCGATTTGATCCGTTCAAGTTGCGTTAGGTTCGTAATTGTGAGCTCTATATGTTAGTATAGTTGTACAGTTAATTTTGATAATTTATTTTTCGAGTTTATAATTAAGTATTTATTTTTCTATAGGAAATCTTAGAAAATTCATAACTTTCACGTTTTAACTCCGAATTTGGTGATCTTTGCGTCTGTGTGATCGTAGAAACGTGTAGAAGAATTTTATAAACTTTTATTACTGTTTTGCTACTGTTGGTGTACTATTCTAATTATATCTCTTTGTTTGCTTCGTGTATTTTTGATTGGATGCATGTATGTTGTTGATTGATGATCGAGTATAGAAGGTGAGCAGTTTCTGGACGATTCGGAGTATTACTTTAAGCCAAGTCAGCAGTATCATTTGGAGAGCTTTGATCAAGGCAAGTATAACACAGGACTATCCTTGTTACCTATACATCGAATTATCATACATATGCATGTGTTTACCTTGACAACCGTAGAGATTATAACTTAGTGATTGTTATCTTGACTCCTTGTCAACCTTGGGAATGCATATGGGTAGCTACTGCTAGTGCTTAAACTGTGAACAGTGATCTTGTAATTTGATTAATGGATTAAGCAATCAACCATTAAGATGATTTTATTACTGTTAAAAGGGAGCTAGAGCTTGTGTATTATTTTGATGCTCTGGTTTATCTCCATAAGGACTTATCTGTAAGTGATAACCGGGATATACAGTACAGCTGTGAGGGCTATATGGCTCTGGCTTTAGTTGTTCAAGAGACCTTTTCTAGCTTGTTAGTGGTTACCTTAAATGGCGTAAGAAAGGCTTGCCACGTTGGGTGTAGTGCGAGCCCCTGGCCTAGTGTGTATAGGCTGCGGTTGTTGTGCCACTGGGAAGGGGGGTTCTACATCTGCCTGCCGAGTGAATCTAATGGCCCTAACTTGTTAGACGAACTTTTAGATGGCTTTATATGGTTCTCGGGTGTTTGGGCTTGATCTCCCCACTCATTTGGAAATCATGACTCACAGTAAAAGTGTACACCTCTGCGCAGAGTTAAAAACTGGTATACTAGCCGTGCTCACGGATACGAGCGGCCTTGGGGATTCTTATGGAATAGTTGATCATAATTGTTATATCATGCTTAATTATTGTTGATTATTATTATGCTCATGTTAATGCTATTCGTTATCATTATTACAATTGATCATTGGTTCTTTAATGGGAAGCGGTTTATCTTGATGCTATTCAATTGCTAATTATATGACTAAAAGCTAAACGCAGTTAAACAGTGTCTAGCCTTTTGAGCCTCATGAACCCTGTGTTATATTTGTTGAGTTCGACATGGACTCACTCTTGCTATTTCCACCATAACAGATGAAGATTGTGAGGAAGATTATCGTAATGAGTACTAGTCTTGGTGTCAACCAGTCAACCGTGTCCCTGTGTGGAGTTTCCGCTGAAGATTTACAATTAGTTATTATTATCTATCGTTCAAGACTATGTCTTAAATACTTATTCGTTATGTAATAAGCACTGTGATGATACTATGTAATTTGTCTACTTGTGTGTGCGATCCTGTCCTGGGGCGCACATGAGTACTTTATGCATCCTATTTTTATCCTTAAAAATGGGTGTGACAGAAAACCCAAACTATACTTGCCTTAAATCAAGATCCTTTCTCTGATCCAAATCTTCAATTAATAGCTTCTTGAATCTCCACGTAAATCTCACCGACTGGACTTGATCAATAAATCACCACACACGCATCGAGCAATCATACACAAAGCAAACAATGAATAATAATTAGAACATTACACCAATCAATAAAAAGGTTTGAAAACTGATCTACGCATTGCTACGAACACATAAACACGGAAAACATGCTAATCGGAGCTACAGTGAAAGACATACATACACCGAAAGATTTTGTTGCATAAAACGGAAAATTATAGGTCACATTTGTTTTAACCATATAAAATCATATATATAGGATAAAATACATTTTATAGATATTCAAAAGTGACTTAGGCTAAATTACATTTAAATTTAGAAAACTAAAGGAAAAATCAATAATATTTTATTTATAAATCTAGTTGCACAGTTATTAATCAAGTTAGATCTAAACTATGAAATTTCAGAGATTTTGATAAAGAAAACATTAATACTAATACATAGTTCATGTTGTTATAAATGAATTGCAATTCGAACGAACTAATTCGGAATTAAAACAAATAAGTTATGAATTAAACGAGATTTTCTTTAGTAAAATAATAGATTAAATCTAACCTTGAATCTTAAAGATGGAAAACCTAACCAACAGTGGCACTAACAGTATAAAAAGTTTGTAAAACTCTTCTACATGTTACTACGATCACACAGACGTAAAGATCACGAAATTCAGATTTTAAAACGTGAAAGTTATGAATTTTCTAAGATTTCCTATAGATAAATAATTACTTTAATATAAACTCAAAAATTAAATTTTCCAAACCTATTGTACAGCTACACTAACATGTAGAGCTCGCAAATACGAACCTAACACAATTTGAACGGGTCAAATCGGAGTTAAAACGGAGATTTTATGACCAAAACAAATTTAGTGGCAAAACTGTAAATACTAGAAAACGTATTTTTGAATTACCGAGAAGAAATACGTTTTTAAAACAAAGAAACGTAATTCGGGAATTACGCCAAGGACCGTGAGTTAAGCCTTAAAGAAATCCAGGGTCTCTTTTGTAAAACGTCAAACCGAAGGGTACGTTCTAATCTCGGTCGTTGATCTAAGGATGAACGGTTGTCACTGATTCCGGCGGAAAGAGAGAGAAACGCGGCTTCCACCTTCATCTCCGGCCGGCGGCCACCATGGCCTGCTCCCGTGGCTCGCCGGAGAGCTTCGGCTCCCCCTACTCCGACCTTGTTTCGCCCCGCATCCAACACCAATCGAGGGAGGAGGTCACCGTGAACCTATCTAAACGGTTTAAGAAGGCTACGACGGCCCGAGGAGAGAACGCGGCTCGGGGAGGGCGGCGGCGCCATTGCCGGCTCACCGGAGACCTTCAAAATCATGATTCAAAGCATCACAACCCAAAAGAAGAGCACGGGGAGGGAGAGAAGAAGATGGCGAACTCACCCAAGCGAAGAAAAAGGACGCAAATCCACCCGCAAGCTACGACGACGTGCACCCAAAAACTCCTAGGGTTCCAAGGTTCTATGCTCAATTTCAAGGGATCAAACTCGGGTTTTTAGATGGAAAAAGGGAAGAGGGGGTCACGACTTCTCTTTTATAGTACTACAACCTCGTGTTCGGGTAGGAAATCCCAGAAATTGCAAGACCGGGCGGTGTTTTTCCCTTCGGTTCGGAGTCCGACTCGACCACGGAAGGATGAAGACGCATCTAACAGCGGGTCTCGACTGTCAGCGAAACAGAAGAGAGGGACGCACGGCCGCAGCTTCCTGGGCCAGCCCACGCGAGCGCGAGGAGGAGCGGGGGACTTCGGGCTCGGCTCGGTTCAGCGGCCCAAGACCGAGCAAAGGAAGCAGGCCGGTAGCTGGACTGCACAGGCCGAATAGGTAAAGGATTTCCTTTCTACTTTCCATTTTCTTTTCTAATTTCCAAACACATTTTCAAAAGAGTTTTAAATCAGAATTAATTTCTAGAAAAACCACACCACTCAATTAACAATATGCAACAGCATGAATGCATCACATGTATCTAAACCTTATATTTGATTTTAATTTCAAATAAAATATTATTTCTCTATAATAAATATGCACAAACAATTACTCAATGAATCCATTTATTTTAGTTTTGGTAAAAATCACTCACTCAAATAAAACTAATGCAATGGCATGTATGCACAAACAATGTTTCTAAACCCTATGATAATTTTTAATTTATTGAAAAATTTTATTTTCCCATGTTTCATGAGCACAAAATACATAATTATCTCAATTTATCTCTATTTCAAAAAGAATCAAATTTTAGGGTATTACAATTCTACCCCCCCCCCCTTAAGATGAATCTCGTCCCGAGATTCGGAAGGTGATGATAAAAGAGATAATGACACTTTGTCCTTATTCGATCCTCATTTTCCGAATTACTTCTTTCGTTCAGAGTCATGAGACAGTTTCTCATATTCTGACTGACTAATCTGCCTAAGCATGATCATCTCTCCTTTTGAGCTCCTTCAAAGTTGTTTGTTCTTCTGCTATGACTTCTGAACACTCTGGTCCACTTTGCTATCCTTAGTGTACCTATCTTCTAATTGGTCATTCTCGTCTTCCTCAGGTAAGAGTCGACCACCTTGATACTCAATTCTTTTACCTGACGGTGTGGTTAAGAGCATTGTGCACCGAGTACCATGAATCACTCCTTTGTGCGCACAGAGCCATCCATTACCAAGAACCAAGCGAATTTTAAGTGACTCCAACACAATAAGAGTTGCGGTGAAGTTTTCCTTGTTTATGACAAGACTGACATTCGGGCATATCTGATCTGCCTGTATTTCTCCCACTGGAGTTTGAACTAGCAAAGGCCTCCTCGTTGGACACTTCACCATCTTGCACGTCTCTACCATGTCGGCGAAAATGAAAGAATGCGAAGCACTAGGGTCAAATAGAGCCAAAACTTGTACTGAGCTTACTTGAATATAACCACCCACCACTTTGGTAACTCCATGAATTTTATCCATATCCACATTGCTCAGTCTTCCATTAACATAGTTTTGCTGCGCTTTGCTTCCTTGAGCAGGTTTCTTATGGGCTTTCCTTTTTCGCTTTTGTCGTTGTGGATTCTGACTCAGTTCACTCCCAACTTGCTCTTCAACATTGTTGTTTTGATAGTGCTCGGCTTCATCGTACCCATAACATCCTTCAATGGCAGAAATATCAGCCTTTTTCCACATATCAGTGCGAGAAGTTATATAGGGCTCCTGAGTCATGAGATACTACACTTCCTGTCATCAAGTGACCAACCTCAGCAACACAAGCAAGTATAGATGATCATAATCATGAGCTATCTAAAGGGACAACTCTCATCTCCATGGATCCAAAATTATCAACCTTGTACACAGGACATTTTTGCTTGAGAGTGGCAACTCAATCATGGAGACTAACCAATACTTCCAAAGAAAGAATTAAAACTTAATAAACCTTCCTTACATTAGGTACCCCCTTAAAATAAGGGACACCAAATAAGGTAGCATGAACCTTTTTCTAGATGAGCTAACTAGCATCCATACATTCTAATATCTTAATGATTCTTTTGTGCATAGGTAGAAACAAGAAATCTGAAGTTTCTCGCGAGCAGAAAATCAGCAACGCGGTAAAACTGCCACAACTCTCGTTTTGTAATTCCATTGAAGTTCCACCTTATACCGTTGGAAAGCTTATGAAATTTCCTGAAACTTTCTTATAGAACACTTTTCCAAATTCTGTAGATGACTTAGTCGAAAACAGCACATAACAGATTCTGTTTCAATTTCCAGACAGCACAGTTGCATCATCTTGTGATTTTTGTATCTCCCAATCCAAAATAGCTATGAGGGTGATTCTTGCGGTCAGAGAAACATGTTGAAGTCTACTATTGTCCAGAAAATTCCCATAATTTTTGGTCATCCAAGAACAGAGGTATAAGCTGAAGAAGACAGACTGCTCTGAAAAGACCGGATTAGGAAGAAACAACAAAACCAACCCGACTATTTATTTCATTAATCCTTATATCTTAAGCCAATATCTAAATGAAATTGTGGGATCCACAAATTCATTGCAATCATTACAAAGATCCAAAACAAGCATAGGCATAAAGTCAATCCAACAAGGCAATATAGGAGCACAACTCAACATTGACTCAACTTGCGATGCTATCGTTTTCTTTGTATAAAGGGAAAAGATCCTAATGCTTCTCTTCCGATGTCGCAAGGTGGTAAGATGAGGTTCTAAAAGCATACCAAATCAAGGAGTGAAGATGAGAACAAAGACTTTTAAAATAAGCAACAAGGCAAGGATAATATCAATGGCAAGGATACAGTATGGAAGAAAATACCAAGGTTTATAGAACAAGGATTGATATAGCAGTTTCAAAACCTTAGCACGACCAATTTCTAACTAGGCTTGCGTCCTATAGTCAGCATTGCTCTGATACCACTCTGTCACACCCAGTTTTAAGAACAAAACCAGATATACACTATATGTGAAATAAAGGAGTCAAATCTCACATATAGCCGCAGATAAGTGTAATACCAAGAGACAAATGCTTAATATACATAACTCAATAGTATAAAATATACCTTAGAGAGCAACACAGCAAAAAGACAACTCCAAACACCGGGTGTAGACTTCACTCCAGGAACAAACTGACTGGTTGATCACAAGTCTAAACTTCTCCTGAGGTGTGGGGGAAAATAATAAGAGTGAGTCCATGTCGAACTCCGCAAGCATAGCAACAAGGTAGTATAGATCCCATAAACTCATGATCAATGTAACATAATCAATATAAAGCATAATCGATAAGTAAATGAGCATCTTAACAAAACAAGAATCATCATCTTTAATGTAAATGTCTCCAAGGCCGCTCGTGTCCGTGAGCACGGCTAGTATACCAGTTTATTAAACTCTGCGCAGAGGTGTACACTTTCACTGTGAGTCGTGATTTACCCTTTCACCTGAGGTAGCTAATCTCTTGACCCACTTCCAAGGAAGGTCGGCAGGGTTCACTATGAAGCCTTTCAAAGGTTCGTCTAACAAGTTAGGGCCGCTAGGTTTCATCAGTCAGTCTGTGTGATACAACCAGTCCCAGGGATCCACAGTCTGCTTTTCCCCATTTGCGCCACAAGGGTAACCTCTAACGAGCTAGAAAAGGTCCTCATACTGAGCTAAAGCCAGAGCCATATAGCCCTCACAGTTGTACTGTAAATCCCGAAGGTTCATGTACAGACAAGATCTTTTGTTGCTAAAAAGTCATTTCTCAACCATCATAGCTCTTACATTAATTAAGTCACAAGATCATGGTCACAGAAAGAAAACCCAAACTATACTTGCCTTAAATAAAGATCCTTTCTCTGATCCAAATCTTCAATTAATAGCTTCTTGAATCTCCACGTAAATCTCACCGACTGGACTTGATCAATAAATCACCACACACGCATCAAGCAATCATACACGAAGCAAACAATGAATAACAATTAGAACAGTACACCAATCAATAAAAAGGTTTGAAAACTGATCTACGCATTGCTACGAACACATAAACATGAAAAACACGCTAATCGGAGCTACGGTGAAAGAGATACATACACCGAAAGATTTTGTTGTATAAAACGGAAAATTATAGGTCTCATTTGTTTTAACCATATAAAATCAGATATATAGGATAAAATACTTTTTATAGATATTCAAAAGTGACTTAGGCTAAATTACATTTAAATTTAGAAAACTAAAGGAAAAATCAATAATATTTTATTTATAAATCTAGTTGCACAGTTATTAATCAAGTTAGATATAAACTATGAAATTCCAGAGATTTTGATAAAGAAAACATTAATACTAATACATAGTTCATGTTGTTATAAATGAATTGCAATTCGAACGAACTAATTCGGAATTAAAACAAATAAGTTATGAATTAAACGAGATTTTCTTTAGTAAAATAATAGATTAAATCTAACCTTGAATCTTAAAGATGGAAAACCTAACCAACAGTGGCACTAACAGTATAAAAAGTTTGTAAAACTCTTCTACATGTTACTACGATCACACAAACGTAAAGATCACGTAATTCGGATTGAAAAACGTGAAAGTTATGAATTTTCTAAGATTTCCTATAGATAAATAATTACTTTAATATAAACTCAAAAATTAAATTTTCCAAACCTAGTGTACAGCTACACTAACATGTAGAACTCGCAAATACGAACCTAACGCAATTTAAACGGGTCAAATCAGAGATAAAACGAAGATTTTACGATCAAAACAAATTTAGTGGCAAAACTGTAAATACCAGAAAATGTATTTTTGAATTACCGAGAAGAAATACGTTTTTAAAACAAAGAAACGTAATTCAGGAATTATGCCAAGGACCGCGGGTTAAGCCTTAAAGAAATCCAGGGTCTCTTTAGCAAAACGTCAAACCGAAGGGGTACGTTCTAATCTCGGTCGTTGATCTAAGGATGAACGGTTGTCACTGATTCCGGCGGAAAGAGAGAGAAACGCGGCTTCCACCTTCATCTCCAGCCGGTGGCCACCATGGCCGGCTCCCGTGGCTCACCGGAGAGCTTCGGCCCCCCTACTCTGACCTCGTTTCGCCCCGCATCCAACACCAATCGAGGGAGGAGGTCACCGCGAACCTATCTAAATGGTTTAAGAAGGCTACGACGGCCTGACGAGAGAACACAGCTCGGGGAGGGCGGCGACGCCATTGCTGGCTCACCGGAGACCTTCAAAATCATGATTCAAAGCATCACAACCCAAAAGAAGAGCATGGGGAGGGAGAGAAGAAGATGGCAAACTCACCCAAGCGAAGAAAAAGGACGCAAATCCACACGCAAGCTACGACGACGTGCACCCGAAAACTCCTAGGGTTCCAAGCTTCTATGCTCGATTTCAAAGGATCAAACTCAGGTTTTTAGATGGAAAAAGGGAAGAGGGGGTCACGACTTCTCTTTTATAGTACTACAACCTCGTGTTCGGGTAGGAAATCCCGGAAATCGCGAGACCGGGCGGCGTTTTTCCCTTCGGTTCGGAGTCCGGCTCGACCACGGAAGGATGAAGACGCATCTGACAGCGGGTCCCGACTGTCAGCGGAACAGAAGAGAGGGACGCGTGGCCGCAGTTTCTTGGGCCGGCCCACGTGAGCGCGAGGAGGAGCGGGGGACTTCGGGCTCGGCTCGGTTCAGCGGCCCAAGACCGAGAAAGGGAAGCAGGCCGGTAGCTGGACTGCACAGGCTGAATAGGTAAAAGATTTCCTTTCTACTTTTCATTTTCTTTTCTAATTTCCAAACACATTTTCAAAAGAGTTTTAAATCAGAATTAATTTCTAGAAAAACCACACCACTCAATTAACAATATGCAACAACATGAATGCATCACATGTATCTAAACCTTATATTTGATTTTAATTTCAAATAAAATATTATTTCACTATAATAAATATGCACAAACAATTACTCAATGAATCCATTTTTTTAGTTTTGGTAAAAATCACTCACTCAAATAAAACCAATGCAATGGCATGTATGCACAAACAATGTTTCTAAACCCTATGATAATTTTTAATTTATTGAAAAATTTTATTTTCCCATGTTTCATGAGCACAAAATACATAATTATCTCAATTTATCTCTATTTCAAAAAGAGTCAAATTTTAGGGTATTACAACATTTTATAATTCCCCATAGTCCAAACGGCTCAGATCCACTCTGCACGCTGAATGAACCACACCTACCACCATCCCACTTACATTTTCGTCCTCACTTCGCGTAAAAGGATTAACCCGGGGATGGTGAGATGGACTCTAGAAGCCTTATATGTTGGTCTATCCCACTCTAAATAACCAAGGTGGGACTAAACTCTCCACAATATCTCATAACATTCACATGGGCCACTATGGGCCAAATTTCAAATTGGGCCGGGTGTGACATACACCCCCCTCAAAGAACCCGACGTCCTCGTCGGGCCCAACATACCCACAATCAGGCAAACGATAACCAGGAACGTTCCCTCTTAGCACATGCGACCATGCGCCCAGTGCCGGCACATGTGCCACGCCGTGCACTCCGCAGAGCCTACACGTGCAATGAACCCCATGTCCAGCCCCTGGCCCGCACGCGCCCGTGGTTGCGAAGGTCGGCTCCGATACCATTTTGTAACGCCCCAGAGTCCAAACGGCTCAGATCCACTCTGCACGCTGAATGAACCACACCTACCACCATCCCACTTACGCTTTCGTCCTTGCTTCGCGTAAAAGTTGCTTCACGTAAAAGGATTAACCCGGGGATGGTGAGATGGACTCTAGAAGCCTTATATGTTGGTCTATCCCACTCTAAACAACCAAGGTGGGACTAAACTCTCCACAATATCTCATAACATTCACATGGGCCACTATGGGCCAAATTCCAAATTGGGCCGGGTGTGACAACATAGCACTTGTGTGAACTAGAGATCATAATCTACTAGAGTTGTGGATAGGAGGCTTGCATCACAACCCTTGGCTAAGCAAAACTCGCTTTACGCCGTTTGTTATTCTAACAAGTTTGCTTAGTGGTATTTGTAGAATTTTTTATAGGCTATTCACCCCCTCTAGCCATCTAGGACCTTACAAGTGGTATCGGAGCCGTGGTCACCGTTTTAATCAAGGCTTAACATCCTTCGGTGTGAAAATGGCTCAAATTGTGTTCAATCATGTTGGGGGCAAGCCACCGTTCTTTGATGGTGTTAGTTCTTTTGCTCATTGGAAGAGAAAAATGATAATGTACCTTGGTTATATTCATGAGAGAGTATTGCAAGTCACCGAGAATGATTTTGCTATCATTGATCCTGATCATCTCACCGATGAAGATAGAGCAAATAGAGCATGCAATAGAATGGCTCTCAATACACTTTACAATGGTATTGACATAAAAGTATTTGAGGGCATCAAGGATTTAGAATTGGCAAATGAAGTATGGACAAGGTTGAGTGAAACATATGAGGGCACTAAGGTTGTGAAGAGTGCCAAGCTATATGGGCTCAAGAGTGAGTTTGAGAACTTCAAGATGAAAGAAGAAGAAACAATCTTAGAGATGTTTCATAGATTGCAAGTCATTGTGAATGATCTCAAGAGCTTAGGGCACAAGACACAAGACCAAGATTTTTGCCACAAGTTCTTGTTGAGCTTACCAAGAAGATTCAAAATGTTGATCATGATGCTACAAAGAGATGGGCTTGATGCAATGAAACCCAATGATTTGCTTGGAGAGGTTTTGACCTTTGACAAGTATGATCAAGATGTTGATGAGAAGGAGAAGGAGGAAGAAAAGAAGAAGAAGACTGTGGCATTCAAGGCCACCTCCTCCAAGGGCAAAGCTTTAATTCAAGAAGAAGATGACAATGAAGAAGATGAAGAATTGGAAATTAATGATGAGGCACTTGCTTTAGTTGTCAAGAATATTGGCAAGATGTTTATCAAAAGAAGAGGCTTCAAAAAGAGAAATGAAAATTTCAAGAGCAATGAGCAACAAAGGAAGTGCTTCAATTGTGATAGCACCGAACATCTTCAAGCCGAATGTCCCTATGACAAGAAGAAGAACAAGAGGGGCAAGTTTGAGAAGAAAAAAAGAGAAGCCAAGATGACTTTCAAGAAGGGCAAGAATGGAGCCTATGTGGTCACTTGGGAAAGTGATGATGAAGAAGAAGAAGAATCATCATCCAACAAGGCTTTTGCTTCTATTGCTATCAACAAGAAGCCATCACTATTTGGTTCATCCTCTTCATGCTTCATGGCCAAAGAAACTAAGGTATTATATGATGAGAGTGATGATGAAAGTGAAATGGAATATGTTCATGATAGTGATAATGATAATGAAAATGATGATGATGAACCAACTAAAGAACAACTATATGACTTAATGCAACAAACTAGAGACATAGCTATTGCCAAGGACGAGGAGTGTAAGAAGCTTTCAATGAAAGTAGCAATACTTGAGAAAGTCCTTAGTGAGCTTAAGACCACTCATGAGAGTCTAGTGGAAGACCATGAGGATCTTGGTAAGGCTCATTCCAAGCTTGAAAAGGCTCACTCATTGCTACTTGAGCAACAAGCAAAGAAGAAGGTTGTTGTATCATGTGATATAGGTGTTACATGTGATATAATTGATGAATCCTTTTATGAACCTATCATCATGTCAAATGCTAACCCTTCTTGTAGCTCTTCATCCACCACCACTAACTCTACCTCCACTACTAATAATGGTTTCACTTGTGATGCCTCACTAATGATTGAGAATGAGACTCTTAAGAAAGAGGTGGATGAGCTCACTCACGCCCTAGGCAAGGCCTATGGTGGTGAGGCCCGCTTGCTTAAGTGCTTGGGTAGCCAAAGGTTCTCTCTTAACAAAGAGGGATTGGGCTACACCCCCAAGAAAGGCAAGTCGGCCTTTACAATTCCAAAGCCTAGCTTTGTGAAGGGCAATGGTCGGTTTTGCAATAGATGCAAGCAAGTTGGGCACCTAGAGCATAATTGCAATAAAAAGAACCAAAGCAAGAACCTTGTTAATGCTATACCTTTTGATTCTTGCTATGTGCTTACCAAGAGTGTGAAGGGTGTGCAAGCTAAGTTTATTGGTACACCAATTGTGGGCCGAAAGAAGAAGGCTATTTGGGTACCAAAGAGCTTAGTTACTAACCTACAAGGACCCAAGCAAAAGTGGGTACCTAAGCTTCATTGATTTGCTTGTAGGTCAATTACAAAGCCGGAGGAAGGCATTGGATTATTGATAGTGGGTGCACTCAACACATGACCGGTACATCAAGAATATTTGACTCAATCAATGACAATGATAGTGGTGTTGATTCTATCACATTTGGCAATAACAAGAAAGGCAAGGTTATTGGCTTAGGCAAGATTGCAATATCAAATGACATGAGTATCTTCAATGTGTTGCTAGTTGAAAGCTTGGATTTTAATCTTCTATCCATGGCACAAATATGTGATCTAGGCTACAAATGCATCCTTGGGGTTGATGATGTGGAAGTTATTAGTGTGGATGGTTCAAATGTGGCATTCAAGGGCTTTAGATATGAGAATCTCTACCTAGTTGACTTCAATGCTAGAGAAACTTCTTTGACAACTTGCTTAATCTCCAAGTCAAGCATGGGATGGCTTTGGCATAGAAGGCTTGGTCATGTTGGCATGAAACAATTGAAGAAGCTTACAACTGACAATCTTGTCAATGGTTTGAAAGATGTTGAATTTGAGAAGAATAAGCTTTGTAGTGCGTGTCAAGCCGGGAAGCAAGTGGGAGGCTTACATCCAAAGAAGAGTACTATGAGCACATGCAAAGTATTTGATTCGATGCACGTGGATCTATTTGGCCCAACAACATACACAAGCATAGGCAGCAACAAGTATGTCTTTGTCATAGTGGATGACTTCACAAGATTCACATGGGTATTCTTTCTTAGTGACAAAAGTGAAGTGTTTGACATCTTCAAGACCTTTCTCACTAGAGTTCACAATGAGTTTGAGATTAGAATCAAGAAAGTGAGAAGTGACAATGGAAGTGAGTTCAAGAATACAAGAATTGAAGAACTTTATGATCACTATGGCATTGGACATCAATTCTCGGCCAAGTACACTCCACAATCAAATGACCTAGTTGAGAGAAAGAATAGAACATTGCTTGATATGGCTAGATCAATGCTTCATGAGTATAATGTGAGTCAATCATTTTGGGATGAAGCAATCAATACCGCTTGCTACTACATCAATAGACTATATTGTCATCCATTGCTAGAGAAGACCCCATATGAGCTACTTTATGGAAGAAAGCCTAATATTTCTTACTTTAGAGTGTTTGGTTGCAAATGCTATATCTTGAAGAAGGGCACTAGATTGGGGAAGTTTGACAAGAGATGTGATGAGGGGTTCCTACTTGGTTATTCAACTACAAGCAAAGCTTATAGAGTTTGGAACAACTCAAGTGGAATTCTAGAAGAAGTCCATGATGTGCAATTTGATGAAATCAATGGGTCACAAGATGAAGAAGAAAATCTAGATGATATTGGTGGAACTCAATTGGTGGAAGCAATGAAGAACATGGACATTGGGGACATTAGAGCAAAGCAAGTAATTGATATTCAAGATGATGATAAAGATCATGTGCTCAATTCTCCATTCAAGCTAGTTAGTGACTCTCAAGTGCAAGATCATGATGCTAGTTCATCTCATCGAGATACATCAAGTGATCAACCAAGCTCAAACAATCAAGTGCAAGTAATCCAACCACAACATGTCGCAAGAGATCACCCCATTGATAGTGTTATTGGTGATATTAGAAGTGGTGTGCAAACAAGATCAAGATTGGCTATGTTTTGTGAGCATGCATCATTTGTGTCAACCATAGAACCAAAGAAGATAGAAGAAGCTTTGAGGGATGCCGATTGGATCATGGCTATGCAAGAAGAGCTTAACAATTTCACAAGAAATGATGTTTGGGAGTTGGTAGAAAGGCCAAATGACTACAATGTGATTGGAACCAAGTGGGTGTTTAAAAACAAGCTAGATCAAGATGGCATTGTAGTGAGAAACAAAGCAAGACTAGTTGCTCAAGGTTACACTCAAGTAGAAGGTCTTGACTATGATGAGACATATGCTCCCGTGGCAAGATTGGGGGCAATAAGGATTCTATTGGCTTATGCTTGTGCACACAACATCAAACTATTTCAAATGGATGTCAAAAGTGTATTTCTCAATGGGATCATCAATGAGTTAGTCTTTGTTGAGCAACCTCCCGGATTTGAAGATGACAAGAAACCCAACCATGTGTACAAGTTAAAGAAGGCTTTATATGGCTTAAAGCAAGCACCTAGGGCATGGTATGAGAGGCTAAGGGATTTCCTTCTCTCTAAGGGATTTAAGATGGGCAAGGTTGATACAACTCTATTTACCAAGAAGATTGAGAATGATATATTTATAGTGCAAATATATGTTGATGACATCATCTTTGGATCAATCGATCAAGCTTATTGTGAAGAATTTGGTGCTATGATGGCCAAAGAGTTTGAAATGTCTATGATTGGTGAACTTAGCTACTTCCTTGGTCTCCAAGTAAAGCAATTGAAGAATGAGACATTTGTGAGTCAAGGGAAATAATAAGGGACATGTTGAAGAAGTTTGGGATGCAAGATGCAAAGCCAATTTCAACTCCAATGGGTACAAATGGCAATTTGGATAGTGATCTTGATGGCAAAATGGTGAATCAAAAGGAATATCGGTCCTTGATTGGAAGTCTACTCTATGTCACCGCATCAAGGCCTGATGTCATGTTTAGTGTTTGCATGTGTGCTAGATATCAAGCCTCACCTAGAGAAAGTCATCTCATGGCCGCAAAGAGAATATTGAGGTACTTGAAGCAAACAAGAGATGTTGGACTATGGTATCCCAAGAGGTCAAAGTTTGAATTGATTGGATATTCGGACTCTGACTATGGGGGTTGCAAGATCAATAGAAAGAGCACAAGTGGCACATGTCAATTACTTGGAAGATCACTTGTGTCATGGTCCTCAAAGAAACAAAATAGTGTGGCAATCTCTACCGCCGAAGCCGAATATGTGAGTGCGGGGAGTTGTTGTGCACAATTACTATGGATGAAATCAACTTTGAAGGATTATGGCCTCAACTTCAAGAATGTGCCATTGCTATGTGATAATGAAAGTGCAATCAAGATGACACAAAACCTGGTTCAACATAGAAGAACAAAGCATATTGACATAAGGCATCATTTCATTAGAGATCATCAACAAAAGGGAGATATTGCCATTGAAAGTGTTGGCACCGATGATCAACTTGCCGATATTCTCACTAAGACACTTGATGAAAAGAGGTTTTGCAAGCTAAGAAATGAGTTGAACATTTTTGATTTCTCAAACATGAGTTGAATGCACCCCACCCACTTATTGACATGCCTCTCCTCCGACATTGCAAGGTAAAGTTGATTGACATGTCATTCATCCTATGCTAAGGACTTGCTAGAGCATGTAGACATAATAAGTGGTATGCATGAGCATTCATGATAAATCAAATGAATTTGATGGATATATGTTACCACTATTGCCTCTATGTTTGTTTTGATCTATTGGTGGCATATGACATGTTTGTGAGCTTGTAAACCTAGTGTTGAATTTAGAAGATTTGCTATAAGTGTTTAATTCAACATAGGCAAGATAACCCTTATTATGAGGTGTGAAGAAGCTTGTATTAGGTTTAAATCGAATTAAAATCTTTGGCAAGTGTTCTAGGTTGAACCAAATTTGATAAAATTTAATCTACTCCATCAAACATTATTTTTCTCCACAATTTGATCCCATTTTTGGGTAATTTGTTGACAAAGGGGGAGAGAAAAAGATGATTCAACATGATAAAGGGATAAATAAAATTTTTGATGCACACAAGTAGGGGGAGCAAGCTCATAAACAAAGTTGTTGCATTTGTTTGTGTAACACCCAAAATTTTCAACAATTAGGATTTGTGGGTTTTGAATAATTTAGATAACAATTAATGGGGAATTAGGATTTAAAAATTTTAGAAAGAATATTTGGTGATGCATTCATGCTGTTGCATTTATTTTATTTTGTGGTGTGGAATTTATTTTATTTGATTTGGTTTAGAAATTTTATTTGAAAAAGGTTTTGGAAAACAAACAAACAAATAGAAAAAAAAAGAAAAGAAAAGAGCATACGTGTGTTAAGGCGGCCTGGAGGCCCGCTCGGCCGGCCTGAGGCCGTTTCTCCCGCTGATGGGCCAAGCTGCTGCCCTCCCGTTTTCCCCGCTGCTAGGCCGATGGGGCCGAGTCGCTCTTCTCCGCGCCCGTGTGGGCCGGCCCGTTTGCACCGTGCTCACGCTCATCTCTCTCTAGCGTCACTGACGAGCCGGGCCCGCTTGTCAGCGCGTCTCTTCTTCCTCGCGCCGTGACCGAGCCGGACACGAGCACTGCAACCACCAAATCCTTACCGCCTAACCCGGGATTTCCTACCCAAATACGATGATATGGTGCTATAAAAGAGAAGTCGTGACCCCCTCTTTCCGTTTTCCATCTAAAACACTAGTCCAACCACATGAAACCGAGCTCTAGGGATTGGGGGGAGTTGGAAGTTTCGGTTGCTCGTAGGAGGAGCTCTCGGGTGGATTTGAGGTCGAGTTCTTCGCGTTGGTGAGTCCGCACTCTTCTCCTCTACCTTCTCATGCTTTTCTTTTGGTTGGAGAGGCTTCGAATCGAGCTTTTGAAGATCACCGACGAGTCAGCAATGGCGCCGCCACCCTCCTCTCGTCGCGTTCCTTGCTCAATCCACCATAGCTAGTTTGTACCGCATAGATGGATTCGCGTTAAGCTTCTCTTTCGATTGGTGTCAGTTGCGGGGTGAATCGCTGTCAGATGAGGTGGGTCCGAAGCTTTCCGACGAGCAGCTCGCGCCGGCCATGGTGAAAGCCCAAGTTTGGTTTTGGTAATTAATGACACCAAGTTGCTAATGCTATTGTGTCAAGTGTGATTAAGCTAGGCATAAGCAACATGTGATGGAGGTGGAAATGGCATGGAGAGATGGCCACAAGACCACATGATTTGGTGCATGAAATGATAAGCAAGATCATGGTGGAGACGCACATAATATGATGGACATGATGATCAAGTAGAGGAGAAGGATCTAAGAGCGCAAGGCAAAGGTATAACCATAGGGTTTTCCTTTTGCCGGTCTAAGATGAGTAGAGAAGTGATTGACCGGGTTTAGGATACATAGCCGACTATCAAGAGGGGCAATCACGGTTAGCTCGGGAATCAAGTGCCACTAGATCAATGTCTTGAGCATATGCATTAGGATCTAGTTGAGAGCTAACATAACGCCTTGAAAAATATTTGTGAAATGCTAACACACATGCACATTGATGGTGTACACTTGGTGGTGTTAGCACATTTACGAAGGCGGTGGTGTTTGAACGGTAGTATGGGGTTTGGGGTTCGCTCTCCCTCCCGCCGAGCGTGCGAGCGCGGGATTCAGACGTTTTTGAGGAAATGAAATGCCTATTTTCCACTGCGCCGGGAGTCGGAAAAGTAACGGAGGCGAACGGCGGTCACTGTGGTGACCGGACGCTGCACCGGACGCGGTCTCGGTTTGACCGGACGCGTCCGGTCAGTTCATCGCGGCGCGGGTGCTAGGGTTTGTGACCGGACGCGGGTCTGGCCTGACCAGCGCGTCCAGTCAGTTCAACTGAGCGTAAAAGTTAAGCGCGTGACCGGCGCGTCCGGTGCCTCACGGAACCGGAGCGTCCGGTCAAGTGTCCAGAGAAGCAGAGCGCAGCGGAAGTGACGATCGGACGCGCGGCGCGTCCGGTCACGAGCGACCGGACGCGTCCGGTCGCAGCGGGAGCTTACTGGAACGCGACCGGACGCTGGCACTGTCGCGTCCGGTCATTCGCAGGGGCGCGTCCGGTCAGGGCAACGGCTAGTTCTGACGCGCACTGTTCACAGTTGTCGTGTAGTGACCGGACGCATCCGGTCACCCTGACCGGAGCGTCCGGTCAACGCGATTTCAACTGCGCCGTTCGGTAACGGCTAGCTGCGTACCCCTTCGTTATAAATAGAGGATGTCCGGGGTTTGAGGGTATCTCTTGCACATTTTGAGACTGTTGGGCATTCTTAACGTCACTACCAAAAGTAGACTTAGTTTTCTAATTCTGATAACGGCGCCAAAAATGCCAAACCTATCCCTCATGCCACTTAAGCCAAGTTGTCATCCCCAGCATGACATGAGAGACGCGGTATTGAAATATGCATTTGCTCATCAAGATAAATAATAAAAGGGATCTGCAAGCGCACAGATTAATACCGATGTAGCATTTTAACCGGGAAGTATTCCAGGTATCGTTATTTATATTTTTACCACTGGGAAGGGATTTCTAAGTATCATGGTTGATAATGGAATGAGAATATGGAACTGAGTACACATCATTGCATGTATAACCGAGAGTATTTATCAATCTCTTTATACAGGTATAAATGTCACATTAAGTAAAGGTAAAGTGATAATGGTGACAAAGATAATTAATCTGATCAGCTAGCCACATATAATAATGATAAGCACCTCAACAGATATTCTAGCAAGTCATTAGCATGGAATTAGGATGAACTACAAAGATATTCCCTAAGTTATTATTAACTATAAAGTCTAGCATATCATAGTTAGTGCAATTATACTTGGCAATCATGGTGAGAAAAGACTATATCCATGCATAGTGAATATTAGCAAGGAAGATGAAGAACATAGCAATCACTCCCCTGTAATAGTGTTGCTCTGCCTGCCCTATACACGAGAGGGGGACTATATAAGAATCAACGAAGCTGTCACTATCGCGAACTACCCCACGATCCGGCATATAGGGTGCAATCGCAGATAAATACGGTATAGACACCACGTCTACACAATAATTATCATTCACCCACTGTACACATGGATAAACGCTATACGATCCTAGGCATGTATATAATTCCAATCTAACTAAGCCAAGCATATAACTATGATAAACTAAGAACAATATAATTGCAAATATAATCAAGTAGAGCAAAGTCATAACCAATATATTGAAATAGAACAAAGTCATATTCATAATATTGAAGAACAAAGATGAACAATTGAAGAACAATAGAGGAATTACCAAGAATCCTCTTGACAGATCCAGGAACCAATCGAAGATTGACTCCTTCTAGTTCTAATCCTATGTAGCTATGCTAACTAGAGATCTAGTTGATGTGGTGGCTCTAGGGCTTGATCAGAGGCTCTCCTCCTGAATTAGGGTTTGAAGTATGAGACGAGGGCCTCTCCTCCAGGGGCAGGGGCCTTGCTTATATAGCCCTTTCGGATGAATCTGGGCCGTCGGATCAAACCGACATTGAACGGACGGTTTTCCTTGATCCTCTAGGTCGGTGGAGCATAATCCTCGAGGCGGAGCCTGATTGGTCCACAGGAGGGGGCGGGCGCCCTGGGGACTAGGGCGGGCGCCCTGTCTCCGGCCCCATTACGCCTCCCATTCGTTCCCGTGGCTTCTGGAGTCTTCTAGATGTAAGATAATTACGTGTTCGGTTAATATCCCGTCATTAATCCGACATGTGGGCCTTTCTTCCGTATTTCCTGATAACCCCCTGCAGAAATAGATAAACAGCAAAACTCGTGGAATCCTGTCAGATAAAACCCTAAGTCTAGGTGTTGGTTTCATTTGGATCCTTTTCTTTATTTATTTGATAGTTATAATTGATACTTAAGGACCGTCAACAAACTCCCCCAAGCTTACCTCTTGCTCGTCCCTGAGCAAGGAGAGACTCAGTAGTTGCTGAAATGCCTTTGAATTTTGACGGTACACATGCTTTCAAATAGAGTCTCATCTCTGAGTTAAAGTAAACTGTCAAGACTTAAAACTTACTCATTATACCTTTCACCATGGGGCTTGCAACCGTCACCTTTGTCTTGAGCGGTTAAAAGATAGAACAGTCTAGTCAAGCGCTATGTCTCTTATTCTTGATCAGCTATAACTCTTGGAGTTTTTTTTGTAGATTTTCAAATAAAACTCAGAGATTCCTTGTATGACTCTCTCATGTCTCTCTTTTGTGGTATTTCTGGATCCTCACCAAGGCAGTAATGATGTCTGCCTTCTCTCAAAGCAAAGTATGTAGTATTTGTGGTATAAGGCAGAGTGACATTGCCTTCTCTCTCATCCTATTCTAATAAGGCTTTTGATATCTGGAGCTCATCGGTGGGAGATAAAGTATACATACTTACAAGACATTTATTGCATAGTCAAACCATGGATCCAGAGAAACAAGCCAATAAGTCAAATCAAGATGTGCATGTGTGGCGAATGAATGGTGTATGGTGATAGTGATGATAACAATGGTGAAAGTCTAATTCTACTTTTGCTCTTTTTGAGGGGATACGTACCTTTCTTGCTTTTAAAGCTCTTGAGGAGAATGAGGTGCTCTATATTTTCTCTCTTTTTTTTCCTCTCAGGTGGGTATCTTGTACCCCTAATTCTACTGTCGGACACTTGTCCATTTTTACCTCTCTTCTCACACTTTTTCTTTTTTTTCATCGAGGTTCTGAGCACTTGCTCGTTTTTATTTCCTCGTATCTTTTTCTTTTCGAGGTTCCGGGCACTTGCCCCTTTTTATTTCCTCGTATAGAGCACTCATCTCCTTAGAACAATATAGCAAGTGGTAGTAACCAAAATAGCTTGAGCATTTATTTCACAGGGGATAACAAGAATGGGAAAATATTTTTGGCTATTCTCTCCCGGATTAGGAGTAGAATAATTTTATGTGGATCTGGAGATGAGAATGAGTGGATATATGTGGATGCGTACTTTCGGAGTAGAAGCAGCATGTATGAGTGATCGTGCAAGTGAATCTTGATTTTAACCGCATGACAAGCTCCTAAGGGTCTACACAGCTTGACTACACTCAATGCTCATAAGCAGTAAAAAGTAAAGGTATGGCTTAAAGTCTAGCAAGCATGTATGTATGGCTGTGGTAGGAACTTAAACTCTCATCATACAGGAACTCATCATGTAGCATTTTAAGATTTTCAAAGATAAAATTCTCCAGAATTCTAGCATCTCTAGGAATAGATAAACAGCAGCTCAACCTTCCCATATCATATCCGTTAACAACTTAGACTTTAGATCAAGTTCTCTTCCCACAAGTTCAGGTTTAGAGCAAGCTTTAAATGATAACAGTTATGTCTAAACTTAGAGAGAGGACTTCAAATTTGAAAGTTAGGCAAAGCAACTATTCATCATATCCATGCTAGAGTTTTATTATTATCTAGATTCAGTTTAGCATAGCCACTTTATTTATTTATTAAAACACACTAAGCAAAAGATATAGGTATATATATATATAAGCACAAAATCTTTATTTGGTTTTTTTCATAGTTATGTATATTTTTATTTTTTTTATTTTTATAGGGTAGAAGTATATATAAATATAAAGATAAAGATAGAAATACTTAGCAAGATAATGGAGGTGCTCTCCCCAAGCTGGATCTTGACATAATCTCTTCTGATGTAGCTAGCAGATGGCGGAAGTGTATTTGAAAGTCGGCAGCACCCTGACAGCGATTAGAATGTCCTCCGTCTGCTAGTCTCCTTGAATTCTGTGAAGCTCAAATAGACAACAAAGCTTTGTGAAACTGATTAAGTGTTAGCATAAATATCTAGCCTTTATCATGCTGAGCCTCCTTGATTTTTTTATGTTGTTTTTTTCTTTTATAAAGCAGAAGAAAATATTTATGTATTTATTATATATATATATATTTTTATGCCACCACAGTGAATGTACTTATGGGTTTTATGCCACTCGCATACTCACATGGGGCTTTAGGGTTTTTAACATTTTTATTTTCTTTTTAAGATAGTATGAATATGATTAACTAAGCAAACTATTTAAGATAAAGTAAATAATTAAAAGGAAAGGATAACTACCAAGTTACCTCTTGGCAAGGCGTTCGGTGTTTTTAAGTCCTCCGAACGGGACTCTTATTCGTTCAGTCGTCCTGGGACTTGGTGGATGGCGTAGTCGGTGGTTCCGGCGGCGCCTCCTCTTCATGTACAACTGTCTTTTCTTTCCATACCTGTCTCGGTGCTTTGGTCTCCTCAGGACAGTGTTGGTTGAGTGGTATGTCTTCAGATCTTACCACTTCTCCTTCATAATCTGCCCATCCGTCCTTGATGACCTGTTGCTTCTGATTGTGGTTACGCCGCCTTCTTCTTGTCCTGACCTGCTTGGATTCTTCAAATACATAGTTAGGGTCAGTAAAGTAAAGACGTACCTTCTCAGAGGGGAAGTGCATGTGGACTTCTCCAGTTCCAATGTAAATGATTGCTTTGACAGTACTAAGGAATGGTCTTCCAAGGATGATGGGTGGATCGTATTCATCTTCTCCCATGTCAATATCCTGAAAGTCTGTATGGACAAAGTGATCGTCTATCTTGACAAGGACGTCAGTTACTGTACCTTCGACCTGTCGGAATGTCTGATCTGCCATTTGGAGCTGAATATATGTTGGGTTTAAAGGCATGGTTCCGAACAGAAGTTCATAGGTGACCTTGGCCATTATGTTGACGCCCGACCCAGTGTCGCAAAGTGTCTTGTAGAAGTGGGACCCATTAATGGAGCAATAAATGCTTGGCATACCTGGGTCGTCCTTCTTAGGCAAGAACAGTGACTTGAGTTGGCGATCTTGACCTTTGTGCACGGCAGTGACCATCTTAGCTGTCTCGGTCCATACTTGCTTCTTGCTCTTGTTCCTCCTGTTGGTCCTCTTCATTGGTTCATATTGGGGTTGCTCTGGGATTTGTGCGGTCTTGTTCTTGAAGGAAAACGTTTCCTTCCTCCCCTTGATGTAGAAACTGATCTTGGCAGCACTAGCATAGATGACAGCTCCCGCGGTGTTCAGGAATGGTCTCCCTAGGATGACGGGAGCCCTCTCATCAGAACCGGTCTCTATCACTACGAAGTCTGCTGGAGCGTACGAGGAACCCACTCGGACACAGATGTTCTTCAATATTCCTCTCGGGAAACTCAGTGTCCTATCTGCAAGCTGCAAACACATGGTTGTTTCTAATAATGGTTGTGAAAAGAGTTTTTCATAGAGTACCCTGGGCATGATGTTGACGCTGGAGCCAAAGTCATAGAGTGCTTCTGGGAAGTCTCGCATGCTGATGGAGATCGGGATGACGGGGCGTCCTGGATCGCCTCTCTTGACCGGTAGACGGTCAGTACTTACTTCCACGATAGGGTTACTCCAGTAATCTCCTGCATCAAACATGTCTACAAGATTTGCAGATTCTAGTCCTTCCGGTTGTGATGGTATACCAGGGTTAGTAGCAGGAACAGCAGCAACTATTTGATTCAACTGAGATTCAATCATTTTATTAAAGCTAATCTGGTTCTTGATGGCAGTAGAGAAATTATCCATTCTATTATTTATATTTTCTAATATTTTATCATTAGATGCCAATTTCTTAGACAGGTTATCCATTAGCTTTCCTTGGTTGGATACTAACTCTCTCAAAGGTGGATAATTATTATTATTATTGAAAGAATTGTTACCTTGGTAATTACCTGAGTAGTTAGGCCTCTGTTGATTCCAACCTTGATTCTACTGAGGACGGTTGTAGTAGTTGTTGTTATTGTTGATGTAGTTCACGTCCTCCAGCAACTCAGGACAGTGATTGCCCGAGTGTCCAGTACCTCCACACTCCTCACAAGTCATGTGGGATTCGTAGACGTGCATGACTTCTTTCTTTTCTCCAGCTCGATCATCGAGCTTCTTCATGAGTAGGTCTAGCTTGGCAGACAGCATGTCTACCTCCTTGAGCTGGTGCATACCTCCACCTCTCTTGCGTGTCTGAGTTCTTTCTTCATTCCAACCTTGGTTGGATGCCATCTTCTCCACAAGAGCTGTGGCTTGAGGTATGGTGAGTGATAGGAATGCTCCTCCAGCTGCAGCATCCATGGTTTCACGGGCACTGTTAATGAGCCCATGATAAAATGTCTGCATCAGTAGCCAGCTTTCCATTCCATGATGGGGACATTCTAGGATGTAGTCTTGGAAACGCTCCCATGCTTCTGGAACGGATTCATCATGTTGTTGCTGAAAACTTGTAATCTTCCCACGGAGAGCATTGGTCTTGCCCATGGGAAAGAATTTGGCCAGAAAGTTCGTGGAGCAGAGTGCCCACGTAGTGTTCTTCTCCTTTGTAGCGTAGAACCACTGCTTCGCTCTCCCCAACAGTAAGAATGGGAAAAGGCGAAGTAGTATGGCGTCTCTGGGGACTTCAGCCATGGTGAAAGTGCTGCAGATCTCCAGGAAGTGTTGAAGATGAGCACTAGCGTCTTCATGTGGCTTCCCACAGAACTGGTTAGCTTGCACCATGTTGATGAGCCCAGGCTTGAGCTCGAAGTTGCGGTCGATCTCCCCAGCAGGTCCAGTGCGGATGTTGTCCGTAGTGGGAGCTGAGAACTCGCGGATCGACTTGTTCGCCATGGCTTCGAATTCAGTCGACAAATTCCGGATGAAACTTCGGCGGTCTTCGGATTTGGATGAAGCTTTGTGCTGAAGTGTTGACGATGTCTTCTTGAGCTTGGCTCTTGTTCTTCTGAATAAGGCTTCGGGATCGTCAACAAAGTTGTCTGGAAGATGTCTTCTATTCATGCATCACCCTGCAATAAATAATCAAAATGGAAAATACAGGGGTAAAACTGTATAGGAGAATTGATAAGCTCGATCAGATTAGTGATGCAAATGATGACTCAAAGTTCCGTATTCATTCCTACTTAGTAATCAACCTTCCCCGGCAACAGCGCCAAAAATGCTTGTTGGGCATTCTTAACGTCACTACCAAAAGTAGACTTAGTTTTCTAATTCTGATAACGGCGCCAAAAATGCCAAACCTATCCCTCATGCCACTTAAGCCAAGTTGTCATCCCCAGCATGACATGAGAGACGCGGTATTGAAATATGCATTTGCTCATCAAGATAAATAATAAAAGGGATATGCAAGCGCACAGATTAATACCGATGTAGCATTTTAACCGGGAAGTATTTCAGGTATCGTTATTTATATTTTACCACTGGGAAGGGATTTCTAAGTATCATGGTTGATAATGGAATGAGAATATGGAACTGAGTACACATCATTGCATGTATAACCGAGAGTATTTATCAATCTCTTTATATAGGTATAAATGTCACATTAAGTAAAGGTAAAGTGATAATGGTGACAAAGATAATTAATCTGATCAGCTAGCCACATATAATAATGATAAGCACCTCAACAGATATTCTAGCAAGTCATTAGCATGGAATTAGGATGAACTACAAAGATATTCCCTAAGTTATTATTAACTATAAAGTCTAGCATATCATAGTTAGTGCAATTATACTTGGCAATCATGGTGAGAAAAGACTATATCCATGCATAGTGAATATTAGCAAGGAAGATGAAGAACATAGCAATCACTCCCCTGTAATAGTGTTGCTCTGCCTGCCCTATACACGAGAGGGGGACTATATAAGAATCAACGAAGCTGTCACTATCGCGAACTACCCCACAATCCGGCATATAGGGTGCAATCGCAGATAAATACGGTATAGACACCACGTCTATACAATAATTATCATTCACCCACTGTACACATGGATAAACGCTATACGATCCTAGGCATGTATATAATTCCAATCTAACTAAGCCAAGCATATAACTATGATAAACTAAGAACAATATAATTGCAAATATAATCAAGTAGAGCAAAGTCATAACCAATATATTGAAATAGAACAAAGTCATATTCATAATATTGAAGAACAAAGATGAACAATTGAAGAACAATAGAGGAATTACCAAGAATCCTCTTGACAGATCCGGGAACCAATCGAAGATTGACTCCTTCTAGTTCTAATCCTATGTAGCTATGCTAACTAGAGATCTAGTTGATGTGGTGGCTCTAGGGCTTGATCAGAGGCTCTCCTCCTGAATTAGGGTTTGAAGTATGAGACGAGGGCCTCTCCTCCAGGGGCAGGGGCCTTGCTTATATAGCCCTTTCGGATGAATCTGGGCCGTCGGATCAAACCGACATTGAACGGACGGTTTTCCTTGATCCTCTAGGTCGGTGGAGCATAATCCTCGAGGCGGAGCCTGATTGGTCCACAGGAGGGGGCGGGCGCCCTGGGGACTAGGGCGGGCGCCCTGTCTCCGGCCCCATTACGCCTCCCGTTCGTTCCCGTGGCTTCTGGAGTCTTCTAGATGTAAGATAATTACATGTTCTGTTAATATCCCGTCATTAATCCGACATGTGGGCCTTTCTTCCGTATTTCCTGATAACCCCCTGCAGAAATAGATAAACAGCAAAACTCGTGGAATCCTGTCAGATAAAACCCTAAGTCTAGGTGTTGGTTTCATTTGGATCCTTTTCTCTATTTATTTGATAGTTATAATTGATACTTAAGGACCGTCAACAGAGACCTAGAGACATCCTTTGAGCTAGAGAACAACCCCTCCACTCATCTCTTTGCATAGTTGCACATCTTGAGTGAGATTCAAGTGCATTGCTTGAGAGTTGCATTCTAGAAGCACTTGATTTTCGAGTTGCTGCGGATTTCTTGTTACTCTTCCGTGTTTCCTGACACAGTAGACGGCTTGGAGCAGCGGAGGTGATTGAGCTCGCAATTGGAGATTGTTGGAGCCCTCACCAAGTGTTGTAAGGGGTTCTTGATCCTTCCCCGCGGGAGTTCGCGAATTGGATACTCTAGTGGAGCTCGTGGCTTGGAGGATCCCCATCTTGTGTGCGGTTGTGCGGTGCCCGCCGAGGGCTCGACTCTTGATAGTCGATTAGCTCGCGAACCGACAAGTGGGTGTATCGCCACAACGGGGAGTAGCTTGCCGGGAAGCAAGTGAACCTCGGGATAAATTCTTGTGTCATTCTCTTCCCGAGGATTTCTCTTGTGTGATTGATTGATTGGTACCTCTCATCTCTACACGGCGGTATAATCACTCGAAGCTCTTCTCTCGTATTACATCTTGTATCTAGCTTGTTGTTGTTGTGTTTAGTGGATAGCCTTGTACTAGACTTGTGTAGGTGGCTTGCTTAATTAGTTAGAGCTAGTGCATTTTGCTCCGCCACCTTTTGTACTAACTTGTGATTAAGTAAAGCTTGTAGAATTTTAAATAGGCTATTCACCCCCCCCTCTAGCCATTTGGACCTTACACATGGCGGCCACCGGCCGGAGACGGAGGTGATGGCCGTGTCTCTCTCTCTCTTTTCGCCGGATTGATGACAGCCATCCATCGGTTGATCAACGGACAGGATTAGAAGGTACCCCTTCGCGGGGTACAATTTCTAAAGAAACCCTGAGTTTTTCGGTATCAAAACCCGCAGTCCCTTGGTGTATTATCCGAAATCCGTTTCTTCGTTTTGAAAGCGTATTTCTTCTCGGTAAATCAAAAATACGTTTTCTGATATTTACAGTTTTGCCACTAAACTTGTTTTGGTTATAAAATCTTCATTTTAACTCCGATTTGATCCGTTCAAGTTGCGTTAGGTTCGTATTTGCGAGCTCTACATGTTGGTATAGTTGTACAGTGGGTTTGGGAAGATTAATTTTCGAGTTTATATTTAAGTATTTATTTATCTATAGGAAATCTTAGAAAATTCGTAACTTTCACGTTTTAACTCCGAATTTGGTGATCTTTACGTCTGTGTGATCGTAGGAACATGTAGAAGAGTTTTATAAACTTTTATTACTATTTTGTTACTGTTGGTGTACTATTCTAATTATATCTCTTTTGTTTGCTTCGTGTATGTTTGCTTGGATGCATGTATGTTGTTGATTGATGATCGAGTATAGAAGGTGAGCAGTTTCTGGACGATCAGGAGTATTACTTTAAGCTAGATGAGCAGCATCATTTGGAGAGCTTTGATCAAGGCAAGTATAACATAGGACTATCCTTGTTACCTATTCACAATAATTAAATTCATACGCATGTGTCCAGTTTGATAACCCTAGAGATTATAACATAGTGATTGTTACCCTGATTCCTTGACAACCTTGGGGTATGCATTGGGTAGCTGTTGCTAGTGCTTAACTATGAACATTGATCTTGTAATTTGGTTAATGAAATAAACAACCAACTCTTAAGATGATTTAAATCCTGTTAAAGGGTGCTAGAGCACTATATTGTTTTATGAAGCTCTAGTTACTCTCCATAAGGACTTATCTGTACGTGATCATCCGGGACATACAGTACAGCTGTGGGGGCCATATGGCTCTAGCTTTAGTTGCTCAAGAGACCTTTTCTAGCTTGTTAGTGGTTACCTTAAATGGCGTAAGAACGGCTTGCCATGTTAGGTGTAGGGCGAGCCCCTGTCCTTAGTGTGTATAGGCTGCGAGTTGTGTGCCACTGGGAAGGGGGGTTCTACATCTGCCTGCTGAGTGAATCTAATGGCCCTAACTTGTTAGACGAACTTTTGAATGGCTTTATATGGTTCTCCGGTGTTTGGGTTTGATCTCCCCACGCATTTGGAAATCATGACTCACAGTGAAAGTGTACACCTCTGCGCAGGGTTAAAAACTGGTATACTAGCCGTGCCCATGGATACGGGCGGCCTTGGAACATCTACAGATAGATGATCATAACTATTATATCATACTTAATCATTGTTGTTATTATTATGCTCATGTTAATGTTATTCATTATCCTTATTACAATTGATCATTGATTCATTAATGGGAAGTGGATTACCTTGATGCTACTCAATTGCTAATTACATGATAAATAAAAGCTAAACACAGTTAAACAATGTCTAGCCTTTTGTGTCTCATGAACCCTGTGTTGTACTTGTTGAGTTCGACATGGACTCACCCTTGCTATTTCCACCATAACAGATGAAGATTATGAGGAAGATTATCGTAATGAGTACTAGTCTTGGTGTCAACCAGTCAACCATGTCCCTGTGTTTGGAGTTTCCGCTGGAGATCTAATATTAGTCATTATTATTTATCGTTCAAGACTATGTGTTGAATACTTATTCGCTATGTAATAAGCACTGTGATGATACTATTTAATTTGTCTACTTGTGTGTGCGATCATATCCTGGGGCGCACATGAGTCTTTTATGCATCCTATTTTTGTCCTTAAAAATGGGTGTGACAGTTTGTGTATTTTCATATGACTTGCTCATTGCACATGTATTTAAATTCAATATACATGCTTGTGTGGTGCAATGCTAGTATAGAACTTAGATGATGAAATGATCTACTAGCATGCATAGGAATAGTTTACACGTGGTATCTAGACATGCCTAAAGCTTTACAAGTTGTCCAAGAGCCTTTACATATAATGTTGATCTCATGGGGTTCTTGAGTTTTGATGGATGTCTAGTTACTTCATGATGCTAAGGATGGTGTAAAAGGCAACTCCGATTGGTATCATGCTTCAAAGGTCCATTTCTTACACCTTAACATCATTTTGGTAGAATTACTCTCTCAACACTTCTATCCATGCATATGTGCAAAACTTTCAATCCAAACTCTATGCACATATGTAGGGAGAGCTAATGCTACCAAAACCGAGCTTGTGATAATTGTCCAAACTTTACTTATGAGAAAAATGATTGGACAAGTATGACAAGTTCAAAACTTTTATTATCAAAATTATCTTTGTGAGGGTTGTCATCAATTACCAAAAAGGGGGAGATTGAAAGTCCCTAGTTTGGTTTTGGCTAATTGATGAAACCTAGGACTAACCTTTGTATCTAAGTGGATGATTTAGATAAAGGTGGTCATTGAATATGAGACATGACATTGACTCATATGACCAAAATGGTGAAGACCAAGATGAGGCTTGGCTCGATGGACCGGTTGTGAAGGTGAAGGGCAAGTCGAGGCTTCGAAGCGAAGGACCATGCAATGGTGAAGCTTGAGCAAGACTTGGCGCCGACGGACCGATGCAACGGTGAAGAGCAAGTGAAGTCAAGGTCGATGGATCGAGACGGTCATGTGATGATATGAAATGGATCATATCATTTGGAGAAATAAAATGGGCTCAAGGCAAAGGTATAACCATAGGGCCATTTTATTTTACACTCAAGACACCATAGAGGGTGTGAGTGGTTTAGGGTCGATAGCGAACTATTAAGAGGGGAAGTCTTATCGGTTAATCGACGCACGGGTGCCACTAGGTGAATTCATGAAGTGCATTGAATATAGGGCCTAGTGAGCTAACCGAAAAACCTTCGAAATGTTTATGAAAATGCTAACACACGTGCACAAGGTGGTGATCACTTGTTGGTGTTGGCACATTTGCGAAGGCGGTGGAGTTTGAGCGGTAGAGAGGGGTTTGGGTTCCTCTCTCCCTCCCGCCGAGCGTGCGAGCGCGGAATTCAGGCATTTTTCAGGGAAACGAAATGCCTATTTTCCATTGCGCCGGAGATTGAAAAAGTGGTGAAGTCACGTGGTGTTTCATGAGCTAAAACATGTGCTGAAGTGACATACATACTTAGTCTAGCACATATGTGAAAGGGCGATAGAAATGGAGGCGAACGGAGGTCACAGAGGTGACCGGACGCTGGATCGGACGTGGTCTAGTTTGACCTGACGCGTCCGGTCAGTGTTCAGCGTCTGCGCATGTCTCTGGTTTTTGATCGAATGCGGTGGCGCGTCCGGTCACGGACGACCGGACGCGTCCGGTCGTTGGGGGAGCTTACTGGACTCCAACCAGATGCTGGCACTGTGGCGTCCGGTCAGTTCTCCAGCGCGTCCAGTTAGTGATTCATTGGAGCGCTGCTCAGGCTTGACCAACGCGTCCGGTCCATTACGGGACCAGCACGCCCGGTCGGGGTTCGCCGCGTCCGGTCGCGCGATGACTGTTGGGGTGCTGAGTCGACCGTTGAAATCTGGCGACCGCGGTTGAATCTGGATGGACACGTGGACGGCGCGTGGCGACCGGACGCGGTGCAGCGCGTCCGGTCAGTTCGACTGGCGCGTCCAGTCGTCCTGAAAAACGCCCAGTAAAGTGGCAACGGCTAGTTTCGAGGATGGGAGTTATAAATACGTGTTGGCTGGCCCTTGGGGAGGTCTCTTGGCATTTCTAACACTCTTGTACATTCTTTGAGCTAAAGATTCTCCTCCCACTCATCTCTCTTGCTTGATTGCAAATCGAAAGTGAGATTGAGTGATCCCAAAGTGCATTTGCATAGCTTGAGGGCATCTAGTGGCACTTGTGGGTGGTTTAACCGGTGGATTTCTTGTTACTCTTGGAGAGTACTGCTCCTAGCCGGCTTGGAGATTGTTGGAAGCGTTGGCAAGAGAAGGTGGTTATTCTTGGCCACCTCCGGTTGATTGTGAGAGGTTCTTGTGCTTTCCTCGGTGGGACACCAAAAGCAACACTAGTGGAATGCGCGTGTCATTGAGTTACCTCACTTGAGAGTGGTGTCTTGCGGTGCCTTGCGGGGCATGCCTTGAGGGGCAAGTGACTTGAGGGTCACACCGGGAAACCATCTAAGTGTTGGTCGACACAACTGGTGACGTAGCTTGTCGGTGCACAAGTGAACACTGGGTGAACAAAAATATTGTGTCTCTTGTCTCCCGGTGATTGGTCTTCATATTGTGTTGTTGTCAATATTGATTGATTGTATATCATCTTGGTGATTGGCAACATCTTCACTCCACCGTCGGTATAAGAATCACAATCCTCTCTCTTGCATTTACTTTTACTAGATTATCTTGTGTAGCTCTAGTGGTAGCTTTGCTAGTAGTGTTGTTAGCTTGCTCTCTAGTGTTTTTAGTGACATAGCACTTGTGTGAACTAGAGATCATAATCTACTAGACTTGTGGATAGGAGGCTTGCATCACAACCCTTGGCTAAGCAAAACTCGCTTTACGCCGTTTGTTATTCTAACAAGTTTGCTTAGTGGTATTTGTAGAATTTTTTATAGGCTATTCACCCCCTCTAGCCATCTAGGACCTTACAGTTGGCAAGTGCTTTGTATTCTGCTTCAGTGCTAGACCGCGATACTATGGCTTGCTTTCGTGCACTCCATGATATGAGATTGGAGCCAAGAAAGACAACAAATCCACTCATCGATCCTGCCCAGTCAGCATCTGAAAATGCACTTACCAACGTCAAATATGACTTTCTAATGTTGAGGCCAAGTTTCAATGTCCCATGTATATACCGCAATATATGCTTGATGGCACTCCAATGTACATTGGTTGGAGCATGAAGGAACTGACAAACCTTGTTAACAGCAAAAGAAATGTCAGGCCTTGTCAAGGTGAGGTATTGCATAGCGCCCACTATATTTCTATAGTTTGTAGAATCCTTTGGCCCAAGCTTCTGTCCTTCAACTACACTGAGCTTTTCAACGCTAGACAGAGGCATGTTCACAGGCTTAGAATGATGCATACTAGCACGCTTGATCACTTCCTCAGCATACCTTGTTTGAGACAGCACCAATCCATTGGCAGACTTTTTGACCTCAATTCCAAGGAAATAGTGTAGATCACCAAGATCTTTCAATGCAAAATCCTTTTCAAGATCCTTGAGCAAAGCTCTAGTTGCCTCCATAGAGGAGCTTGCCACAATAATATCATCAACATACACCAAAATAAACATTCTATGCTTCCCTCATTGTAATAGAAGAGTGAGGTGTCAGCCTTAGATGGTACAAAACCAAGAGCTTCAAGTTTATGACACAGACGAGCATACCATGCCCGTGGTTCTTGTTTAAGACCATAAAGCACCTTATCAAGTTTGCACACAAAATTGGGCCCAGCCTTGTCAGCATATCCAGGAGGTTGACGCATGTACACCTCTTCTTCCAAGAGTCCATGAAGGAATGCATTTTGCACATCCAATTGCCTCAGGGACCAGTGATTGGAGACAACGATAGAAAGTATAAGCTGAATTGTTGCTGCCTTTACCACTGGACTAAATGTATCGTCATAGTCTATTCCATATCTTTGTTCGAACCCTTTAGCAACAAGGCGTGCTTTGTATCTATCAATAGTACCATCTGCCTTCTTCTTGACTTTGTAAACCCATTTACAATCAATAATATTCTTGCCTTTCGGATAGGGGACAAGATGCCAAGTCTTGTTCTTCAATAGGGCCATATATTCATTATCCATGGCCGCCACCCACCGTTTATCCTTGAACGCCTCCTCAACATATCGAGGTTCCTCAACAACAGTAGCACCAAGCATTCCCCAATGAACGGTACCATCAATGTAAATCTTTGGTTTGCGAATACCGTGCTGAAGCCGCGTTGTAGGACAAGGTGGCATTGTTGTGCCAGAAGAAGCCGCAGGAAGTTCTCTGGATTCGGGTGCCACAGATGATCCGGGAGACAAAATCTCTGCAGGACCTGTGCCCCACTCGATCGGATCCATCTGTGGCTTGGGCACGGGCGACACAGGTGGAGATGAGGCCAGTGGCGCTGGTAGCCGCAGACATCACGTAGGGACCAGGCACTGATCCCAGAGATGATTCAATCGGATCAACAGATGCCGCAGTGGGTGAATCCATCTCGTGCTCCACACCGACGCTGTCTCTTCCAGGGGCGCACATAAAATGATGAGGAACTCTAGTATTTCCAAGGTTTGAAGCACTGGAATTTCCTGATTGCGCACCTATTTCAGCTACAACATCACTAGCATCTTGAGCACTATTAGTAGACATGGAAACATCACGTTGGCCAAGTAATATTGCGTCCCCAAAACTAGCAGAAGGATTCAATAAAATGTCAGGAAGAAGGGATAGTTCTGCACGAAGCCTAGCGCCAGCATTTGGATGGAGTTGGGCAAACGGAAAGACATGCTCATCAAAGACAACGCCACGTGAAATGTAAACCCAGCCTTCAGAGGGATCGAGACATTTAAACCCTTATGCATATTGCTATAGCCGAGAAAAACGCAACATTTTGATCGAAATTGAAACTTTCTAACATTATATGGTCACAAGTTTGGCCAGCAAGCACAGCCAAATGTGCGAAGGAAAGAGTAATCAGGCTGAGTTTTAAGAAGACGAGCATAGGGAGTCTCATTTGAGATGACCCTAGATGGAAGACGATTAATAAGAAATACAGCCGTGAGAAAAGCTTCATCCCAAAATTTTAGGGGCATTGAAGCATGCGCAAGAAGGGAGAGACTGACCTCACCAATATGTCTATATTTTCGTTCAGCTGACCCATTTTGTTGATGAGTATCAGGACAAGACACATGATGTGCAATGCCTATGCGTTGGAAAAAGGAATTTAGGAATTGGTACTCGCCTCCCCAATCTGTTTGCATGGCTAAGATTTTTCTATTGAATTGTCGTTCAACAAGACTTTAAAAGTCACAAAATTTTTGGAAAACTTCTGATTTCTGACGCAAAAAATAAATCCATGTAAACTTGCTATAATCATCGATGAAACTCACATAATAATCATTGCGTCCAACTGAAGTAGGAGCAAGGCCCCAAACATCAGAAAACACAAGATCCAAAGGACTAGTAGATACACTAGTGGATCTAGGGTAAGGCAATTGATGACTTTTGCCTTGTTGACACGCATCACAAATGGTGTTTTTGTTGGAATCACTAACAAAGGGAAAGCCTATGGCGATTAAGGACCTGCTGGACTACTTGAGTGGAAGCACATCCTAATCTATGACGCCCTAGGGAAATGGACGGCTTCAAGGCGCCGAGAGCTTGCTTATTCTTGACCGACTTGAGAGGGTAAAGACCTCCTTCACATCTTCCTTGAAGGAGAGTCCTCCTCGTCCCCTGTTCCTTGATAGAAAAATGGTCGGGGTGAAATTCTAAAAAAGCATTGTTGTCACAAGCAAGACGATTAACAGAAAGCAAACTTTTTGTGGCTTGTGGAACATGAAGGATATTGTTAAGATGAATATCACTAGTGCAGGTACGAAAAATACTAGAGCCAACATGATTAATTTCCATACCTGTTCCACTCGCCATGTGGACCTGATCGTAGCCTCCATACTTGTCACGGATCGTGAGTTTCTCTAGCTCACCGGCCACGTGATCTCTGGGGAAATGGACGGCTTCAAGGCGCCGAGAGCTTGCTTATTCTTGACCGACTTGAGAGGGTAAAGACCTCCTTCACATCTTCCTTGAAGGAGAGTCCTCCTTGTCCCCTATTCCTTGATAGAAAAATGGTCGGGGTGAAATTCTAAAAAAGCATTGTTGTCACGAGCAAGACGATTAACAGAAAGCAAACTTTTTGTGGCTTGTGGAACATGAAGGATATTGTTAAGATGAATGTCACTAGTGCGGGTACGAAAAATACTAGAGCCAACATGATTAATTTCCATACCTGTTCCACTCGCCATGTGGACCTGATCGTAGCCTCCATACTTGTCATGGATCGTGAGTTTCTCTAGCTCACCGGTCACGTGATCTCTAGGGAAATGGACGGCTTCAAGGCGCCGAGAGCTTGCTTATTCTTGACCGACTTGAGAGGGTAAAGACCTCCTTCACATCTTCCTTGAAGGAGAGTCCTCCTCGTCCCCTGTTCCTTGATAGAAAAATGGTCGGGGTGAAATTCTAAAAAAGCATTGTTGTCACGAGAAAGATGATTAACAGAAAGCAAACTTTTTGTGGCTTATGGAACATTAAGGATATTGTTAAGTTGAATGTCACTAGTGCGGGTACGAAAAATACTAGAGCCAACATGATTAATTTCCATACTTGTTCCGCTCGCCATGTGGACCTGATCGTAGCCTCCATACTTGTCACGGATCGTGAGTTTCTCTAGCTCACCAGTCACGTGATCTGTAGCACCCGAGTCAATGTATCAGTTGCTGTCCACTCCATAGGATGCGGTGGCCGACGAGACGCTCTTCTGAAGAGGACCCGTGAAAGAAGCGTCAAAACGGTTGAAGCACTTGATCACGGTGTGGCCCTCCTTGCCACAAAGCTGGCAGACGATGCCTGAAGATGTGCCGCCATGGCCATGGCCACCAGCGCGGCCTCCCTTCATGCCATGCCCAAAGCCACCATAGCCACTGCTGCCACGGCCCCGGGCGTTGTTGTGGCCTCCTCCTCCACAGCCACCCTTGGCAGCCATGTTTGCGGATAAGTGGGAGCCTCCTCCATGAAGCTCCATCCTTTGCTCAAAGCTAGTGAGCTGAGTGTACAACTCCGCCACCGTGATTGGTTCAACCCTAGCGGTCATAGCAGAGACCACTGGATTGAAATCCAGATCCAACCAGGTGAGGATGTATGAGACAAGCTCTTCATCCTCAAGTTTCCTTCCTGCAGATGCCATTTCATTTGCCAGGTTCTTCATTTTGGTGAAGTAGTCCGCCACCGACGATGCTCCCTTGGAGGCAGTGGCAAGCGCCATCCTCATGGCGATGATGCATGCCCTCGACTAGGACGCGTGCATGGCTTCAATCGCAGCCCATGCAATGGCCGCCGTCTTCTCCGAAGAAACCTGGGAAAGGATCTCCTTTCCAAGGTTTGAGAGGATGAAGCTCAGGACCTGCTGGTCCTTTGCCACCCAAGTGTTGTAGTCGGGGTTGGGCTTGAGTGGTGCATCCTTGTCTTTCCCTTTGACGGGGGAAAGGAATTCCGACGGCAGAACCGCCGTGGGCTTGATGAAGCTGAAGAGCTGCGCCCCCTTGATGGCGGAGAGGACTTGCGCACTCCACGCCTAGTAGTTGGCGCATGTCAAAGCTTCTCGCTGATGGGAGAGAACCTGAAGGAGGGAGCAACAAACACAACGGAAGTCGACGCCATGATCTAACTCCACTAGGAAACGGGCGTCGAATACCATGTGAAGAGGAATGAACGATTGCCCTCCTTGGGTCTTGGTTCCATGTTAAATAGGCCGGGAACAGCCCCTGGCGTGGCAATCTTGTGTACAATACACTTGGTTACAACAAACTCCAACAAAATCAGATATCTATCCTATCTCTCCAAGACTTATGCTACAAGATAGACTTGGATTACAAGCCAACTAACAAACTACCTGCCTGCCGATGTACATAGATATTTCTAACATCTGGCTTAATACAACATATACATATGTACATACTCAACATAGACTCGATTTTTGTGCCAAAAAAAGCCAGGTACTCCTAGGAATACATGTACAACTGCAGGGTACCTTCACTTAATGACACACGTGTTTTCGGTCACTCGTCACAAAACTAGATTCCAGCTGTCATCTCACACCTACGTGATGTTTATTGTTGAGAGAGCATGTCCTCCAGACTTTCGGAGCCAAGAGTGCACACGCTTATTTCGTGATCTCAGAGGAAAGGTCAGAGCAGCGCAGCATTTGAATTGATGAAGCCTCACGAATACGACATTTATCAGCCATATCCTGAACGGTACCGATCGTGCTAGATATGTTTGTGGCTGCAGGCAGCTTGTGCGGGTCACAGTGCGCCACGCATGGGAGCACACACCGAAAGCCACCTGGTACTTTTCGGCCGGACTAATAACCACTGCTACAGTATTCATTTGTACGGACGGTTCATGGGTATTTTCAAGGACGGTTTGACCAGCCGCATCTATGGAAGGATGCTACAAATTGTATTGGTAAGGACGGCTTAAGATTTGTAGGGTGGCTGGATATTAAGCCACTCCTACAAATTATTTTTCAGAAATCACAATTTCAGACAAAAAAATAGCAAGTCAAGGCATTTTTCGTGCAAAAATTGCACTCTTTGCGGCTGCAGGGATTCAAACCCGTGACCTCCTCTCGCGCGTACCCTCCTCTACCACTACACCTCGTACTCACTTGTGTTTATATTAGATTTTAGTTCCTCACATATTATCCTAAACCGAGTTTAAATTGATTGTTTGAGGCTCTAAATGAATTCTAATGAGCCGCCCCTACAAATTTTATTTTGGTCATTTCTCCATCCAAGGTCGTTTGAAAAAATTAAATTTTAGTGCTTAATTTTTACTATTCGGCATCTATTTGTACGGACGGCTCATAACACCAGTAGCCCCTTCAAATGGATTTATAGAGGCGGCTTGTTTGTGCACTATTTGTAGGGACAACTTAATATAGAGCCGCCCCTAAAAAAAAGGGGTGTAGCTACAAATTCTTTATGTAGTATTGAACTATCGGCTGGTACTGTACTGTACTCCTTCTGTTCTAAATTATAAGTCATTCGAACTTTCTTGGAGAGTCAAAGCATTTCACCAAAATTATAAAAAAAACTATAAAAAATTATGGCATCAATTAGGTATACTATGAAAATATAATTAATGAAGAATCTAAAGATACTTATTTGATATCACAAATGCTATTATTTTATTGTATAAATTTGTCAAACATGAGATTGTTTGACTCTCAAAAAAAAAGTTGAAATGAGATGTAATTTAGGACGGAGGGAGTAGTATATACTTACTCCAATCCTAGTATATATGATAGCAACGCACAACTGCACAAGGCCCCCTATATATCTGAGTCCCAGATTCCCAATATAGCGCGCAGCCACCACGAAGATGAAGCAGGGGAGAGAGGAAAAAGAAGGGTCGTCGAGGTGGAGGGTATTCCGGGCGGGGACGGCGGCGGATGGTGCCTCCTCGCCTGTGCGCACCCTGGTGGCACTGTCGCTGTGGCTGGGAGCCTTCCACTTCAACCTTGTTGTTGTGATCGCGTGCATCTTCGTCTTCCCAGCTCGTGTCGCCGCGCTGTACGTACATATGCATACTTTTTCATATATATGTTATCGATCTCCGACAAATGCATACATGTGTGTACGCGTACGTGTGCAGGGTGTTATGCACGCAGTTGTTCTTCATGTTCCTTCCGGTCAGTGCCACGGACAAATGGGGCCGCTCCATCGCGAGGTTCATATGTAAACATGGGCTTAGCTACTTCCCCGTTACTCTGCATGTGGAGCACTACCAAGCCTTTGATCCTAAAACAGCTTACGGTACAACTTACTTATACCTCTCTTTATCTTTTTGATTGACACACCAATCATGGTACTCTATGTTGTAGGATGTTTTGACTGAAAATGAACTAATGACTTCTTAATAATATTAATCTTGCATTTAGTTGGCATGTGATATGAAAACAATGCGGTGCTCAAACATGCTATGTCTGAAAAATACGAGGGTCATGCCGTCCATAGGATCTTAGCATGTTGGGTGGCATGGCACAACTCGTATTTAATTTTGAGCTATGGTTGGGCCGTGACATGGCACAAAAGTTTACAATGTAAAATTTTAGTAGTTACTACACTAACTCTAGTATAATTCTTGAATAAATTATTAAAGTCGTTTCGTCTTTTTATGAAAATGGTACGTATAAAATATATTTTTCCTATGTCATGAGTGGACGAATAAAACGAGCAAAGGTATTTCAAAGGCCGCGCTTATGCCAACAAGTCACAAAGGCGTGCCAATGTGCTATGGACCATGCTTGTGTCAAAGCATGGCACGACCCGACGTGCCTCACGAACCGAAAGGTCATAGCCTAAAATGGCACAATTAAAGCACAAGAGGGTCATGCTGTGCTTTAGGCAACATGTTTTCCCTTTCCACATATATAACTAGAGGTTTAGTATAGGAAAACCATGTTCAAACAGCAATGCAAAGTACCTACATTTATTACACTCTGTAGTAAGTCGTTGTCTTCATTTTCCACCAAAACAAAATGTAAAAATAGACTAGATAGATGGACATCGTTAATTCTCACTTGTAAATTAATTAATGCATATACTATATGGCACGTTCAGTCACTAAAATATTTACTCCCTCCGTTTCAAATTATAAGTCGCTTTGATTTTTTTGATACATCCACATATAGCAAAGTGGATGTACCAAAAAAAATCAAAGCGACTTATAATTTGAAACGGAGGGGGTATTAACTAAATAGATGTCCATTGTCCATGTAGCCGTGTCTGATGATCCGATCCATTCGTCTTGATTGAATAATATATTTTTCAAAATCCTTTGTTTATGGCGCAACACTTATAAATCTTTCACACTTTATACATACACTCATCGTTTCCAAAATATAAGAAGATGTTTTGGCTGTTTTACGTGCATTGTTTTTACTATGTATCTAAATAGTTTGTAATATATATCTAAGTGCATATCAAAAGCTATGTATCCCAAAAAAAGCTGAAACATCTTATAATTTGCGATGGAGGGAGTATATTTTATGCCTTGTGATCATCATAGCACTTCTCGTGATGCAGTATTTGGTTATGAGCCACACTCAATATTGCCACTGGGTGCATGGACATTGATGGACCTCGCTTCATTCATGCCACTACCAAAGATGAAGATCATAACAAGTAGCACGGTATAAGACTAGCCTCAGTGAAGATTTTATGGGAGTTTTGTGGACATTATATTAAATAAGTTGATATGACATGATATGGACAACGAGAGAGATGATAAAAGTTTCTCTATATGAAATGAGTTTCATGGGAATAAAACTTGTCAACACTGTTTCTAGCACATGAGAGTCTTGGAAATTAAGACATGAAACCCCACTAAGATTGACCTAAGCCTCCAATCCAAGGGCTGCATTCATTTGCTTCAATAGTGAATTGGGTGGGACATTCCCATTAATTCCTTGTTTAGCAAGGATATATTTAAGAGTCAAATACACCAACAACCCTCAAACTTGTAAGGGCGTATCACTTAGGTCCATGAACTTAAAAAGTGCATTTATGGGTTTCTAAACTTGTTAAGTGCTGCACCACAGGTCCATGTCAGCCACGTGGATGTTTCATTCTTGCTGATGTGTCATACCAACGTGACATATTTTCTACATTTAAGCGCTCATCTTTCCTCTTCTCTCACGAATAGGCCTTTTCTCTTCGCCTTGCTTCCCTCTTCTTCTCTCACGGCGACTGCACCCCTTGGACAGTCGTGGCATCAGATAGGCTAGAGTCAACGTGAAAGAAGAGGGAAACAAGGATCCATTAGTGTGAGAAGAGAGAAGGGGCAGGGTTAAATGGAAAAAAACATGTCATATTGCATTGGCATATCACGTCAGTAAAAAATGTCTATATATGTGGCTGGTATGGACACATACTGTCAGAGGCGGAGCCAGCAATTTTAATTAAGGGGGGCCGAACAAATGTGATCGCATTTTTTAGTGTGATAAAATATACATAATTAAATGTTTCAATAACTTTTCAAAAAAAGTTACACTATTTCTAACCAAAATCATGATATTTTAACAAAAAAATGGGTGAAATTGATATTTTTTGTGCTATAAATACCAAGATTTATATAGTTATTTAAATGAATTTACTGTACTTGGGGGGGGGCACGGCCCCTGCTAGCCCCCCTAGCTCCGCCTCTGCATACTGTGCACCAATTAACAAGTTTAGAGACGCAAAAATGCATTTTTAGAGTTTGTGGAGCTGATATTTACAAGTTTGAGGGTTGCTGGATGTCACACCCATTTTTAAGGAACAAATAGAGTGCATACTCTTATGTGCGCCCAGAGATCAATCACACATAAGTTGACAAATATAAATAGTATCATCACAAATGTTTATTACATAACGAAAAGAATCACGAGTCTTCACATAAATAAGCGGAAACATAATATAAATATAGTGGTAGCTAGCTCCATTGCACAGGCACGTCAACTGGTTGACCACAAGTCTAGTAATCTTCAGGGAAGTAGTAGTAGTAGTCACTATTTGCACTTTCGGGATTCCATCCTATGGTGGGGAATGCAAGGGTGAGCACAAAAGTACTCAATAAGTGTAACATGGGGTTCATGTAGCTCAAGTAGGCTAGACACTGGTTCAACTGCATGTAGCTTTTAGTTGATCATGTTTTAAGCAATTGAGTAGCATCAAGTCGGTAAATTCCCGAAATAAACATATGATCATGTAAAGAGAATAATGAATAGCAAAAACAAGTAAATTAATAGTGATCTCTATTCCGTAAGGGTCCAAGGCCGCTCGTGTCCGTGAGCACGACTGATATACCAGTTTTACACTCTGCAGAGGTTGTACACTTTCACTGTGAGTCGTGATCCCCAAAAGTCCGAGGTCATGACTCCCCATTGAACAATCAAGTTTCACTATGAAGTCTTTCCAAGGTTCGTCTAACAAGTTAGGGCCGCTAGGTTTCTGTGGCCTGCGAATGTAGAGCCCCCCTTCCATATGGCACAATGACACGCAGCCTATACTCATAGGGACAGGAGCCGCACTACACCCAACCCGGAACACAACCCCTTTTGCGCCATAAAGGTAACCACTAACAAGCTAGAAAAGGTCCTCTTATATGACTAAAGCCAGAGCTATGTAGCCCTCACAGCTGTACTGTAAGTCCCGGATGTTCGCTTACAGATAAGTCCTTACGGAGAGGAATCTAGAGATAACTCTAGCCCTCTTGTTCCCTGTTGCTAAAAAGCATCTTTTAGAGTTATTGCATATATCATTAGTCAAATTACAAGATCATTGTTTATGTAAGCACTAGCCACTACCCAATGCCAATAACCCTAGGATTCAAGGGACAGGATCAATACTAAGGCATCCTTAACAAAGAGACACATGCAGCATGAATTAAGTAAATTAAAATGAATAGGTAACAAGGATGATCCCATGCTATACTTGTCTTGATCTAGCTGATCTTGTTGATCCGACTCGTAAAAGTACTCTTGATCACCAACGAACTGATCACCGTCTATTCTCGATTAACACGTCAACAACAATCATCCAAAGGCAATCATGCAAAGCAAACAAAGCTACAATTAGAACAGTACACCAACAGCAGTAAAATAAGATGAAAAAGTTTTTAAAACAAATCTACATCGCTCTAGGATCACACAGACACGAAATTCACGCAAATCGGAGCTAAAACGAAAAAGTTATGATTTAAACAAGATTTACTTTATTAAAGTAATAGATTAAATCTAACCTTGAATTTTAAAAGTGTAAAATCTACTATACAGTAGTACTAATAGATAGAATATGAAATTATGAATCTAACGCAACTTGAACGGATCAAATCGGAGTTAAAACGGAGATTTTATGACCTAATTATACCTAGTGGCAATTCTGTAAATAACTGAAAGCGTATTTTCATTTAAACCGACGGAAATTACGTTTTCAAAATAACAAAGCGTAAACCAGCGAATACGCCATGGATCGCGGGTTTAAAAATAAAGAAACATAAGGGCTCTTTTGCAAAAGTAACAGCCGAAGGGGTATGATTCAATCTGAGCCGTTGGATTAAAAGAGAACGGCTTGGATTAGATCGGGGAGGGGAGAGAAGGAGAATCCGGCCGGCTACAGTACCGAACGCGGCGGTGGACATGGCCGGCGGCGAGGAAACTCGCCGGCGCTCGCGGTTAAGGCCCTAGAGGCCATGTTTTGGCTCGGGAGTAGCACGGGAAGAACGAGAAGCTCAAACCGAACTCACCGGAGGGGAAAAACGGAGCCGGTGAGGACGATTTGACGACGGGCGGCTCCAATGGCGACGGTGGAGTTTCTCCAAGCTCGAGCGGCGGCGAAAACGCGTTCCGAGGGCGTGATGCGGCTTGCGGCGGCGTGGGGGAAGGCGGTGCGGCTGGGCGCTATTTATGGCCGGCTTGTAGACGTGCGGCCGAAGAAAAAAGGGGAGGAGGCGCATCGGCATCGGACTCCCATGGCCGGTGTCCCGTTCGAATACGTTGGGAGGAAGAGGATGACCCGGCGGCCGACATGCGGGCCCGGATGGCAGCAACACAGGAGAGGAGCGCGGCGGGCTGCAGCTACGGCCAAGTGGGCCGGCCCAAAACGCGGGTGCGGGGAAGAAGGCAACGGCCCGCTAGAGAGGGAGGCCGGCTGGGCCTCGGGTGAGAAGGCCGAGCGGCCCGAGAAGAAGAGAGGGGGAGGCTGGGCCTTCGGGCCGAATTCAGGGAAAAATAAATTCCTATTTCGTTTTTCTTTTTCTAATATCTCAAATGCATTTTCAAATGATTCTTGAAATAATTTTCTTTTCAAAATAAAAACCAACCACCCAATTAAAATATGCAACGGCATGGATGCGCAAACACTCATTTAACCCTATATTTGATTTTATTTAAACAAAAATATTATCTTACTAAATTTTCATGCACACAAATAGGCTTAACTAAATCAAATTCCCTATTTCAAAATTTTCAAAAATTTAGGGTGTTACAATTCTACCCCCCTTAAGAGAATCTCGTCCCGAGATTCGGACGATGCTTACTCAAACAACTGTGGGTATGCTTTTCTTAAATCTTCCTCTCTTTCCCACGTAGCCTCTGCTTCCGAATACCGATTCCACTGAACTTTACACATCTTTATAACTCGGCTTCGGGTAACTCTTTCCGCTGTCTCCAAAATTTTCACAGGATACTCCTCATAAGTAAGATTTTCCTTAACAGTGAGTTCTTCCAACGGTATTTGTTCTTCCGGTACACGCAGACATTCCTTTAACTGAGACACATGGAACACATCATGCACACCTGCTAAACTCTCAGGCAATTCCAACTGATATGCCACTTCACCACGTCTCTCTAAGATCTTAAAAGGACCGACATACCTCGGTGCTAATTTTCCTTTCCGATTAAACCTTTTCACACCTCTCATAGGTGACACCTTCAGATAAACATAATCTCCCACTTCAAAAGTTAACTCTCTCCGTCGAGTATCGGCATAACTTTTCTGTCGAGACTGAGCTGCTTTCAAGTTATTTCGAATCATTCTTACTTGTTTCTCAGCATTCTTAAGCACATCAGGACCAAATACTTGATTTTCTCCCGTCTGATTCCAAAACAATGGAGTTCTACACTTCCTACCATACAAAGCTTCAAAGGGTGCCATCTGTAAACTTTTCGGATAACTGTTATTATAGGAAAACTCTGCATACGGCAAACTCTTGTCCCAACTTGTACCATACTGCAAAGCACAAGCTCTTAACATATCTTCTAATATCTGATTAATCCTTTCTGTTTGCCCATCCGTCTGAGGATGATATGCTGTGCTAAAATTCAGCTTAGTCCCTAATGACTCTTGTACTTTCTGCCAGTAATACGATGTAAACTGGGTACCTCGATCAGACACTATCTTCTTCGGAACTCCATGCAAACTTACTATTCTTTCCAAATACAACTCTGCCAACTTTGCACTGGAATACGTAGTTCTAACTGGTATAAAATGAGCGACTTTAGTCAAACGATCCACTATAACCCATATTGAATCAAAACCCCTCTGAGTGCGTGGTAATCCTACTATGAAGTCCATACCAACTTCTTCCCACTTCCACTCGGGTATCTGCATCGGTTGCAACAATCCTGCAGGTCTTTGATGTTCAGCTTTAACCCTCTGACACGTGTCACATAGTGCAACATACTCTGCAACATCTCTTTTCAAACCATGCCACCAATACCTTTCTCGTAAATCCATATACATCTTAGTACTTCCAGGATGAATGGAGTAGGCGGACTCATGAGCTTCCCGTAGGATTGCTCCTCTTATAGCTTTGTCCTCAGGCACACATATTCGTTCTCCAAACCATAGGGTTCCCTTGTCATCCATCCGGAATCCAGGTGCTTTACCTTTCGGTATATTCCCTACTATCTCCTTTATCTTGTCATCCGTCAACTGACCCTCGCGTATTTGTTGCTCTAACATAGGCTCTACTACTAATTCCACTGCATTAACAGCAATACCCAAGTTTAGATGCTCAAACTCAGCACATAACTCATTTGACATCGGCATTACTTGTACCTCGTTAGCATAACTCTTTCTGCTAAGGGCATCAGCAACCACATTAGCTTTACCCGGATGATAGTGTACCTCCAGATCATAATCCTTAATCAACTCTAACCAGCGACGTTGTCTCAAGTTCAGATCTGATTGAGTGAAAATGTACTTCAAACTCTTATGATCAGTGTAAATATCACTTTTATGTCCAATCAAATAATGCCTCCATATTTTCAAGGCATGCACAACTGCTGCTAACTCCAAGTCATGGGTAGGATAATTTAACTCATGCTTCCTCAACTGTCGAGATGCATATGCTACTACCTTGCCTTCCTGCATAAGCACACAACCAAGACCCAAACGGGATGCATCACAATAAATAGAGAAACTCTTATTCAAATCTGGCAAAACTAACACCGGGGCTGTTGTCAATCGTTTCTTCAGCTCCTCAAAATTAACCTGACATTTATCAGACCACACAAATTTAGCATTCTTTTCCAACAGCGCCGTCATTGGCTTGGCAAGCTTAGAAAACCCTTCAATGAATCTTCTATAATATCCAGCCAATCCCAAGAAACTACGAATTTCTCCCACATCAGTTGGCGGTTTCCAATTCAACACATCTTTTACCTTGCTAGGATCCACTGATATTCCACCATTAGAGACCACATGACCCAGAAAAGCAACTTCCTTTAACCAAAACTCGCATTTGCTACGCTTAGCATAAAGCTTATGCTCTCTGAGCTTCTGCAGGACCAACCTCAAATGTTCCACATGTTCTTCCTTAGTCTTAGAGTATACCAGGATATCATCGATGAACACTACTACAAACTTATCAAGATACTCCATAAATACCTTATTCATCAAGTACATAAAGTATGCAGGAGCATTAGTCAAACCAAAGGACATTACTGTATACTCATACAAACCATATCGGGTGGTGAATGCTGCCTTAGGTATATCCGTGGCACGAATCTTCAACTGATGATAGCCAGAGCGAAGGTCAATCTTGGAGAACACACAAGCACCTCTCAACTAATCAAACAAGTTATCAATCCTCGGCAGCGGATACTTATTCTTGATAGTTACCTCGTTGAGTGACCGATAATCAACACACATCCGTTGAGAACCATCCTTCTTATCAACAAAGATCACAGGAGCTCCCCATGGTGATGAGCTAGGACGAATAAAACTTTTCTCTTGCAATTCTTTTATTTGTTTCTTAAGTTCTTCTAATTCGTTAACCCCCATCCTATATGGACGCTTAGCTATAGGTGCAGTTCCAGGCAATAATTCAATAATAAACTCAATGTCGCGGTCGGGTGGCATACCTGGCAAGTCGTCGGGAAACACATCCGGAAATTCATCCACAACTGGGTCCTCTTGATTAGCATTATCATCAAGTCGATTTACTGTAGCTGTCTGCGGCTTCTGCACTACAATCTCCACACTAATGCGATCTCCCTTCGGTGTTGTCAGGGCTACTGCCTTTTCCTTGCACTGAATCACTGCCTGATTTTGCTTCATCCAGTCTAATCCCAGTATAAGATCAATCCCAGCTGTTCTCAACACTATAGGACTCACTTTGAACTCTACCCCCCTTAAATTTAAACTAATAGGGAGGCATCGATAGGAAGCTTGCATACTACCCCCAGGCGAGTTGACTAATATAGGGTTTTTCATGGCACACAAAGGAATGCTATTTGTCTTAACAAATATTTGAGATATGAATGAATGCGAAGCTCCAGAATCAAAAAGAACAGTGGCGGGGATGGAGTGGACATCGAACGTACCGAGCATAACTTCAGGTTCCGACATTGCAGTCTCCTCCGACAAGTGAGTCACCTTCCCGTAGTATGGTGGCTTCTGATTACTATTCTGCTGCTGAGGAGTTTGCGGGTTGGCCTTCTCAGGACAGTTATAAGATAAGTGACCCTCTTTTCCACAACGGAAGCACTTGGTTGGAGTATTAGGAGCACTAGTCTTCATTGGGGTGTTGTTAGGGGTACTCTGTCGCTGATTCTGGTTCCCATTCTGCTGTTGAGAGCGTTGATTGCCATTCTGCGTCTGATAAGGAGGACGTTGCAGAAACTGATTACGTGGAGGAAGTTGACCACGATTCCATTGGTTGGGCGGATACCTCTGCTGAAAACCTTGTTGATAACCAGTACGTTGACGAGTGTTATTTCCAGATATCTGTCCCTGAAGTCTCTTCCTTTTAGCATCCATCTCCTTGCGCTTATTATCCACCACAATAGCACGATTCACTAGAGTTTGATAATCTGGGTAAGCATTAGACATTAGCTGCAGTTGAAGACCATCATGCAGACCCTTCAGGAAAAGTCGCTGCTTATCAGCATCATTAGCCACCTCATTTGGCGCATAACGTGACAACTGAGCAAACTTGTCTCTATACTCTGCCACAGGCATAGATCCTTGTGTCAAATTGCGGAATTCTTCTGCCTTCAATGCTATCACCCCCTCTGGTATATGGTAGGACCTAAAACTCTCGGTAAACTCCTGCCAAGTAATAGCGGGGGGCATTGGCAGGACGGCCATACTGATATGAATCCCACCAATCTTGAGCTGCTCCTTGAAGTTGTCCCGAAGCAAACAACACCTTCTGCTGATCATTACACTGAGCAATGTTGAGCTGCTTCTCTACTGCACGAAGCCAATCATCAGTTTCCAATGGATCTGAGGCATGTGTAAACACTGGGGGATGACCCTTCAAAAATTCTCCACGCTTATCTCGCGCAGGTGCTCCTCCAACTGGCTGATTTTGCTGATTGTTCACCAGAGCTTCCATTAGCTGTGTCTGTATGGCCAAAAGCTCATGAATAGTAGGTGTTGGTCTAACTCCACGACCACGGCCTCGACCTCGTCCTCTTCCAGACATCTGCTATCCAATATAGTATCAAATCTTAGAGATTACCATATAATAGACAATTCTAGAGATAGAGACTAGAATCTGAAAATTTTCTGGACACATCCCAATTTCAGCTGTTCGGTAAAACAAACCTATCTTGAGTTACAGATATCCAGTAGAGGTGTTCTTTACATGGTTGGAAAGCTTATGAAATTATCTAGAACTTTTATTTAACTCATACTTCCAGATTCTGTCACGAAGTTACCCAAAAACAGAACACAACAGAAACTGTTTCTGACCTCCAGACTGCACAGTAACTTCATCTTGTAACGATTATAACTCATGATCCAGAATAGATAAAAAGTTGATTCCAGAGGCATTGGAAAGGTACGTGGGTCTAGATTCTCTCATAAAAATTTCAGAATTTTTCGCTGATCAGTTAATTTTAAGCATAAAAGGAAAGACAGATCGCTCCAGAAAAGACAGAACAGAGAGAAAAGTTAACCCAACTAAATTATTTATTTATCACACTAAAACTTAATATTGTATAACTTGGAACTTTTGTAGACAGGCCCACAAAGCTCCAGCACTCATTACATGGAAAATCCAACTCACACATAAGCACAATAATAACTCAACTAACCACACAAAGTTCACACGACACCACAAACTCAACTTAACTTGACACTACTCGAACTATCGTATTATTACATAGATGGTATTCCAACTCCTAAGTACGGGCTTGGTGTTCATGATGATCATAGATCGGTTCCATGCCTTGGTCAATCCTTAAGCCATCTATCACTTCTTGATACCTCTTGACATTTTTTCCCAAAGCTTTAACCAGGGCTACCAACCGACGATTTGTCACCATCATGTCATGACCAAAATCCACCATGACCCGAGGAACTAAATCCAAATTCCCAGGGTCAGTCATTACCCATCCATACTCCGGATCTCCACGAGGAAAATAGCAATATGGATCATCTTGCATAATCTCATAGCGAAGGTGACGAAGTCCCAAGCATGCTTCAAAGGCTGCATCTTCTATACCATCTTCTATAGTGGCACGACGTCCACTATGGGAAAAACACCGATCTAGCAAAAAGGTGCCCAACTCATTGTTCTTAACGAAGATGCGCACACTGCACTTCCAATAAGTAGCTTCCAAAGGGTGTTTATGCTCCCAGCAGACATACTCAATTGCAGGATCCCAATCCGTGAAGTAGGCATTAAGTATGTCACCCAGTCGGTGGTGTGACGGAGTGTCATGGCTTGATTTGTGATGAATCCTTGTAATCCAGCCCATAGGAAGGGATGGCACTCCAATTTCAGCAGAAGCACCTGGTGAAGGCGAAGGGGGCTGTCCTCCGTTGTTAGCAGGCTCAACATCTTCATCGTCACTCAAATAGATAACTTCCTCCTTAGGTTCAATTTCCTCCTGAGGCAAAGCTGGTTCTGGCGCCTGTTCTGGTGTTGATGGTGGGGTTGGTGTAGTGTCTTCTAATTCCTCCTGAAGCTCTTCGGGTTCCTCATGAAGCTCTTCGGGTTCCTCATGAAGCTCTTCGGGTTCCTCCTGAAGCTCTTCTGGTTTCTCCAAGGGACGGGGTGGATAGTACCCTCCAGTGGTGATACGGGCAGTCTTGCGGGCACGAGGCATCTACAGATTTTAGTCCAAGGGTAAGTTGAAATTAGAGACAATATTTTCATAATAGAATGAGACGAAAGAAGCATAATAATTTAGCAATTATCAAGAGTAAAGTGATAAGCATGAAACAAGTGAAGAAAAGAGAACTAAAACGACCATTACTAACTAGGCTTGCGTCCTACAGTCAACATAGCTCTGATACCAATCTGTCACACCCATTTTTAAGGAACAAATGGAGTGCATACTCTTATGTGCGCCCAGAGATCAATCACACATAAGTTGACAAATATAAATAGTATCATCACAAATGTTTATTACATAACGAAAAGAATCACAGAGTCTTCACATAAATAAGCGGAAACATAATATAAATATAGTGGTAGCTAGCTCCATTGCACAGGCACGTCAACTGGTTGACCACAAGTCTAGTAATCTTCAGGGAAGTAGTAGTAGTAGTCACTATTTGCACTTTTGGGATTCCATCCTGTGGTGGGGAATGCAAGGGTGAGCACAAAAGTACTCAACAAGTGTAACATGGGGTTCATGTAGCTCAAGTAGGCTAGACACTGGTTCAACTGCATGTAGCTTTTAGTTGATCATGTTTTAAGCAATTGAGTAGCATCAAGTGGGTAAATTCCCGAAATAAACATATGATCATGTAAAGAGAATAATGAATAGCAAAAACAAGCAAATTAATAGTGATCTCTATTCCGTAAGGGTCCAAGGCCGCTCGTGTCCGTGAGCACGGCTGATATACCAGTTTTACACTCTGTAGAGGTTGTACACTTTCACTGTGAGTCGTGATCCCCAAAAGTCCGAGGTCATGACTCCCCATTGAACAATCAAGTTTCACTATGAAGTCTTTCCAAGGTTCGTCTAACAAGTTAGGGCCGCTAGGTTTCTGTGGCCTGCGAATATAGAGCCCCCCTTCCATATGGCACAATGACACGCAGCCTATACTCATAGGGACAGGAGCCGCACTACACCCAACCCGGAACACAACCCCTTTTGCGCCATAAAGGTAACCACTAACAAGCTAGAAAAGGTCCTCTTATATGACTAAAGCCAGAGCCATGTAGCCCTCACAGCTGTACTGTAAGTCCCGGATGTTCGCTTACAGATAAGTCCTTACGGAGAGGAATCTAGAGATAACTCTAGCCCTCTTGTTCCCTGTTGCTAAAAAGCATCTTTTAGAGTTATTGCATATATCATTAGTCAAATTACAAGATCATTGTTTATGTAAGCACTAGCCACTACCCAATGCCAATAACCCTAGGATTCAAGGGACAGGATCAATACTAAGGCATCCTTAACAAAGAGACACATGCAGCATGAATTAAGTAAATTAAAATGAATAGGTAACAAGGATGATCCCATGCTATACTTGCCTTGATCTAGCTGATCTTGTTGATCCGACTCGTAAAAGTACTCTTGATCACCAACGAACTGATCACCGTCTATTCTCGATTAACACGTCAACAACAATCATCCAAAGGCAATCATGCAAAGCAAACAAAGCTACAATTAGAACAGTACACCAACAGCAGTAAAATAAGATGAAAAGTTTTTAAAACAAATCTACATCGCTCTAGGATCACACAGACGCGAAATTCACGCAAATCGGAGCTAAAACGAAAAAGTTATGATTTAAACAAGATTTACTTTATTAAAGTAATAGATTAAATCTAACCTCGAATTTTAAAAGTGTAAAATCTACTATACAGTAGTACTAATAGATAGAATATGAAATTATGAACCTAACGCAACTTGAACGGATCAAATCGGAGTTAAAACGGAGATTTTATGACCTAATTATACCTAGTGGCAATTCTGTAAATAACTGAAAGCGTATTTTCATTTAAACCGACGGAAATTACGTTTTCAAAATAACAAAGCGTAAACCAGCGAATACGCCATGGATCGCGGGTTTAAAAATAAAGAAACATAAGGGCTCTTTTGCAAAAGTAACAGCCGAAGGGGTATGATTCAATCTGAGCCGTTGGATTAAAAGAGAACGGCTTGGATTAGATCGGGGAGGGGAGAGAAGGAGAATCCGGCCGGCTACAGTACCGAACGCGGCGGTGGACATGGCCGGCGGCGAGGAAACTCGCCGGCGCTCGCGGTTAAGGCCCTAGAGGCCATGTTTTGGCTCGGGAGTAGCACGGGAAGAACGAGAAGCTCAAACCGAACTCACCGGAGGGGAAAAACGGAGCCGGTGAGGACGATTTGACGACGGGCGGCTCCAATGGCGACGGCGGAGTTTCTCCAAGCTCGAGCGGCGGCGAAAACGCGTTCCGAGGGCATGATGCGGCTTGCGGCGGCGTGGGGGAAGGCGGTGCGGCTGGGCGCTATTTATGGCCGGCTTGTAGACGTGCGGCCGAAGAAAAAAGGGGAGGAGGCGCATCGGCATCGGACTCCCATGGCCGGTGTCCCGTTCGAATACGTCGGGAGGAAGAGGATGACCCGGCGGCCGACATGCGGGCCCGGATGGCAGCGACACAGGAGAGGAGCGCGGCGGGCTGCAGCTACGGCCAAGTGGGCCGGCCCAAAACGCGGGTGCGGGGAAGAAGGCAACGGCCCGCTAGAGAGGGAGGCCGGCTGGGCCTCGGGTGAGAAGGCCGAGCGGCCCGAGAAGAAGAGAGGGGGAGGCTGGGCCTTCGGGCCGAATTCAGGGAAAAATAAATTCCTATTTCGTTTTTCTTTTTCTAATATCTCAAATGCATTTTCAAATGATTCTTAAAATAATTTTCTTTTCAAAATAAAAACCAACCACCCAATTAAAATATGCAACGGCATGGATGCGCAAACACTCATTTAACCCTATATTTGATTTTATTTAAACAAAAATATTATCTTACTAAATTTTCATGCACACAAATAGGCTTAACTAAATCAAATTCCCTATTTCAAAATTTTCAAAAATTTAGGGTGTTACACTGGAGCATTTAACTCTATGCTTAATATCGCTTTCACGTGTAACTTTAGCAAGACTGCAGGCACTCTACGTCCCGTTCATGAGACAAATATGGACGTGGCTTGGCTCGGTTCCTGCAACGAGAGATAATTTTTTCTCCCACCTTGCCGATGGCTATAGTTGCATTGTTTGTCCGGGAGGGCTACGGGAGACACAACATATGAAGTCTGGCTCGGAGGTTAATACTCTTTCCCACATATAATATATCACAATTCACAAAGCTTGGGAACCTTGCAAATGCTAATAATGCAAAATTAATGACCTCCACAGGTTGCTTTCATTAAGTCAAGAAAAGGTTTTGTGAGGATCGCTATACAAAATGGTTCCCCTTTAGTGCCTGTTTTCTGCTTTGGACAGGTAGCACGCCAATCTCCCAACCGATCCCATGATCATACATGTCAAATCCATGTATATATGCACTACCTTAATAATTACATCTCTGTGGAGGTGCGCTGATATATATAGTTTATGTAGTATAAATCAAAATGCTAAATTGCGAAATGTATCATTCTTTTCTTTTTCAGAGCGATACATACAGGTGGTGGAATCCACATATCAAATCACTATCACTGATTGCAACAGCATTCAAATTCATTCATGTTATCTATTGGGGCAAGTTCGGGTAAGTATAGCTCCGGACAAGTAGCCTATTCTTTCTCAACCAGGGGTGGATCTCTAGCACAAGGGTGGGGTGGGTTCGTCGTGCCCCCCACCGTACCCTTCCAATAGAATCTTTGGAAGAAGTGGCACAAGGGTGTTTATTTCACCAAATAAGTAGCATTATATTCTTATATATAGGACATATTTTCATTGTATACCCATCTGTTATCATATATTTTGATAATTCTCTTTAAATTTGATCAAACTTGAGATAGTTTCACTTATTAACAAAAACATCAAGATTTTTGGGCAGAGACCGTGCTTGTTTGTTCTTACTATACTCCCTCAACCTAGCTTAGACTACTTTTATCTTTCCATGCTTCTCCATTATGTAAAACGTATCCTTTCTATTGAACATTATGCTATGACACTAAATGCAGGATGCCAATACCATTCCCTTCCCTCATGCATGTTTTTGTTGGAAAACCAATCCTTGTTGAGAAAAAAGGTCAACCTACGACTAATGAGGTAAGGTATCAGATTGTTTAAGATGATTGTAGTGTACTTTGGGTTGTATGAGTCAAATACTCCCTCCACATTTTAAGTCGTTTTGCTTTTCTAGAAACATAATTTTTAATATTTATTTAGACATAGCGTGCATAGCAAAAATTATATATGTACTTAGACAAGCCAAAATGATTACAATTTTGAACATGAACAGTACTGTAACATTTGTCAGTCATGAGTATATTAAATTTGCCTCCAAAAACATATTACAATTCTGTTAAAATTGTTAAAATTGTGTTGTGTGTTCCTTATCACGATCGACACTATTTTGGCTAGAGGCAGGTTACTAGCCGCCATTTCAACAATCAAGTTGCCCCTTGACATAAATGCATCTCTACAGTATATCTTATATGCCTAAAGTAGTTCCGACATTGTGCACAAGGACACTTAATAGTATAATTTTCAGCTACACCAGGAATTGAAAATGCACTATTCAAGAATTCATTGGTTCCATCAATCCATTCATTTGAGGGAGCTTTGCCACGTTGCCAACCATTATACATCCATGTTCGATTTGACATATTAACTAGTTCTGTTTCAAATATTAATATATTAGATATCACAACAAAGGAAGCTCAATTATTTTTGGTGCAAGTACAGACATTCCAAACTCAGACAAGTGGGCACATAAATAAAATGTAGAATAACAACATCGTCATACAACAAATAAAACTAGTGAAGAAAGAAGTGTACCTTGAGCCTCACAGGTACTCAACAACTCTTCACTGTCTATCTCCAATAGGAACCTTTAGTCCTTGCTTAGCCCAAAATCTTTACTGCAGTACATCAGGGACATGAGATTAGAATTTCCAGTAAAATTTTTTTCATGTTATTAGTGAGGCCACTATGGCTGATATGCTGCCTATAGGTACTGAACAGGTACATGTCATGAAAATATCAATATTATATATTGTAGAGGGAAGAGGGAATACAACTGGTGTCGGAAGCAATATGCGCAGGTATCTTCAATGACTTGGGTAGTGCAAGCAACGTGGATGTCTACGTGATAACCAAGGTACATGTTTTCTGTTTTTATTTTATAGTTCCAGGGCCAAACCCTGGTCCAGATCCATTGCAAAGGAACCAAAGTAACAAGCGTTTACAAAATTTTAGAGCAGAGCATCCTCATCATGTGAGGGACATAGGTTAATCTCACTTACAACACCAACAGAGAAGGCCCAAGCAAACTTTTGAAGCAAATGTAGAACAAGAACTGATACTACCAGATGCATTTTCTATTTCATTGACTCAAATTGACAGAACACTACAACATTTGTATTGTTTACTTATTAGAGAATGAACTTTCAAATTATCTCCACAACATTCTATTTATCAAACTTGATGTGATCCCCCCCCCCCCCCCGAGCATTGCGCGGGTGAGAACAATAGCTGGTAATTGTATATTATCACATGCCTTTATGTCTCAATTGTTGATTAAGATTCGAGGATCATAAGAGCTTCATTACATCATAGGATCATGGCACAGTCAATGTAGCAGCTCTACCTTTTTAAGAGGATCTTGTGGTAGAACTCCATTTCTACCTTTTTAAGAGCACATAAGGGGAGTATATCATTACATATCTATGTACTATAATTGATCATAAAAAGTTCAAGTTGCATGGTTGTTCTAAGCATACATAGAGGAGAAGATGAGAGTCGGGCAACTTTCTGATAAACCTAGTGTTTCGTAGGTGCAGATTGCTGAACAAATCGGTGGGAAACAGCACACGGAGACCGCACCTGTAAGCATGAAACAAATAAAAGCATGAGAGGACCACAAAAAAAGTATTTACTGAAGGAATTCGAAGACACCCATCATTTTTGGAATAGGAAGTTAGAAAAGCAATAGGCCATCTCCATTCCGCAAAACAGAACAGGCAGCAGCACACTGAACTGAAATGGATACATCCATACATTTCAAAGCGATGTGAGATGGCAAGACTAAGGCTATATGTTCCATATTGAGTGTGGGAACTAATATGTGTAAATCAGGTATAGCATCTTAAATAAACCATTCACACTGATTAAGACAGTACGTGCATTCATCGACACGAAGTGATTGAGGTCCTAAACAAAGGCAGCAATGCCATCTTTATAGTAACTTGAATGGGAAAAAAGGTGCAAACATTTGGCGAAGTTTTAGCCCAATGTGGAGCATACAATAGATCATGTTTACATTTCAGATCGTTTTTACCATTATGCTAGTGCTCTGTCAAAGAGCAGCATGTTATTATTAATGATGAGGGCTGTGAAACGGATTATGAGGAAACTATCAAATAACAAATCTTCCAAAGAAAATAAGAGGAATTGTCAAAAGTATGAAAATCCATGCTTCCATGTTTCTGATGCCTAGGATCCAGTGGCGGATCTAGGATTTTGATTATGGGGGTACAAACCAAAGCGCTATAGTTCACAGATAATAAAATGATATAATCCAATCACTAAATGACAATAAAATAGTTGTAACGATATATAAATAGAACAAGCTATATACTCTCATTATTACAAGTTTGCAACTAAATCTTATAAATTATTATCATAGAAACTAAAACTTCACAAGACATTCTGTGATTCTTGGAAGCGTTTAATGATATCATCATTGCTTACACATAGGAAAAAGCCACTGCTGAATAAATATGACCAAACAATCATTCAACTATCGATCACCCATCTTGTTTCGAAGGCTGGTTTCCACATGGTTCATTGCTGAAAATACTCTTTCAACACTTGCAGTTGCTATAGGAAGGATCAAAAGTAATTTGAGCAACAAATAAACAAGTTTAAAGCGATTGTGTTTGTTTGTCTCAACAAGTTTGAGAGAGAGGGAGAGAGAGATCTCTAAGATTCTTTGCTTTTCGAAACCTTGTGTCATTACACACATCAACAATAAATATATTAAGTTGCAGAAAAAGTTGGACCAAATTTGTGCTCGTAAAATCTTGAGGATAAAACTTTGCCAGTTTAATAAGCCTTTCCTTGTCATAGAAAGCAAAGGAATCACTAGATTCAAAAGCAACCATGCAAACAAGTAGCTCTTTATGGGACTTTCTTTTCCCCGGTAGAATGAACTAGCTAGCACTTGGGCTTGCTACTTAAAAATATATTATACATATATAATGGAAAGGGTATATGTACTTAGTATTTTTGTTGAAATTTTGGGGGTACAGCTGAACCCCCATGCACCTACTGTGCATCCACCCCAGCTAGGATCATCTATCTGCAGTACTCAGCAAGCCTATAACTGAAATAACCATGTTATTATCTACAAATACATATAGTGTCATAACTACTGAAAATTAGTTTTAGGATCAAATATGATCAGATGCAAAATAGAAGGAGCAACATGGACAACTTATGTTAGTTCAAAGGGATATAGCTTCACCAAGGGGCAGACTGGTGAGTTCCATGCTAATGAATGTTATACAGGATATGGCATATTGGACAATATAAAGTAAATGCATGATTTTCCCTAAAAAAATGCATGATTCTGTTCCTTGCAGAGGTGCTGTCCACAAAGATACTCTAAATACACAAGGAAAACATGCTTTACTTATCCATACTTTTTTAGGGGAGAAACAGATAACCTGAAAACTCGATTTAGATTTGAAGCAGACAGCACCGGTGACCAAATCTTGAGGCAACTGAAAATTCATACAAGTGGATACTCAGATAAACCGGCATCTCATACAAAAATAGGATCAGTGAAGAGAGAAGTGTACCATGACTGAAGCAGACTGCACTGGTGGCCAGATCTGGAGGATGGAAGAGCAGGGCGGGGGAGACCGACAAGGAGAGGAGGGTCGTCGCGCCGAGACGAGCAGTGGAGGGGAAGGTCCCTGGGGACGCGCCCCGGAGCACCAGCGGCCAGCGGCTGGCACCCAGCGGCCAGCGGCCAGCGGCCGCCACCCAGTGCACGGGAGGGGGCGCGGCCGGAGGACCTAGGCCAGCGCACGGGAGGGGGCGCGGCCGCCGGCGGGCTGGGCAAGGGGAGGGCGCGGCCGCCGGCGGGCTGGGGAAGGGGAGGGGCGCGGAATCGATGGCGGCGGCCGGCGGGGAGCTTAGGGAGGCGCGGATCTAGAGGCTGCCGACCTGGTTGCGGTGGACGGCATGGGAGCGGAGCTGCGGCGGCGGCGGGCGTTCTGCGGCGACGGGGCGTGCTGCGTGCAGCGGCGGGAAGGGGAGCGCAGCGTTTGCGGCGACCTGGTTTGCGGGCGAGTGCGTGCGGTGCTGGTTGGGTCGAGTGTGTGTGCGAGGGTGTTGGGCCGGGGTGGCGGCAGCAGGTTAGGGATAGGACTTTTCTGTTTTTTATTTATTTTTATTAATTAATGTATTTTCTTTTCATGAGAACGCGCGAACGCCAAAACGGAAAGCGCGAACGCCTAATCCTAGTGGGCGTTTGAATTTTTCTGTGCGTGTCTATGTTTTTCTATGCGTTTATAAAAGAACCGACAGAATAATACAATTTTTCCGTGCGTGTATATATTTTTTTTGTGAGGATTTAAAGAACCGACACAAAAAGTTCAATTTTTCTGTGAGTGTTTATTTTTTCCGTGTGTTTACTCACACGCACAGAAAAATTATATAATTATTTTGTGGGTTTTTTTATTTTTCTGTCGGGATATTTTGAAACCGACAGAAAAATCGATATTTTTCTGTGCGTACCAAAAAAAACGCACAGAAAAATTGGTCACCCACAGAGCAATTCGAGTTTCCAGTAGTGCATTAGGCATTTGGTTGAGCGGAACCAAGCTACTTTGCTTGCATTGCCTCCACTTTCACCTTTGCTCGTTCGCAAGATACTAGCTTAGACCCCCACTAATGTGATGGGATGCTTTGTAACTTAACTAAATACTTACTGAACAAATGTCTCCGCTTGCAAATCTAAACAAACAATATAACCCAGCCATTATATATGCTGCAATTTTCTCAACCGGAAAACCTAATCATTAGAGCTGTATGAGGCTTTGTAGTTGCTCGAAGGTAAGGGACATGTCAGCTATGATGGGGTTCTTTTCAAGTTCTAGATCTACCTGCACATGGAGCCCATGGTTGCATAATCAATACCTTAATTATTACAAATATTTGAAATTTTCAGTAATGGCAGTGCCTTTTTTTGGTCACATTTACTAGATATATATAGGCCTATGGATGACATTTAATGAGATGGATTACGTCTTGACTAGTATAGTACTACCTCACCGCGTTCTTAATTAGATTATGATTTTGAAGCAAAAAGCATAACTAGCATTTACAATCTAATGGTTTCCCCTTCAATTCAAAACTGTATGATGCATGTATGCAATAATGCAATATAATGCTACTGGTTGCAGGTAAATGAAGTCCATCGACAATTTGTCATCGCACTGCAGGAGCTATTCGAGGAAAACAAAGCTAAAGCAGGATACCCTAGCCTCCATCTGCAAATCATGTGACTCGATTCCAAGTGGTTTTAGCACTTGATCAAATGCGTAGTGGTACCTTCTAAATTAGGGATTTGCACTGGTGTGTTTGAACTCAATTACTCAAATACGGCATATCAGTATTTTTAGCCCCTTTGAGCAAACACATTTTTCTTTTACTTTCCGATGGTTTGGTAGACCTTTTTAACCCTCTCATGCTATGTTCCTTTCATCAAGCTATCAGGATTATATGAGATTTCGAATGAGAATAATTAATGGAAATTTTAGCTGTATATATTATTAATTTATCTCTTGTAATCAGGCTCTGTGTGGATTAGCTTGCTAAAACATGCAAAAAAAGATATAGTATATTTTCAATAGGCTGCTTCTCATACCTTCTTAAAAACCTGAGTTAGTGATGATATACATGGTACTCCCTCCATCCTGAAATATAGCATATTCTAGCAATTCTCAGACAAAATAAGGGAGAGTGCAATAGACGTATGTACCCCTTAACTTCCTAATCTATTGAAATCTGTTTCTATTCCCCATGATTAAAAGGTGGACTCTTAGTTCCCTATATACAAAAATATGGCAAGTACTAAATCAAGTATTTCTATTTAGTAAGCACTACTCCCTCCGTCCTGAAATATAGTGAATTGTGACTTCTAAAATTTATACTGAAATATAATGCATTATATATAATGATTATGCCTATATTTGGCAACATTTGTTAAGAAGGAAACCATGGTTTAAAAAGAAACTCCTTAATAGAAATAATCCATGGGTACATGCGTCATTTGAGTGTTCCCTTAAGTTGTCTTAAAATTTTTAGAATATACTATATTACAGGATGGATGGAGTATCTTTTTGTTCCCCGGATCCCTTATATTTTAGGATACATTTTAGATGCCAGAATGCGCTATATTATAGGACAAAGGGAGTATGCCTGCTATACCTCTCAATCCTGAATATATACCCTTTTTCTTACCGGCTATCCCATAATACTAAGTACTCCCTCCATTTTAAATGGTAAGTCGCTTTGACTTCTTTGGTGCATAGATTTTGCTATGTATCTAGATACATAGATCTTGATATGTACGTAGCAAAATCTACGTACCAAAAAATCAAAATGGTTTACAATTTGGAATGGAGGAAGTACTAAGGAAGCGTGAGCGAAACTTACCGTTGATATGAGATGGATGGATAGGATCAACCAGAGGGAAAACAACTGATATATAAGCCTGGCCAAGACCGTAATCAACCGCAACCGTCACTCTCTCTTTTCCCTCATGCACTCATACTATGGCGTGGGTGGGTCAAGGGTGACTCCCCTCCGGCCACCAAGCGGCAATGGCGGTGACGACACGCGATCCCTTGGCCACACTACTATAGAATCTATTTTGCGAGATAGCCGACAAGGATATCACTCCTTCGGATGCACCTGCTATTCTTCCAACCGCTATGAAAGGACCAATGACTAGAGCTCGAATGCGAAAATTAAATCTAGAGGCGAGTTCGTTCTTAAGCGATTTTTTCATGATTCTAAGAAAAGTTTGCTATGTAATGATTTTATCATTCTTGGGAAAATTGTAGAGGATCATGAAGAGCTTGGAGAAAGGCATAGAGGTGAAGAGGACCAGCAAGGGCATCCAAGTCATGAGGGAGGTCCAGCCCAAGTTGAGTTCAAGACCAGCTTGGTGTCCAGGAGCAGTCCACACTAAAATGGATGCCTAGGACGTGTACGGGGACTTTGTTTTGAACGTTTCTACCTATGCGTGGAAACTTTAGAAGATAACCTAACCAAAGGTGTTAGTTTCAATGGGAATCGTCAAAACAATTTAGCGTCTAGATCTGCCAGGGTGTTGCGACACTGTCTTTTGGTCTGCTAGGCCATGTATCATCTTTGAGCCCACTAGATAAATTTCCCACGCATTACTGTGGTGATTTTTTGATGACACTAATTTTAAAGGACCAGACAAATGAAAGTGGGACATAGAGAAAAAGAATAGAATTTTAATTAGGAGAGTGGACGTTTCTAGGAACGTTGTAGCTTGTCATGGCTCTTGAACTGAGACGTACTCCCTCCATCCCATTTTAATTGCTCCTCTGCAGTTCAAAAAAAAATCTCAAAATGAAGGGCTCTATGGCATCTGAAGCATAGCAGTCCTGGCCTGCTAGTAGCTGCAAGTACAGGCGTGGAAATAAAAAAAAGCTGCTGGAGTGCTCTCGTCCACACATTTGAATTCCCACTGAGCGGAGGCAAAAAAAAATCCCCACCGAGCGTCCCGTCCACACCTGCGAGGGAGTCTCTAGAAGCTCCTGGTCCACTCATTCACATATTCTCTTTTCTCCCTCACGCATGGAGTCGTTCCTTCACCAATCACCATCTCATCGCCGCAGATTGGTTCCCCATAGCTGCCACATGTGCTAGCCCTCTCAGAAATGCATTTGGTTCCCCACGACGACGAGATTGTGATTGGTGAAGGAATGACTCCGTGTGTGAGGGTGAAAAGAGAATCTGTGAATGAGACCCAGGAGCTTCTGGAGACTCCCTCGCAGGTGTGAACGGGACACTCGGTGGGGATTTTTTTTGCCTCCGCTCGGTGGGGCTTCAAACGTGTGGACGAGAGCACTCTAGCAGTTTTTTTATTTCCACAACTGTACTTGCAGGTACTAGCAGGCCAGGACTGCTATGTTTCTGCAAATGAGATATTGAAATGGGACGGAGGGAGTAGAGTTTGGTAGTATGTACATGGTGACATATTAGTAGAAAAGAAAAAAATATGTATAGCATAGTACTTTCATATTAAATTTACATATTTTAGTACATAGATGTGGTGATAAAAAAATCTAATCCGTAAATCAAATAGAATAGTGATAAGCTATGTAAATTAAAAAAGTGATAAGCTATACTAAATTAATTTCATATTATTATTGCTAGTCCCTTCACTAAATAGCCTGGGTGTTTACTTCAACGTTTTTATGTAGTCAACCTTGAGAATGTGATGATCCAAATCCAATAACAGCTCATTGGTGATGTCTTCACATTGACACTTTCTTGAGAGTTAGACAAAGTTCACGTTGACGTCATTGATTGCATTCATGTATATGTACTGTGTTCTTGGAAGAACCGATGAAAGAATCATAAAGGCCACAATAAGAGCATTTTTCGGTGGCACCCTGGTAATAATAAGTTTTCAATTTTGTTAGTTACAGAAGTTTTGATATAAAAAAATGAAAAAAGTTTTAATAATCCGCTATTGATGGTGTAAAAAGTTTTGATGTATATGAGTATTTGAGTGATGGTTTTTTTTTTTGCTATTATTGATGGCTTAACTGCCTATGATATGTAATATTGCTATTGATCGTGCTTTTGATGACGCTTGATGATAGAGACATGAATAATAATCCACGTCGATGATCTAGGCTTGGGTCTGGGCACCTCTCATCAGAGACATGGCCTTACAGCGGTACATCTGCACACCAAAACAAACCACAGACCGACATCACAATGGTTCGTATGCAGACCAAATAGAAAGCAGACAGCCAGATCAATTACCCATATGTGATATTGGATACATCACAGACGGGCCAGATCAAATAGCCACACCTTTGATAAGGGATATGTCATAGATGGGTAGTAACCATGCATATCAAGGACAGGTAAAAGAACCATCGAGTTGGAGTTTGTGATGAACACCCACATTACAGACGGGTAATAAACCGTCTGTGATACACATACCACGCAGACAGGTAATCAAACCGTCTGTGCTTAAAAACATACCATAGACGGGTTCACAAACCGTCTGTGACACATTAACCATCGACGGTTCTTTAACTATCTATAGAGGCACACATTTTTCTACCTGTCTGCAATTATTGTTATCACAGACATGCCATATATTTGTCTTTGCTTTAATTAATTATAGACAGGTGAATTGTTCGTAGATGTGGTCACATCGCAGACCCTTACGCACAGACACACGTGAAATCACCGTATGCACTACTACAAAACAAGGATATTGTATCACTTTCTTGTAACATATTCATCAATGTGTTCCAGTGAAATTTCATAGTAACATAAAATAGTGTGTTACAGACTTGGGTTGTAACACAAAACACTTTTTTCATAGAAATGTGTTACTGACAATAATTATAGTAACACAAAATTTATGTTACAAGTAAAATGTTACAAAAATGTGCTATGTTGTAACACATAAATGGAACATATGAAATGTGTTACAAATATATGCCCTGTAGTAACACAAAATAATGTTACAGTCCAAGTATTACAAACACTACTAGATTCTGACCCTAATGCATCCAGACCTTGGGCATCAAACACAAATCTGGTGCAATAGGTGCCTGCTATTGCATCAATGTTTAGATTTTGATGCACTATGTGCTCGTTATTGCATCACAAACGAGGTTGATGCGATAGCAACTCATGTGGATGCAATAGGTTTGATCTATCGCATCATATAGAACAAGGGATGCAATAGGTAGGAGTTATTGCATCAGACACATTGGGTTGCATTAGTATTGATTTTTTGATGCGATATGTAGATGGTATTGCATCCATTAAGATTATGGACGCAAGTGGGAAATACTATTGCAACGGATTTGTGTTTGATGCAACCGATATGTTGTGAGTAACGCGAAAATACCTTGTGCGTACCTAATAAGTGAATTGCTAATTTTAATTAAAATGACACGTGTAGTAAGTAAATTGTTAAATTTTGTTAAAAAAACTTGAACCTAATAAGTGAATTGTTAATTAATAAAAAAACTATGAAAAAGTGCTGGAACCTAATAAGTGAATTGTTAATTAACAAAAATACTATGAAAAAGTGCTGGTTAGAGGAGTTGAACTCGCGCAACCTGGATTGTCCAGGTGGTGGAGTAACCACTACACTACTTGCACGTTGTTGTGTGAGGTAGTATATATTTTTGTTTTGACTCTATTTTTAGCGCCGTACACAGATTGGTTTCCAGAAACCGATGGTGATCGATCTGGACTCCTGGATCGTTATGTAGTATGTAGTCCGTCCGGCACAAGGCTGCACGAATCAGCCGATCTTCCGTCTTCACAAGGCACAAGGCTTCACGTGCTAGGGCACAAGGCTGCACGGAGGACGGCAGCACTCCACCACGAGCGCTGGTGAACGACGTCGCACACGCGGAGACACCTGACGACCACGACGAAGGACGGACGACCACGCGGTGACGCCCTTCGCCGTTCGCGTGGACTTGACCCTGCCGGCCGCCGTTCACGTACGGGATCAAGACGTCCTTCGTCGCCTGGACTGAACTCCGCCGGACGCTGGGACCGAAGGCCGCCACTACCTTGCAACCCCCATAGTCACGCTCGCACGCTGCTGAGGCCGAAACGACGACGGTCGACGACGCATACGCGGGCATGCGGGAAGCCAAGGACCGACGCTCTCTCATTGCACAACCGGCAACAAGGACAGATTGCACAGGTGAGTAATCAACTGGCCAATACACATGATCGATTAGCTGTGGCTGAACCACCATCGGGTTTGAGTGTTTTTGCTGACCTTGACTACAGTAGGAAAGGCTACACTTTCGAGGTCTTGGACGAATCGGAATTGCTAAGAATAAGGCACTACATAATCACTAATACTGATGAATGTAGTGCTTTGCCTGAGTGAGTTTTATTTAATATTGCAGCTTGCTATATTTTTTTGACAGCATATATATTTCTTATTATTTGTATATTGTTTGGTGTGCCCACTGCAGTGTACATAAGGCTTCACTGAAGAAATTCAATCCGCATAATGTTGAGAGAAGACAAGCAACATTTTGCTGGTTGGTTTGAGGAAAGAGTGAGTCACCACAATTTTGATATTTGTTCACATTGTATTGCACGTAGTGAAAAGTACTTACTTTTTCTATTGGAATTACAGACCAAACAAGAATATGACCAAGGGAAAGCTACTGAGGACATGCTAAACCTTGCTCGAGGACCAGATGAAATTGCTCGTGTTTTCAATAGATGTTTCATCAATGCCACACTATTTCGGACGGTGTCGGCAGAGACGAGCTTGATCACACAAAACAGTGGTGTCCTTGTCAAGGGCGATGAAAGTACTGGTAATATGGACTGGTATGGAGTTATTAAGAAAATTATGTCCGTACAATTCACTGGTCGAAAGGAAGTGATTATGTTTCAGTGCGATTGGTTCAATGTCCCCGCTCCAACAAAGAACAAAGGTAAAGGGTTCAACAAAGATCAATATGGAATTATAGATATTGATACTACCCGTCTCAGATATTCAGATGATCCCTACATTTTGGCGACACAAGCAGAGCAGGTGTTTTATGTGAAACACGCAAAGAAGCTAAATTGGTGTAGTGTTGTTCGGATCAAACCAAGAAACATTTTCTTGATGCCGGAATCAACAGTTGCTGAAGATGAAGCCGAAAATAATCCGCTAGATGTCGACTCATTGGTTGTTGGGGTGGAGGACATGGCTGTTATCGACCAGGCGGACGTAATGAACTGGCGACGAACGGACATGGAGGGGGAAGCAATTGATTCTTCTGTTATTCAGAAAGCAATTGCTAATTCTTCACCAGAACCAGATGATGAATATTTTACTGATGAAGGTGAAGACGACGTGGAGGCATATATTGATGCAATAAGTTAATGCATCGCACTTTATTGATGAAAAAGACAACGACTATCCGATGCAAAAGGTGCTTTGCATCGACCACAAGAAACCGATGCAAAAGGCTATTGCACCTCGGAATAATGCATCGGCCGAATCGACCGACAAATTGATGCGAAAACAAGCTATTGCATCCATTTTAGACCTATTGCATCAACTTTGGCCCGATGCCATAGGGTCAAAACTTAGTAGTGAAAGAAACATATACATGTGGACTTTCCTATTCATAGGCGACACAGACATCGCACCTAGGGGTCGTCAAGGTCGTTAGCAAATCACATCACGGTCATTACATGAGAAACAAGTTGCAATGAATAGGCGATTAATATTTATTTTATATAGTGTATATTAATGTAAAATTATGTAGTTTCAATTGGGTAGTTTCAAAAAGTCTTAAATTAATATATTCATCTCTTTTTTGCATTAATTTCAACCTCATCCATGTCCTTTTTGGGACGAAATCTGCTCTCAAATTTGTCCCCTCACCCACATGCTACAAAAAGCCTGAGTTAAAATCTAAATTTTGTCTTAAATCTTAAAAAAAAGAAAAAAATAGTGATCCTTATTGGGCCGAAATCTGCTCTCAAATTTTTTTCCCCTCGCCCACGTGTTGCAAAAAGCCTGAGTTAAAATCTGAATTTTTTCTTAAATCTTAAAAAAAAAGAAAAAATAGTGAGGCACTGGTCTTGAACACTGGACCTCAACGTTTGTAGTCTGTTGATGAAACCACTGGACTACCGAAGTCTTAGTTTTAGTAATTGAAGATAAAATTATATTATAAAATTCTTTTAAAGACGTGCAGGTAATAAAAACATAGCAGAAATAAAAAGACGCTGCGAAGAGCGCTCGAACTCTCAGGGCCATGAACGACAAGACACTACCACCAGGCCGCAAATATGTTGGTGACTGATGATGCAATTAACATTATTTATAAGAAACTATATCTCTGCAGAACAAAAATTTGGATTTTTATATTTTGTAATAGATATAAAACCAAAACGACGCGGGTATCGATCTTGCGACCTGGTAGAAAGAAAACAAGTTTGTACCACTTGGGTATGGAGTGCTCACTTGCTATAAGTGCAGCTATTCTTTTATATACAAAACTTTAATTCTGGAGATGGAAACCGAGCGCCAAAAATTCGAGAAAAGGAAAACGGATTCCAAAAACATCTGCAAAGGTGGTGATTTGAAACCACAACCTTATTTATCGTCAAGAAGCGGTGCTTAGACCACTACGACAACAGCATGTTGCTGAAACTTTAGGAAGATATATGTTTCTTTTTCTCTTTCGCAAGCGGTGCTCATATTTTGAAATTCAAAATTTTGGATTGTTCATATGAACTCAGATGGAGAAATTACCAAAACAAAAGTTGTAGACCTTGATTAGTTCTACAACTTTGTAGTTGAGAACCATTCCATCTAAAATCATTTACATTGAGAAAATTTTGTTTCAAATTATCATCTTTTGAAATTCAAAATTTTTAAACTATCCAAACTAACTTGGATGGACAAATGATCATAAGAAAAGTTGTAGAACATGATGAGACCTACAGGTTTGTAGTTGACAACCTTTTCGTTTAAAATGATTTATGATGCCAAAATTTAGATTTTATTGCAATTATTTAGTGGAATTACCATATAATAATTGTAATAACATCTAAATTTTGTTAGAAAATTCTCAAAACTTGCACAATGACATGTTTCTGGTGTATAATCATTCCATAAAAGTTTCAAACCATTTTAAAGAAAGTGGTAGTACACATGTTCATAAATGGATACATCTCTCGCATAGTTGTAAGACTAAGTGAGAGATCTATCCATTTCTGAACAATGTGTACTCTCACTTTCTTAAAATTGTTTGAAAATTTTATGAAATTCTTATGGACCCAAAACATGCTGACGTGTCATTTTGTAGAATTTGTGACCAAATTTAGATATTGGATGGAAAAGCAACTAAAACAAAAGTTCTAGATCGCCAAAAGTTATGCAACTTTGTAGCTAGCAATTTTTTCATTTGAAATCATCTTTTGAACAAAAATTAAGTCTGAATTCTCACATTTGATCGAGCCGAACTAGCTTTTTAGCTCGTTAGTTATAACGAGCCAGCTCGTTATTCTACCGAGCCAGACTGAGCAGAGTCGAGCCAGCTCGAGGCCTAGATATACATATTATAAACGAATATGAATATATCCATATTATAAATGAATTTGAATACGATATGGATACCCATATTGTAAAGAAATACGAATATCCATATTATAAATGAAAATGAAATACTCAAGAATTAATCATATCCTTTAAGAATACTATGTTGTTTAATCAAAGGTTTGTAGTGCTAAACAATAGGATAAGTAAAATCAATTCTGAGCTAGCTTTTTAGCTCGTTAGTTATAACGAGCCAGCTCGTTATTCTACCGAGCCAGACCGAGCAGAGCCGAGCCAGCTCGAGGCCTAGATATACATATTATAAACGAATATGAATATATCCATATTATAAATGAATTCGAATACGATATGGATACCCATATTGTAAAGAAATACGAATATCCATATTATAAACGAATATGAAATACTCAAGAATTAATCATATCCTTTAAGAATACTATGTTGTTTAATCAAAGGTTTGTAGTGCTAAACAATAGGATAAGTAAAATCAATCTTATAGTCTAGAAAATCAATTAGTCAATTAACCAATGCTCAATTGAATTGGAAACAAACACTAAAAAGTGTTGCTAGTGTGGAGCCGATATTGATTCATTTATTTTTTTTTTGTTATAGAAGTTGCTGAAATGAAAAATCTTTTTCACATTCCAGTAACATACAAAGTGGCGCCAAATCAGCTTTTCTCTTCCAGCTTTTCCAATTTTTCTCACCCACACCGCACATGCCTCTACAGCCTTTAGGCGCCAAATCAGCCCCGCCGCCTGCTGGGCATGTGAATGAAAACCCAAAATCCTCCCGTGTCCCCGCCCTGAAATCCTTGATCTCTCCCCAAAATTCTCTTCCTCCCGCTTCTCTCATTCCCACGATTCACATTGCCTCTCCTCCGGTCCTTCTCTCCCTCCGCCAGGACTCAAACCTCCTCTCCGCCAGGAGCCTGCACACCAATCGCACTAGGCTCGACGAGATCGAGTTCCTGCAGGTGACGCCAAGCTCCTTCCACCCCTCCTTTTCTGCATATGTCTTTGAGTTCCTGTGACCTACGGATCCTGCCATCCTGTTGAATGTGGGTTTTCTACTGGTAGATCTATCTACAAGCATCTCCAATTTTCAGAGCTAATTTTTGTGGAATTTTCGTTCTTCCTTTTTGGGTGCGATTTGGGACGAATCTATAAGGGGTTTTGATGGTAGGATATGTGACAAGATATCTTTGTCATCAATCGATTTGATCCCCTCACAGCAGCCTTCAATTTGGGATTTTGGCCGAGGTTTCCCCTTTTCTAGGGTTCCCAGAAACTGGAGATGAATTCTCAATCTTTATTAGTGTTAGCGGTTAGAGTAGAACACCCATGAGATATGAGATAGTGGTGCCGTGGTTTGTATTTCATTTCCATCGGTCTTCATTTGGTTTGTTTGATGAGGTTTGAAGCAGCTCTGCTTCAGTTGCATATTGTGCCATTTCTGAAAACGTCTTCACCAGAAGATGAAATAGTTTGCCTGCTGTTCCTTTCATAGCTCGCCATGCTATTTCCATCTGATCTTAGTTCCCTGCAGTTGTGTTCCATCCTAGCAGCAGCCACTCCAACATTCCAAGGAGCAGGACACGGACAGCTCATCTCAGTGGTATAGTGCTGCTGCATATAGCTGTCTAGGTGATTTATTTACTTTTTTTTCTCATGGAAACACTTTTGTGGAGGAGGATTTAGAAATCGGCAGATGAGAAAGAGGATTAAAAACATTGTAATTTCAGGTCGCTGGAGGAGCTGAGCTGCTGCACTTCGACAATTAGGTAAGCGCAGGTGCATCGGTAGCTTATGTGCTTGTGCAGTTGCAGCTTTCATTTGCTCGCACAGGCAAGGGCAAAGTAGCTACCATTTTGTCATTCATGTTACAGAATACTCCGAGCAGCAGTTTAGTATGCTTTTGTGAAATGTCCTATCATGATGCAGTGGATCCATCTTTTAATAATATCTGCTTTCATGCTTTTAGTAATTATTTATTCAATACTGGTTAGCTTCTTAGGTTAGCCTTTGTGCATGGTTGAAATGGGACAAAATAAAGGGCAGGCTTTTCACATTTTACTTACGACCTCTGTTTCAGTTCTACTCAGTCTGTGTGCATACGGCTTAGTGCTTAATTGTTTCACTAGTGTCATGGTATGTCACCCCATTTATTTTATTCAAGCTAGCTGAACACTACTATATATAAAGTTAATTTTCAATCAAGCAAAACAATAACCGAAGGACAGAAATATGTGCAAATTTATTCAATTCAAGCTATGCTTTATTCTTATTTTCCTATTGGCGCTATATTTTATTTAGATTGTGCTACCATGGCGGTGGATAATTGGACCATAAATCTGGAGTGCGATGGGAAAGCTGAAGAACATAAACATGTGCAAAGGCAAATGGATAGAGATGAGATATGCTATTTCGACTTGATTGGTCTGATTGAGGATTTCGGGTACACATCAGTCGACTATCTATACTACAAGAGAAAAGATAGCTTGGTTGTAATAGAACAAGATTCTGATGTGATGGAAATGCTCAATGAGTGTGAGAGCGAAAAGACGGTTAATTTGTTTGTGACGAGGCAGAGACTGGCCACTTTAGCGCCAACCAAGTCAAACAAAGAACCATCCAAATCTAAACCAAAAAAAAAAGGTATTAGAATGAACATATAATTTATTTTTCTATGTATATTTGATTATTCAAGGGCAACTATTCCAAGTCATGTTAGTTATCAATGATTTATTTTCATCCAAGATTAGCATATCCATCCCCACAGTGGTGTGCGACTTAATAAATATAATCTAGATAGTCTAATACAAATATCTAGTTGTTTAATAAAAATATTACATATTGTTTATTATATTTACTATAGACATGTGTTTATGTCCCCAACATTTGTTTAGCAGGAAGAGGAGGTACAAAGAAAAAGAAAGGATTAAATTTAATGCATACTGAAGCATTATATGCTAACGAAGTTGAGCAGAACGATGATGAGAACTGGAACACATCAGGTACAAATGCAGTTAGATCAATCTCATTTATATGAACTGCATCTTAACCAGTTACTATCACTATCATTCTGTTTTTAATAGGTGATGGCGATGAAGTACCTGATAAGCGAAAGGGAACCGTTTTAGCACATGTTTGGGATCTACTTGAAGGAGATCGGATAGTAGTAAGATGTAATAGGCTTGGACAACCCATTGGAAAAGAAGGTGGTCTTTTAGGGCAATTTTTGGGCACCATAGCAAGAAATGGTGGTTACTGTCCTGTTGGTGCCAAAGATTGGAGAGAAGTTAAGAAAAACAATGCAGAAACGATAATTCAATTTGTCCAGGTTAGTTAAATTTTACAAGACATAATGTTTTTATAAGATTAAGTATATATATGCTTTTTATCATGTCATGAAGTCAAACTCATTCATTAGTGACTTTCTTATTTTAGACAAAATTCTTATATCCTCATTCATGTGAGAAATGGATATTAAAATTAATTGGAAGAGATTGGAGAAAATACAAGGCAACATTAAAAAAGACATTATTTAATCCAAAGAAAAAAAGGTCAGTTTTGAACCAGCGTTGTCCAGATGATATCGATGAAGATCAATGGAAGGCCCTAGTAAAATATTGGAAGTCCAACAAAGGACAAGTAAGGCACCATTATTTATGCTATATGCCTTCTTTTTACTATCACTATCTATACCATTATTGTTTTCTATATGTATAATGGTTCATTATCTATTAATTTACTTTTCTTGTAGAACCTAAGTGAGAAGAACAAAATAAGTCGTGAAATGAAGAAAACAACACATACAGCGGGTACAAAGAGTTATGCTCGTTGGTCTGAGGACATGGTGAGTCATCTTCTATTTAAAAATTTATATATGATTCTTCTTACTTTTCTTACTGCTATTTTTTCAGAGGCAAGCTGATCCTGAAAAAAACAGCCACATAGAGCAATCGTTTACCTTGCAACTCACAGAAAAAGGGGAAAAGGGATAAATGAACCAGTGGTATGCTACATGCACATGAGAATTTTTGCAAATATAAAATTATTTTTGTTTTCTAATGTGAGGATTTCTTGCTTGGAGGTTGAATTGGAAAGTCTCCTGAACACACGACCAGAGTTAGCACAAAATAGTGAGGGAGGAGTTGCATGGGAAGGTGATGCATTACATCAGGTGTTGGGAGAAGAGAAAGCTGGACAAGTGCACGGCATGGGATTGCTTCCAGTTCCTAAACAAGTTTATGGTCGAAGAACACATCATTTTAAGGACATTAATATAGTTTCACTAGATGGCTCATCATCTGATGTAGAGACTCACATATTGGAGGAAATAAGGTAACTCAAAGAGCATTCTAGAATGCAAGACAAAGTTATTGAAGACCTAAAAAACAATCAAAGGCACCATGAGAACCAAGAAGCAACAATGGTAACAATTTACATTTTAATTTGTAACTCCATATTGAAAAGTGTTACTCAAATTTTACATCTTTTCCAGGGAAATTGTGCTAGGAGTGATCATAACAATTCTCAGAATAAAGCGGTGCATTTTAAAAGAAAGGTATATGCTCTATTTTCTATGTTTTCACCTAATCTAGTCTTTTGACTTTAATATCGTTTCAAATTTTTAGAGAGTTCATGGTCTTGCACCCAACCAGAATGATGGATTCCTTAAGCACAGGGATGAACTGGTAGAGTCACTTTCTTGTGAATTTAATACTTATTTTATCCATAAAGGATTTTTTATATTAACTCATGGTACTGTCTTTTTTCTCTTTACTAGAATAAAGAAACATGTGAGTCTGAATTTAGTGACGATAACAGTCTACTTTTGTCCACCACAAGTAGAATAACAAAGAAACAAAAGGTATCTATGAACCATACTTTGCTATAATTATAGTAGAATTTATCTTATTATTTCATACTTTATTTTATATATATGTGTAAGGGTCAGCATGGAGGGCCTAGAGAGACTACAACCATTGCACACCGGGAGGTGGCTCATGACAAGGCTACATGCTACAAGCGTCAAACACTTAAACAACTTCCTCTAATGAAGGTAGATGAACATAATATTACTTGTTCTAATTGCATGATCATGATGTACAACTAAAGGTTGTTGGTCACTAAGAGATTATGTCAAATTAATGTAGGCTGGGTCCATGGTGCTATTAATGACTTCAAAGTATCCTAATAAGGCTCATGTGGCCTATGCAACTCTCTTGAGCACTGATCCAGAAGCCACTGTTGATGGAGTTAAGACAGGAAGTCAATTCTACAAAGTGCGTATCAATCATGTTATCGCAAAAGATGAGCCATTAGTAAGGCCCATGCCTAGGTGCAACAATATTGGTGATGCTCAACCCAAAGGAGTCTCAATTGCTTGGCCTTCAATGTTTGTATATTCAAAATAGCTTTCATAACTTTAAATCAATGAACATATGGCCAATTTGTAATATTACAACTTATATTTTCTTTGCAGGTTGAATTGATTAATGGTTGAACTCCTACATCAATGTGTACAAGAAGAAGCAATGGACTTTATAAATCCTAGCTAGTTCTTGAATTTTTCTTTCTAGTATGGACTATGTGTATTTGCTCTCTAGAGCCATATCGTTATGTACATAAACTATGATTTGATCTAAACAAGCACTATGTTTGAATTTATCCTACAATATGTGGATCTTTCTATAATTATGGAAATTTATGGTTTATGTGATTTTGCTACGTCTCGTGTTTGTGTGATTATATAATAATCCGTGTGCCACATGTATAGGCAAAATAAATATTTATTTCATAATCTAAATATGTTACAATAGCTATAGATAAGTGTTACAAACCATGTGTTCCTTTGTTCCATACTGTGCTCTACCATAATGTAGAAGTGTTACTAGAAGTAAAAAAAGTGTTACAGCAAACAATCCCTGGAACACTAGACAAATGTTCCAATAAATAAATAAATGTGTTACAAACTATGCGTTCTACCATAATGCCAAGTGTTACTAAAGCAAAAAATAAGTGTTACAGCAAAAATCATTGTAACACTAGACAAATGTTCCTGTAGACAAGCAGATGTGTTACAATAAACCAGTCTATAGTAACACGGCCAATTGGAACACATAAAAAAATGTGTTACTAAGAGAGCCAGTAACACTTTTTCTAACCTATAGTAACACAAGTTTGTGTTACTATATCTCTGCGGTGTAGTAGTGATGTGATGCAGTTGAGGCCCGTCTGTGATTATCGGATCTGACGTATAGTGTTGCGTGTACCAAAATTGTTAAACGAGACCAATTATGTGAGCTAGCTAGGGTTGGGTGAGTCATTTTTGTCTATATATTTTAGTTGGACTGAAATTTACAGTATATATATCACTTTTTTAATCTATAAACTCTAGATGTGACCTGTATCAGCAAGATAGCCTCGGCTTTGCCATACGGGGGCGTAAGCTAAACGCAAAAGGTGAAGTAAGCTCACAATGTATAATTGGTCTATAAAACTGATGGCAATAATAAAACTCTTTTTCTTTTTGCGAATGACAATAAACCATCTTTTACTAACACATACAGACAAGAGAAAACTGTCGCATATGTTCACAATGCACGAAAGGCACATGTACATATGTGGAAACCACGATGCAGGAATGGTCCAGCACGGCGCGCAACGACGTACGCCATCGCCAACTATCGCTGTCCGGCATCGGCATGAACCCCTGTTACCGTGACTTTCAAGGCTGCTTTTGCCTAGTCCCCTTTCCACTCTTGTTCTCTGAATATGAAACCCCCTAGCTCGTCCAAGGGAGCACGAGCAGCAGAAAACGACTGCCATGTCCAACCCACACACGCCTGGACTACTACGTACGGTGGTTGGAACGTACATCATGCATGACATGCGTCCACACGTACAGAGAGCCTGGCGAACGAAGTTTTCCGACTGCTATTTAACCGTCTTCCACATCGACCTGAACCAAGTCATCATCTTGGATCTTGCTGTTAGGGACCGCCAATCAATTAACAACTGTTGACACCATCCTCCTCGCAGAGAGCCAGAGATTATTGCAAAATAATAATAATGGCTTCTCCCACAGGTCCATGGCTTCATTTCCTAGTGCTCCTTGTGGCCATACTGCATGCCCCTGCGGTGGACGGCCGCCGTGGCGGGAACAACGACCCCACCGCCGGATTCGAGAAGGTGGAGCTTCGGCGCAGGCGAGGCGACCTCTGGCGTGGGCAGGCGCGGCCTGGTTCCTCTCCATGCACGGGCGCCGTGAGCTCCATGCGCGAGCTGCTCCATGCCCAGTACTGCTCACGCGAGCTGCTCCATGCCCGGTCCTTCTTCGGTAGGTGGGCGACTCCAGCGAGCAGGGACGGATGGAAATTCCGACCCCGCGATCGGGGCGGATATTGCGATGTGGGTAGGAAGAAAAGAAAAAAAATGACAAATAGACCCCACCTGTTGATGAGTGATCCTGCTTTTGATGTCCCAGACCAAACAGAAAATGGGTTGATTTTCATCTTTCTTCAACATTTACCACTCAGCAGCCTTGTTGTAGGATGATCAAGTTGGTGATAGTGTTGTCTTGTGAATAGGAGAGATTAGCGTCTGAACGTCTAGACGTGGCGTCCGTTCGGACGACCACACGCGCTGCCCACCTGTTTTCAATAATAATAATAATATACCCTCTGGGTGCTTATGTATGCAACTTCGTGCTCCGCTTTGCCTCGTGCTCTGTGCCTGTTGTCTGCCCATAGATGCAGATTCGTGCTCCGCTTCGCCTCGTGCTCCGCGCCTGTTGCCTACCCATGGATGCAGCTTCGTGCTCTGCGCCTTCTACCACGCCCATGGATACAGCTTTGTGCTCCGCGCCTGCTGCCATGTCCTCTTTGCTTTTCACGCACACGCGGAGACCGCTGCGCCTGAGGGGACCACCTTCACCTGCGCCCCCTTGTCGCGCCTACTCATGAAACACTTGCAACATAAAGCATTTGTTGTAACATGTTACATACGTCTGAAAAAATAAAACATTTACAACATACGTTTGCAACATATGTATATAGCCAGTTTAACATATGGAACATCCTGATAAAACACTTGCAACATACGTTTGAAATAGCTGAAACATACACTTGCAACATATGAGTATAGTCATTGCAATATATGCAACACTAGATATACTTTGCAACATCTAGATAAATCATATTCAACATACATCTGAAATGCATAAAATATACGGTTGCAACATGTGCTCATCTACTTGCTGCCTCACAATGGACGCTCGTTGACGTGGAGCTTGACGCTGGCACGGAGCTCAATGCCATGGCGCAGAGGTCATACCTCTGTTGTGCGCAGCGCGAGTCCGAGTGGGAGGTACGAGGTGCGGCAGAACATGGCGCGAGGCATAAGCGGCGCGAGGCGCAGGTGACGCGAGGCAAGAGCAGCACATAGCGTGAGGCACAAGGCACGGGTGGGGCGCACGAAGCACGAGGCACAGGGTGCGCGATGTGCGAGGCGTGGGGCAGGCGGGTCCGTCCTGTCTGGCCGAACGGACGGTCGGTAGATAGCGTTACCGCTTGTGGATTCACCGAAAGAATGAGATGGAGTAGGAGCGTCGAGTGCTCGACTGTTGGCTATTTTGCATATTAGCATTTGCTATCCCCAACTTGAACTTTGGTTTACTTATAGCTTGTTTGCCGGTGCGACTGGATGCCTGGACAACTTGTTATTCACTTATTCGGAACTATTCTTTTTTTTTGCGAGGTTATTTGGAACTATTCAGTATTCGGTGTTATGTAATATTTTACTCGTTTGCCTATGCGATGGACCTGGAACTTGTTTGATGGAATTATTCGATCAGTATAACAATATTCACTGTTATTCACTATTCAGTATTTGTTCAGTTGTTTTGTTTGCCTGTGCGATGGTTGGTCCGATGGACCCTGGTTTGTATTATATTAATGTGGTTATTGAATCAGATATTTCGAGCTACACATTTGAAGTGGTTACGTGGGCCAGTGTTCATGATTTAATTTACCATTTCCGACCGTTATCAACGTGTATCCGACAGCATTGTATCGTTCCCGATGTCCCGACCGAGTATTCCTGATCTCAATTCCATTTCTGTATAAAAATATGAAAACAAAAATGGTTAGAGTGTTTTTCTGACCGTTTTCATCCCTGGTCGCCACGAACTATCGCTGTCCGGCATCGATCGGCATGAACAACCCCACCGTGGCTTTCAAGGCTGCTGCTTGCCTAGCCTCCTTTCCACTCTTGTTCTCTGAATATGAAATGAAACCCGTAGTCCAAGGGAGCACGCGCAGCAGAAAACGACTGCATGCTTGTCCAATAATCGCACGCCTCTGAGCTACTACGTACTGTTAGCACCGGCTATATGGAAGGAATAAAGGCAGGTAGCAAGCACAAGGAAGGATCAGAACAGAGTTGAATTCATAAGAACAGAGGAGTACTTGATACAATAACAGAGTTCATAATATTTCTTAATCACTCCCCTCTCCAACTACTTGGTCTTATACTACTTGGTTACGGCTCCTGCCAACACCCTGGCTTCACGCCCATTCTGGGCCGCGGACGCGCTCATTGGGCCGGCGCTCCCTCTTGCTCCTTCTCGGCCCATCATCTTCATTGTGGCCGTGGTCGTCGTCTTGACAAGCGCCGGCTTCAACAGCTGCATCACCAGGACTGCTGACATCCCCCCCCTGTTGAGACATAGCTTGCCCCCAAGCTGGTGCCCAGGGAAAACGTTGGCGCAGCGTTTCAACATCTTCCCAAGTTGCCAGGTGCGCAGGTAAGCCGGACCAGATGAGAGCTTGAAGGCGAACTCCAGAGCCTGACGAAGCCACTCGCTTCTGAAGGATGCGCTGAGGATCCTGTAAGCCATCAAATGAATCGGGTAACTGAGAAGCAGTGTGCGTTACCGGTACCGCTGCCTTGAGTTGGGATACATGAAAGACAGAGTGGATAGCTGACGATGAGGGCAATTGCAGCTTATATGCGACTGAGCCCACTTTGTCAGTAATCTGGTATGGCCCGAAGAAGCGATAAGATAACTTTTGGTTAGCACGGGCAGCTACTGATGTCTGGACGTAGGGTTGGAGCTTCACATATACTCAAATGCCAACTGAGAACAATCGTTCTGTCCTCTGTTTGTCAGCTTGCATCTTCATGCGATTCTGAGCTCGAGCTAGGTGCTGTTGAATGAGCGCTTGCATCAGTGATTTCTGTTGGAGCCATTCATCCAAAGATGATACTGAGCAATTGGCTGGAGGATCCAGACCCAGTTGACGAGGAGCTTGGCCATACAGAACAAAGTAAGGAGACTGCTTCAAGGAAGAGTGGCAGGACGTGTTGTACCAGAATTCTGCCAGATGAAGAAAATCAAACCACTTTGATGGCGCGGCGTTGGTGAAACAGCGTAGAAACGTCTCCATGCATTGGTTTACTCGCTCAGTCTATCCGTCAGAGTGAGGGTGATATGTGGAGCTCATCCGCAATTCGACTCCAGCAAGATTGAAAAGTTCCTTCCACAGTTGACTGGTAAAAATGCGGTCTCTGTCAGATACCATGGCCAATGGCAAACCGTGGAGCTTGTAAACATGTAACATGTACTGTTTGGCGACCGACAATGCTGTAAAATGTTGGAATGAATGGACTAGATTGATTAGGCTAACCTTAGAAGGGTAGCTATATAGTGTAGCATACATGGGCCTCATGGGCCTAGCCACATGGGCCACAGACATATACTCCAACACCCCCCGCAGTCTGAACTACCGGCGCAGCGGAGTCAGACTGTACACCAGGAAAAGAAAATACATACGAGCCCCCCCACAGACACAACTAGCCACTGGTGATGTTGAGGCTGGAGCGAAAGGCGGTGAAGGTCGCCGATGGGAGGCCCTTGGTGAAGATGTCGGCGAACTAGGACGACGTAGGTACATGTAGGACTCGCACCTCGCCGATGGCAACCCGATCACGGACGAAGTGAAGGTCGATCTCCACATGCTTGGTCCGCTGGTGCTGCACGGGTTGGTGGAGAGGTAGACTGCACTGACGTTGTCGCAGTAGACAAGCGTGCTCCGGAGAAGAGGGTTATGGAGCTCGGCCAGAAGCTGTCGGAGCCAAGAAGCCTCGGCCACGCCATTGGCCACGGCGCGGTACTCCGCCTCGGCACTAGAGCGGGAGGCCACCTGCTGACGCTTGGACGACCAGGACACCAGGTTGCCGCCTAAGAAGATAGCGTAGCCGGAGGTAGAGCGCCAAGTGTCCGGACATCCGGCCCAGTCAGCGTCAGTATAGACAACCATCTTAGTGGGGGAGGACTGCCGGTGAAGGAGCAGGCCATAGCCCACAGTGCCTCGGAGGTAGCGGAGGAGGCGCTTGAGGGCAGTGAGGTGGGGCTCCCGCGGATCATGCATATGAAGGCACAACTGTTGAACTGCATAAGTGATGTCCGGTCGAGTGAAGGTGAGGTACTGGAGAGCACCTGCAAGACTCCTGTACGCGGTGGGGTCAGACACCGGGTTCCCCTCGACCTCAGACATCTTGCCCTACGTGTCAACTGGAGTGGAGCAGGGGTTGCAGTCTGTCATCCCAGCTCGCTCAAGGATTTCAAGAGTGTACTACCGCTGGTGAAGAAGAAGTCTAGCAGGATAAGGCGCAACAGTGACCCCAAGGAAGTGGTGGAGCACACCCAGATCCTTCATAGCAAATTCCTGCTGGAGAGAGGTGATGATGCGGCCAAGGAGTGACTCACTGGAGGCGGTGAGGACAATGTCATCAACATAGAGTAGTAGATATGCAGTCTCAGCTCCATGGTGGAAGATGAACAGTGACGTATCGGACTTTGCCTCCACAAACCCCAGTGATCGCAGAAAGGCAGCAAAGCGATGGTTCCATGCCCGGGGGGCCTGCTTGAGGCCGTAGAGAGATATGTTGAGCCTACAGACCATGTCAGGACACGAGGAGTCAATAAACCCAGCCGGCTGACTGCAGTAAACTGTCTCAGTGAGAAGACCATGCAGGAAGGCATTCTTGACATCCAGCTGATGCACGGACCAAGAGCGAGTGAGTGCGAGGGAGAGCACCGTGCGGACTGTAGCTGGCTTCACCACTAGCCGGGAACGCCGCAGCCGCTGGAGCTCCATCCGAGGTCAGAGCAAGGGCCGGGCGCACAAGTTGGTCTGCAGGAGAGAGGCTAGGCAGCTACCAGGCCGCGGCGAAGTGGGGTGCGCCGGCAGAGGGAGCGGCCGGCGGCGCCCAGCCCTGGCCAGCGCCCGCGCCAGAGGTGGGAGACGCGAGGGCGAGGGCCAGGCGCGGCGTGGTGCCGGCTGGAGGCCTGCCACGTGGCGGCCAAGCCGCGGCATCCAGGGGGGCGGTGGCCGGCGGCGCCCAGGTGGGGCCTGCGCCCGCGGCAGAGGTGAGCGGCGCCAGGGGGTGGCCCGCGCCGGCGGGCGGCGCTGGAGGGTGGCCGGGCGTTGTTGGAGGGTGGCCGGGCGGCGTAGGGGCCACGCCTAGGGCGGCCGGCGCTGGAGGGGGCCGGATGGCGTTGGGGCTGCGCCATGGGCGGGCGGCGCTGGAGGTGAGGCGGCCTGAGCCCAGGAAGTAGAGGTGGAGAGGGGGGAAAAGACAGGAAATAGGAGGGAGGGGGTGGAGGAGGGGTGCCAGGGCCAGCCATGGTGGGCGGCGGCCTGGCGGGTGGCCGGCGGCCCCTGGCGGCTGTAGGTAGGGAGGGAGAAGGGGAAGGGAAAGTTAGGCTTTTGATACCATGTTGGAATGAATGGACTAGATTGATTAGGCTAACCCTAGAAGGGTAGCTATATAGTGTAGCATACATGGGCCTCATGGATCTAGCCAAATGGGCCACAGACATATACTCCAACATAAAAGGATGCCTCAAGCCAATGAAGTGGCTATACTTGGAGAACAGATCCACGACCACCATGACACAGTCAAATCCATGGGATTGGGGCAATCCTTCAACAAAATCCAAAGAAATTACTTGCCAGGCTGCTATAGGTGTTTCAAGTGGCTAGAGTAGGCCAGGATATTTCACGCGTTCCACCTTGGCCTATTGACAGGTTGGACAGCTACGGACAAATTGGTCCATATGCTTTTTGAGACAAGCAAACAATTGCTGAAGACGTTTGACGGTCGCTGGAATGCCCGAGTGCCCACCCAAAGGAGTGCTGTGGAATGCCCGAATCAGTTCTGCTGAAGCTCATGGTTGTTGCCAACCCAAATCGCTGCTTGAAATGAATGAGACTCTCCTGAAGTGAGAAGTGGGACTGCACTGTCGGAGAGGTGGCCAATTTAACAAGCAGCTCTTGAGCTTGAGGGTCAGATTGATAGCCCAGAATGATATCAGCGCACCATTTTGGAGTAGCTGCAGAAATTGCGCAGCACACGCCATCAGGATGGCCTCGACGAGATAGTGCATCTGCAGCACTATTGTCGGCTCCTTTCTTGTACACAATGCGGTAGCTCAGACCAAGCAACTTTGTGAATACCTTTTGCTGCCACATAGTATTAAGGCGCTGATCATTGAGATGAGTGAGAGATTTTTGGTCAGTGTATATGACAAACTCCGCGTGTTGCAGATAGGATCTCCAGTGTTCCACAGCTATGAGAATGGCCAAGTATTCTTTCTCGTAAATGGATAAACCTTGTGTTTTTGGTCCCAAGGGTTTGCTCACATAAGCAAGTGGATGACCTCCCTGGAGTAACACAGCTCCCACCCCAGATTGACAAGCGTCGGTTTCAATAGCAAATACTTTGGTGAAGTCTAGTATGGCCAGAACTGGAGCTGAGCATAACGCCTGCTGCAGTGCTTCAAATGCTTTCTGATGTTCCTCTGTCCAGACAAAGAGTTGGTGCTTTTTGAGCAGTTGAGTGAGAGGTTTAGCCATAATAGCAAAATGCCTGACGAACCTTCGATAGAATCCAGCCAGACCCAGAAACCCCCGCAATTCGCGTACATTGGTGGGCACTGGCCACTGCAGTACTACTGAAACCTTGTCCAGATCAGTGCGAATACCTTGTGAGCTCAGTATATGTCCAAGATAGTGAATCTCCTGTTGGGCAAAGCGGCACTTCTTAAGTTTAACAACCCACTGATCATTAGCTAAAAGGGTTAGGACCTGATGCAAATGCTCCAAGTGCTTGGCATATGAGGAATTGTAAACCAGAATGTCGTCAAAGAACACCAACGCGCATCGATGCAATAAAGGTGCCAGTGTTGAGTTCATAGCGCCCGGAAAAGTTGCAGGTGCACCTGTAGCTCCGAATGGGACCATACAAAACTCGAAATGACCAGCGTGAGTGGAGAAGGCCGTCTTATACTCCTCACCCGGTTGAAGTCGAATTTGATGGTACCCGGAGTGAAGATCCAGAATTGAAAACCATGATGCGGAGCCCAATTCATCGACCAACTGATAAAAAATGGGAATGGGATAGACAGACTTCACAGTCATGGCATTCAAATATCTGTAGTTGATGCAGAAGCGCCAGGTTCCATCCTTTTTGCGTACTAAAAGCACCGGCGATGAAAATGGTGATTTGCTGGGCTGAATCAGGCCTTGCTCGAGCATCGTATTAACTTGCCGCTTGATCTCATCTTTTAGACTTGGTGGGTAGCAGTAGGTTCTTATGTTTACTGGAGTGGCACCCTTTATGGGTGGTATAGCATGATCGCAAGATCGCTTGGGTGGCAATGAGGACGGCACTATGAAGACCGCCTCGAACTCCTTGAGCAAGGCGGATATTTCAGGTGGAAATGTGGCATCAGCTTCGGCTGTGCAGGTATCTTCCACGGCCATTATCTGAAATATCATGTCCTCATCACTAGATGCCGTGAGTCCTTGTAAGAATACTGTACGGCCATTATAGGGAAGTGATAACCATTTAGCTTTCCAGTGCACCTCCATCGGACTAAACAACTCCAGCCAATCCATGCCAAGGATGAGATCATAGGAATCCAATGGCAGAATCCGCAAATCATGCTGAAAGGAATGTTCACCCAAACGAAACTCACAAACCTGAATAGCCGTGGTACAATGTAATATGTGACCATTGGCGACCTTAACAGAAGCTTGCAAGGGCGTTCGTGGTCGGTGAATGAGCTGATCAGCAATGGTAGTAGCCAGAAAAGAAGCTGAACTGCCCGAATCCACTAGCACTGTCACTGGTATGTTACAAACTGAACCCAGGAACTGAATAGTGAGACACCCATGAGATCCCTGCTGAGCTTCATGAGAGATAGCCAAGAACAACTGCTCAGCTGTAGTTTCTGCATTGTCATTCTCGTTAGAGACAGATTAAGAAAAAGCTTCCAGCTGAAACAAATCCCATATTTCCTGCATTGCATGTAATGGAATTGTTGGAGCACATTTATGGCTGCGAAACCACTTCTCAGCACAAAAGTCACATAGACCCCGACCTCGGTGATAAGTCTGGAGGGCTGTCATTTTATCTTCAGAAGCGGGAACTGGAGCCTTCATCACCGGCTTCTCAGCAGTGGCTTGAGTAGGAGGTGGCCGTGACACACCATGCTGGCCAGGACCCTTGGTACTTGCTCCACGGTCATACGCGTGGAGTTCAAACTTCTTGGCAGAATCGCCCACCTCTTCCTGTAACAGAGCAAGCTGATACGCAGTATCGAGATTGTCTGGATGTTGTAAAGTAACTACTGCTTGAATATCAGCCCGAAGCCCATCAACAAAACGGGTTGTGTAGTAATGAAGGTCAGGATTGGGTTCATAAGCCTTTAGCTGATCAAAGAGAGATGAAAAACGTTCAACATAGTCTTGGACAGATGTGGTTTGACATATGTGGAACATTTGCCGGACTAGCCTATCCTGTTGTTCCTGCCCAAAACGATCATGGAGTTGTTTACAGAAATCGGGCCAAGGGATGTGATCGGGGTGAGCTAAAGCCTTGATCCAACGAGCAGCAGCACCCCGAAAGTTCATATGGGAAACTTTGACCCATCTATGAGGAGGCACATCATACATTTCAAAATAATCCTCAGCTTGCTGAAGCCGTAGCCTAGTGTACTCCCCTTCATATGTTGAGAAATTCATCTTAGGCATGCGACCATTGTCAGTATGGTGGTTATCAGGATGATGGGTTCAGGTCTGATTCTCATATGCTACCCCATGATACAATGAAGAATTTGGGAGCTGTTCAAGGTGCGTACCATTGGCCGGGCTATGGAGCTGGGGAAGCTTGTCCCCAACCCCATCAACCCATGTAGTCGATTCGACGTGGTGCCCGTTGGGCCGAGCAGCCAGGGAACCCGAAGAAGGACGCGCGGCTGCCTGCTCCGACGAAGGTGGAACATGGGAGATCACGCCTGTCGACGCCGAGGCGTTGTCGAGGAGTGATCGATCCCAGTATTTGATGAGTTTGTCCACCTTGAGCTTGAGGTCGTGTACCATGCCCTCAGACTCCTGGCGCCAGCACTGCAAGTCGCCCGCCGCTTGCGTGATGGGCGCGACGAGAGCTTCTTGGCATTGCTCGGACTCAGAGATGAGTGAGATCTGCCGTAGCTCCGAATCGGTGATGCGACGCTTCCAGTTGAGATCCGACTCATCGAGCCGTTTGGTGAAGGTGTCATCGACCTCCGCGAGCCACTTGGTGATGTTGTCGTCAACGGAGGCGAACCGGAGCTCGAGCTTGTTGTGGCTGTCGGTGAAGCGATCCTCGAGCATGCGGTCGGATTGCTCGAACCACTTCTCGATTTGAGTCTTCTGCTCGGCGAACAGGCGGTTCATCTCATTGAGGAGAAGCTTTGATTCGGGATTCATGGCGCCGCGGCTACGAGCGAAGCGTATATAGTGTGGATACGGCGGCGGTGGCAGCGGGATGAAATCCAACGTGCAAGGGCTCGAATCGGAGTACTAGCATGCTGAGGAATTACGGAACCAGATCCGGAAGACCAAATCAAGCTCTACAACCTGCGACTGTCGCCGGCACTCGACGAATCGAGAATTTCAGTGGAATCAGAGGGAGGCGGAAGGGGAATAGATCGAAGAAATCTGATACCAGATGTTAGCACCGTCTATACGGAAGGAATAAAGGCAGGTAGCAAGCACAAGGAAGGATCAGAACAGAGTTGAATTCATAAGAACAGAGGAGTGCTTGATACAATAACAGAGTTCATAATATTTCTTAATCTCTCCCCTCTCCAACTACTTGGTCTTATACTACTTGGTTACGGCTCCTGCCGACACCCTGGTTCACGCCCGTTCTGGGCCGCGGACGCGCTCATTGGGCCGGCGCTCCCTCTTGCTCCTTCTCGGCCCATCATCTTCATTGTGGCCGTGGTCGTCGTCTTGACAAGCGCCGGCTTCAACAGCTGCATCACCAGGACTGCTGACACGTACGTACGTCTTTGGAACGTATCATGCATGAATCCCAGTGCACGTCAGACAAAGTGAACACGAGCTGCCTCCATCCACACAGCAGGCTCAAGCTATTTAAACCAAGCTCGTTCGTCTTCCACGACCCACATCGATCCATCTTGGAGGAGAGAGCTTGCTGTTAGAGATCAATCAACAATTGCGGCGGATCGTAGACTACAATAATGGCTTCTCTCACAGGTCCATGGCTTCATCTCCTAGTGCTTCTTGTGGCCATAGGCACGTTCCTGCTGCATGCCCCCGCGGCGGCCGGTGGTGGCGGGAACGACGACCCTACCGCCGGGTTCGAGAAGGTGAAGCTCTCCGACGGTGACTTCGAGGTGCAGAGCCCGTACAACGTGCCGGAGAGCCAGCGATTCCAGTACCGGAACGGCATCCGGACGTTCTGGGTGTACCGGAACGACAAGCCCTTCAACAACGTCACCCACACCAACCCCCGCTCCGAAGTGAGGCTCAAGGTAAGCGCTGTACAGAAAGCTACCTAGCACAAAGCTAAGCTCGATCCCGGTTAAATTCCTGCGTTCCAAATCCGGCATGCCGGCACACACGAATAACCTATCCTCTCTTTGTCTTTGATGCATGCATGATCTGCAGGGCCACGACTACTCGTCGGGGGTGTGGCAGTTCGAGGGCTACGGCTACGTGCCGTCGGGGACCTCTGGCGTGTCGGTGATGCAGATCCTCAACGAGCGGGGCGCGGCGCACGCCACAGTGCTCATGCTGCACGTCTACAATGGCGTCCTGCGCTTCTACAGCGGCACGCCCATAGAGACCGGCATCTACGACCGCTGGTTCCGCCTCAATGTGGTGCACGACGTGGGCGCGTCGACGGTCACCGTGTATGTCGATGGCCGCCGCAAGTTCGGCGCCAGCGTCATCCCCAGCGGCGACTCCCACTACTTCAAGTTCGGGGTGTACATGCAGCATCACGACCAGTCCAGCTGCATGGAGTCGCGATGGACCAACGTCACGCTCTATACTAAGCACCAAGTTAGCTAGATCTTGATGAGCTAGCCACCCATGCGTATTGCCGTATTGGTATTGTATTATATTGCGTAGCATGTGTACGTTTACCCATCCTTTTGTGTACACTATCGAGAGGGTTGAATAAAGATTCTTGCTTGCAGTGTTTATTTACATACTACAAGACCTAGCCTAAAAAAAATTCCTGAGGTTACCTCGATGATTGTATATCTTATCACTCTTTTATGCAGGATTTGTGTGTATGCAGGAACTATGGATCAAATTGTGACTGAGAAAAGGTAATTATATTTTTACCAACATATGCATAAATCATGATTATTGCACTGCTAACTCATTCTCGCTAATGTACTGCAGTTTCATAGTCCCAGGACTTGGGGGTGTGAGGCGGAGGAGCAGGGATTCCTGCCTGGTTCAAGAGAGTAGTTATTGTGATGAGGAAGAAAACAAGGGAAAGGACGGCGCGAGCTGAGCAACGTGTCGCTGCAAGGCAGGTTACTTGGGCGTAGTAATAGACTAATGAGAGGTCAAAAGCCACGCGGCCGCCAATTGGCCAAGACTATTGTGATGAGAAAGGAAACAAGGTGTCACACCCATTTTTATGGACAAAAATAGGATGCATAAAGTACTCATGTGCGCCCCAGGTCATGATCGCACACATAAGCAGACAAATTACATAGTATCATCACAGTGCTTATTACATAACGAATATATGTTTAAAACATAGTCTTGAACAATAAACAATAATATCTAATGATAATCTCCAGCGGAAACTCCACACAGGGACACGGTTGACTGGTTGACACCAAGACTAGTACTCATTACGGTAATCCTCATCATAATCTTCATCTGTTATGGTGGAAATAGCAAGAGTGAGTCCATGTCGAACTCAACAAATATAACACAGGGTTCATGAGGCTCAAATGGCTAGACACTGTTTAACTGCGGTTAGCTTTTAAATATTATAACTTTCAATTGAGTAGCATCAAGATAAACCACTTCCCATTAAAGAACCAATGATCAATTGTAATAATGATAACAAATAGCATTAACATGAGCATAATAATAACAACAATAATTAAGCATGATATAACAGGTATGATCACTATTCCATAAGAATCCCCAAGGCCGCTCGTATCCGTGAGCACGGCTAGTATACCAGTTTTTAACTCTGCGCAGAGGTGTACACTTTCACTGTGAGTCATGATTTCCAAATGAGTGGGGAGATCAAGCCCAAACACCCAAAAACCATATAAAGCCACTCAAGAGTTCGTCTAACAAGTTAGGGCCATTAGATTCACTCGGCAGGCAGATGTAGAACCCCCCTTCCCTGTGGCACAACAACCGCAGCCTATACACACTAGGCCAGGGGCTCGCACTACACCCAAAGTGTCAAGCCATTCTTACGCCATTTAAGGTAACCGCTAACAAGCTAGAAAAGGTCTCTTGAACAACTAGAGCCAGAGCCATATAGCCCTCACAGCTGTACTGTATATCCCGGTTATCACTTACAGATAAGTCCTTAGGGAGAGAAACCAGAGCATCAAAATAAGTACACATGCTCTAGCCCCCTTTTTACAGTATTAAGATCATCTTAATGATTGGTTGCTTGATCCGTTAATCATATCACAAGATCATTGTTCTTAAATTTAAGCACTAGCCACAGCTACCCATATGCATACCCAAGGTTGACAAGGAATCAAGACATCAAACACTAAGTTATAATCTCTAAGGTTGTCAAGGTAAGCATATGCATATGTATGATAATTTTAATGAATAGGTAACAAGGATAGTCCTGTGTTATACTTGCCTTGATCAAAGCTCTCCAAGTAGTACTGCTGACTTGGTTCAAAGTAATACTCCGAATCGTCCAAATACTGCTCACCTTCTATACTCGATCATCAATCAACAACATACATGCATCCAATCAAACATACACGAAGCAAACAAATAGATATAATTAGAACAGTACACCAACAGTAACAAAACAGTAATAAAAGTTTATAAAACTCTTCTACACATTTTTACGATCACACAGACGTAAAGATCACCAAAATCGGAGTTAAAACGTAGAAGTTATGAATTTTCTAAGATTTCCTATAGATCAATAAATACTTAATTATAAACTCGAAAAATAAATTATCAAAACTAACTGTAAAATTATACTAACATGTAGAGTTCGCAATTACGAACCTAACGCAATTTGAATGGATCAAATCGGAGTTAAAACGAAGTTTTTATGGCTAAAACAGTGCTAGTGGCAAAACTGTAAATTACTGAAAACGTATTTTTGAATTAACCGATTGAAAATACGCTTTCAAAACATAAAAACGTAAACTCAGCTTTACGCCTAGGGACCGCGGGTTGATTACTAGAAAACGCAGGGTCTCTTTAACAAAATTCACCGCGAAGGGGTATGATCTAATCTCGGCCATCGGTGCAAGATCGGACGACCCTCGTTCACCAGCAGGCGCACAGTGCACACCCGATCCCCTCTTCCCCAACTCCGGTCGCCGGCCGCCGCGCTCTCCATGGCACCTCGCCGGATTTCACCGGTTCTCCCGTTCCCGACCACCGTTCACCTCAAATCCACCTCCAATCGAGGGAGGAGGGCAACCCGCACCCATCTACGCGGTCTTGAAGAACTACAACCGATCGAGGAAAGATCGCGGCAAGAAGTGGACGGCGATCTCCATTGCCGGTTCACCCGAGCTCTCTAAACCATAAACCAACACATCTCAACCCAAAAGAATAGCACGGGAAGGAAGAGAAGGAGATGGCGAACTCACCAACGTGAAGAAACCGAGCCCGCACCGTTCCACAAGCCCCACAGACGAACAACCGAACCCGCCGACCTTCGAAACCCTAAAACTCCGATTCTCCCGTGGCAACCCTAGCTTTTTAGTTGAAAAACGGAAACTAGAGGTACCCGTCTACCCTTTTATAAGACCACATTCCCTTATCTTACTAGGAAACCAAAGATTCGCGATCAAGTCGGTTGAACGACGAACAACGAATCCTATCCGGCTACGGCTGGAGGTGGAAGAAGCGGCTGACGACACGGGCCCACCAGTCAGTGACTCAATAGGAAAGGAAAGAGCTGCTGCGCCTGGACCGGCTTGGGCCGCGCGATCGTCGACCCTGGGCCGACCGACGCTGAGGAAAACAGGCCGCCGCAGCTGGGCCGGCTCGGCCGAACAGCCCAGGTAAGCTACTTCTTCTCTTTTTTTTATTTACTTGTTTCCAAAAATATTTCAAATACTTTCTAAACCAAAATAAAAATAAAATAAAACAAATATAGCAGCACACAATAAAAACATATGCAACAGCATGAATGCAACACAACATTTATTTTGGTATTATTTTAGTTTTGTAATTATTTATTATCTATTTCATTCAAATTTTGTTATCTCAAAAATTAGGGTGTTACAAATTCTACCCCCCTTAAAAGAATCTCGTCCTCGAGATTGGATTGCTTACTCAAACAACTGCGGATATGACTTCCTCAATTCATCCTCTCTTTCCCAAGTTGCCTCTGCCTCTGAATATCGATTCCACTGTACTTTACACATCTTAATAACCCGACTTCGAGTAACCCTCTCAGCAGTTTCTAAAATCTTAATCGGAACCTCTTCATATGTAAGATCCTCCTTAACAGTCAATTCTTCCAAAGGTATCTGCTCCTCAGGCACCCTCAAACACTTCTTAAGTTGTGAAACATGGAACACATCATGCACCCCAGATAAATTCTCAGGCAATTCTAATTGATAAGCAACTTCCCCACGTCTAGCAATAACTTTAAATGGTCCAACATACCTTGGTGCTAGTTTACCTTTCATGTTAAATCTCTTCACACTTCTCATAGGTGACACCTTCAAATAAACATAATCACCTACTTCAAAAAACTAGATCCCTTCTTCTATTATCAGCATAACTCTTCTCACGAGACTGTGCCACTCTCAAATTCTCACGAATCACTCGCACTTGATCTTCTGCGTTTCTAAGAACATCTGTACCAAACACCTGAGATTCACCTGTCTGATCCCAAAACAATGGAGTTCTACACTTACGTCCATACAAAGCTTCAAACGGTGCCATCTTAAGACTCTGTTGATAACTATTATTGTAAGAAAATTCTGCATAAGGCAAACTCTTATCCCAACTAGTTCCATATTGCAATGCACAGGCTCTCAACATATCCTCTAATACCTGGTTGGTTCTTTCAGTCTGTCCATCTGTCTGTGGATGATATGCTGTACTAAAATTCAGTTTAGTCCCTAAAGATTCATGCACAGCTTGCCAAAAGTGCGATGTAAACTGCGATCCTCGATCAGATACAATCTTCTTTGGAACCCCATGCAAACATACTACCTTCTCCATATACAACTCTGCCAATTTTGGTCCATGATATGTGGTCTTAACTGGTATAAAATGAGCAACTTTAGTTAAACGATCTACTATCACCCAAATAGAGTCATAACCTTTCTGAGTACGAGGTAACCCCACTATAAAGTCCATACCAACTTCTTCCCACTTCCACTCAGGAATCTTCATTGGTTGCAGCAATCCTGCAGGTCTCTGATGCTCAGCTTTTACCCTCTGACAAGTATCACACAATGCTACATACTCAGCCACATCTCGCTTTAATCCAACCCACCAATATTTCTGTTTGAGATCTAGATACATCTTAGTACTACCAGGATGAATAGAATAAGCTGACTCATGAGCCTCACGAAGAATTGCCTGTCTAATAGCTTGATCCTCAGGTACACACAGTCTCTTTCCAAACCACAAAATTCCATTATCATCCATTCTAAAGCCCGGTGATTTACCAATCACTATATCCTCCGCTATCTTCTTTAGTTTCTCATCCTTCAATTGACCCTTATAGATCTCTTGCTCTAAAGTAGGCTCTATTACTAATTCCATTGCATTAGTAACAATTCCCAAGTTCAGATATTCAAATTCAGCACATAACTCACTAGTCATAGACAATGTTCTTATCTCATTGGCATAACTCTTCCTACTAAGAGCATCAGCTACTACATTAGCCTTACCAGGATGATAGTGTATCTCAATATCATAATCCTTAATCAACTCTAACCATCTGCGTTGCCTCAAATTCAGATCTGACTGAGTGAAAATATACTTCAAACTCTTATGATCAGTGTATATATCACTCTTATGTCCAATCAAATAATGTCTCCAAATCTTTAAAGCATGAACAACAGCTGCTAACTCCAAATCATGAGTAGGATAATTCAACTCATGCTTTCTCAACTGTCTAGATGCATAAGCCACAACTCTGCCTTCTTGCATAAGAACACATCCCAAACCTTGACGAGAAGCATCACAATAAATAGAAAACTTCTTACTCAAATCTGGTAAAACCAAAACTGGCGCTGTAGTCAACCTCTTCTTCAACTCCTCAAAACTAGCTTGACATTTATCAGACCACACAAATTTAGCATTCTTTTCTAACAGAGATGTCATAGGTTTAGCAAGTTTAGAAAACCCTTCAATGAACCGTCTATAATATCCAGCCAAACCCAAGAAACTGCGAATCTCACTAACATCTGTAGGTGGTTTCCAATTCAATACATCCTTCACCTTGCCTGGATCCACCGATATACCTCCATTAGAAACAATATGACCAAGAAAAGAAACTTCCTTCAACCAAAACTCACATTTACTTCGCTTCGCATACAGTTTATGCTCTCTAAGCTTCTGCAATACCAACCTCAAATGTTCAGCATGCTCTACCTCGGTCTTGGAAAATACCAGTATATCATCAATAAACACTACCACAAACTTATCCAAGTATTCCATGAACACCTTATTCATCATGTACATAAAGTATGCAGGTGCATTGGTTAATCCAAACGACATAACCGTATACTCATACAATCCATACCTTGTAGTAAAAGCTGTCTTTGGAATATCAGAGGCACGAATCTTCAACTGATGATATCCAGAACGTAAATCAATCTTAGAGAACACACAAGCACCTCTCAACTGATCAAACAAGTCATCAATCCGGGGCAAAGGATACTTATTCTTGATAGTTACTTCATTTAGTGACCGATAATCAACACACATCCTCTGACCACCATCTTTCTTATCAACAAAAATAACTGGTGCTCCCCAAGGTGATGAACTAGGTCGAATAAAACCTTTTTCTTGTAATTCTTTAATTTGTTTCTTAAGTTCTTCTAATTCATCTACTCCCATCCTATATGGTCGTTTGGCTATAGGTGCAGTTCCAGGTAATAATTCAATAAGAAATTCAATGTCTCGGTCAGGTGGCATACCTGGCAATTCATCAGGGAAGACATCCGGAAATTCCTCAATCACTGAATTCTCATTAATAGTATCCTCAATTTGATTCACCACCGCGGTTGGTTGCTTCTGCATTGCTACATCCACATTGATTTTATCTCCATTAGGCGCAGTCACAACTACCACTTTCTGCTGACACTGAATCTCTGCCTGATTTTGCATCATCCAGTCCATACCCAATATCACATCAATCCCAGATGTTCTCAACACTATAGGAGTTATCTTAAACTCTACCCCCCTTAATACCATACTAATTGGAAGACAACGATTACTGGTTTGCATGGTACCTCCAGGTGAATTTACTAAGAGAGGTTCTTTCATAGCTAGCATGGGTATACTATGCATTTTAACAAAAATATTGGATATGAATGTATGAGATGCTCCAGAGTCAAAAAGAACAGTTGCGGGAGTGGAATGTACATTGAACGTACCAATCATAACTTCTGGTGCATTATGAACTGTATCAGAAGACACGTGATTCACCCTTCCAGTACCCAAATGCCTCTGGCTGCTCTTCTGGCTCTGAGGAGTCTGTTGGTTCTGCTTCTCAGGACAATTATAAGACAAATGGCCCTCTTTACCACAGACAAAGCATCTAATAGGAGTACTGGGAGAATTATTCTTCATGGGGGTAGCATTGGGATTTCCAGTGCGAGGAGTCTGTTGCCCACTCTGCTGATACTGTTGACGCTGTGGATATGATGAACGCTGTTGCGACTGATTGTTTTGCCAATTTTGGGACCACCTCTGATTTGAATTGCGATTCCCCTGGCTGACCGGTCCCTGAAACTTCTGATGAAAGCCATGCTGAGAATTTGTGCGTTGACGGTTGTTGCTTCCTGAGCCTTGCACCTTCATCTTTCTCTTCCTATCCATCTCCTTACGCTCATTATCCAGCACAATAGCCTTGTTCACCAGCTCCTGAAAGCTAGCATAGCTATTCCCCTTCAGTTGCAAGCGAAGATCATAATAAATTCCCTTCAAGAAAAGACGTTGCTTGTCTGCATCTTCTCTAACTTCATTGGGAGCATAGCGAGCCAACTGAGTAAACTTGTCATGATATTCACTCACAGTCATCTGTCCCATCCTCAGGTTTCTGAATTCTTCTTGCTTCAGCTCAATTATACCTTCAGGAATATGACGAGCTCGAAAATCTCTAACAAACTCATTCCAAGTAATAGGAGGAGCATTATCAGGGCGTGCAGCCTGGTACGACTCCCACCAAGTCTGAGCTGTTCCTTGTAACTGTCCAGATGCATACAACACCTTCTCTGATTCTGTCAATAAATTGGTCAAAAACTGAACTTAACAGAAACTGTTCCCGAATTCCAGACTGTGCAGTAACTCCAACTTGAAACAGGTATATCTCTTAACTCATAATAGATATTAAGGTGATTCTTGTGGGATTAGAAAGATACAGAAGTCTATTTATTCCCAGTAAAATTTCTTAATTTTCCCACGAACGGATTTTAAGTTATTTCTAAAACATCCCAGACTGATCCAGAAATCAGCAAAGGACAGAACTAAGTTAACCTCATGTTTACTAATATATCTTGATCAATCTTAATATTCTTAACAATAGAATTTGTAAGCATGTCAACAAAACTCCAGCACACATTACAAAGATCCAAATCACACATTATCATAATAACAATCCATCAATCACACAATTGTTCACACCACAACTGACTCTTAAAACAATCCGAACTAGAAATTAACTCGCAACTACTATCGTTCTTATTACATAGGGATTTTTCCTATTTCCTAATTAAACTTCTCATAAATCTTAGGACGACCTAACTCCGCCCTTAATTGGTCAATCTCCTTGTAAGCTTGCTCCTTAAGTTCCTTTTCCTTCAGCAACTCATCCTTCAAGTCCGCCTCATGAAGAGCCAATTCACGAGCTAATGCCACCGTTGCTTGCAAAGTCAAGGAGGAATCATCCGCAAGTGGCACGGTCCAAATTCCCTTGTCATGCAAGAAACAAGGAAAATGACGAAGTGCACCCTTCAGCGTCTTGTCCGAGCGTAGACCATGGTAGTAAACGAATGCATTGTAAGCGACATCCTCCATACTTGTCTCCACGGTTGCCCGGCTCACTCGGGTAATAAACTTTGACTCCACCTTAGGCTCCTTAGTGGTAGGATCCCTTTTCTTGACCCATAACTCCGTCTTCCAATAGGAATCCATCCATGGATGACTATACTCCGCACTGCGATACTCTAAAGTAGCCTCCCAGTCGTAATAGTAGTTGTCCAAGGTTCTTGTCAATATATCATGGAAGAAAGCATCAGCCTTAGGAACCATGATATGAAACTTCGTAGTCCACCCCATAACTACATCCTCCATAGGTGTATCACCAACTCTTGATTCAGCATCAGATAGCTCTTGATCACCCTCTTCCTTTGGCTCCTGGGGTTTGAAACGAGCAACATATTGTGCAGCTGACAGACGAGGATGAGGAGGCATCTACAAGATTTAGACATAGATTAGATAGAATCAATGTATTTTCGCAATAGAATAAAGTAGAGGAAGCATAAAACTTTAGTAATTAACAAGGTAAAAAGAGGAAGCATGAATTAGATGAAGTATGGATGCTATCAACGACCATTCTAACTAGGCTTGCGTCCTACAGTCAACACGGCTCTGATACCAATCTGTCACACCCATTTTTATGGACAAAAATAGGATGCATAAAGTACTCATGTGCGCCCCAGGTCATGATCGCACACATAAGCAGACAAATTACATAGTATCATCACAGTGCTTATTACATAACGAATATATGTTTAAAACATAGTCTTGAACAATAAACAATAATATCTAATGATAATCTCCAGCGGAAACTCCACACAGGGACACGGTTGACTGGTTGACACCAAGACTAGTACTCATTACGGTAATCCTCATCATAATCTTCATCTGTTATGGTGGAAATAGCAAGAGTGAGTCCATGTCGAACTCAACAAATATAACACAGGGTTCATGAGGCTCAAATGGCTAGACACTGTTTAACTGCGGTTAGCTTTTAAATATTATAACTTTCAATTGAGTAGCATCAAGATAAACCACTTCCCATTAAAGAACCAATGATCAATTGTAATAATGATAACAAATAGCATTAACATGAGCATAATAATAACAACAATAATTAAGCATGATATAACAGGTATGATCACTATTCCATAAGAATCCCCAAGGCCGCTCGTATCCGTGAGCACGGCTAGTATACCAGTTTTTAACTCTGCGCAGAGGTGTACACTTTCACTGTGAGTCATGATTTCCAAATGAGTGGGGAGATCAAGCCCAAACACCCAAAAACCATATAAAGCCACTCAAGAGTTCGTCTAACAAGTTAGGGCCATTAGATTCACTCGGCAGGCAGATGTAGAACCCCCCTTCCCTGTGGCACAACAACCGCAGCCTATACACACTAGGCCAGGGGCTCGCACTACACCCAAAGTGTCAAGCCATTCTTACGCCATTTAAGGTAACCGCTAACAAGCTAGAAAAGGTCTCTTGAACAACTAGAGCCAGAGCCATATAGCCCTCACAGCTGTACTGTATATCCCGGTTATCACTTACAGATAAGTCCTTAGGGAGAGAAACCAGAGCATCAAAATAAGTACACATGCTCTAGCCCCCTTTTTACAGTATTAAGATCATCTTAATGATTGGTTGCTTGATCCGTTAATCATATCACAAGATCATTGTTCTTAAATTTAAGCACTAGCCACAGCTACCCATATGCATACCCAAGGTTGACAAGGAATCAAGACATCAAACACTAAGTTATAATCTCTAAGGTTGTCAAGGTAAGCATATGCATATGTATGATAATTTTAATGAATAGGTAACAAGGATAGTCCTGTGTTATACTTGCCTTGATCAAAGCTCTCCAAGTAGTACTGCTGACTTGGTTCAAAGTAATACTCCGAATCGTCCAAATACTGCTCACCTTCTATACTCGATCATCAATCAACAACATACATGCATCCAATCAAACATACACGAAGCAAACAAATAGATATAATTAGAACAGTACACCAACAGTAACAAAACAGTAATAAAAGTTTATAAAACTCTTCTACACATTTCTACGATCACACAGACGTAAAGATCACCAAAATCGGAGTTAAAACGTAGAAGTTATGAATTTTCTAAGATTTCCTATAGATCAATAAATACTTAATTATAAACTCGAAAAATAAATTATCAAAACTAACTGTAAAATTATACTAACATGTAGAGTTCGCAATTACGAACCTAACGCAATTTGAATGGATCAAATCGGAGTTAAAACGAAGTTTTTATGGCTAAAACAGTGCTAGTGGCAAAACTGTAAATTACTGAAAACGTATTTTTGAATTAACCGATTGAAAATACGCTTTCAAAACATAAAAACGTAAACTCAGCTTTACGCCTAGGGACCGCGGGTTGATTACTAGAAAACGCAGGGTCTCTTTAACAAAATTCACCGCGAAGGGGTATGATCTAATCTCGGCCATCGGTGCAAGATCGGACGACCCTCGTTCACCAGCAGGCGCACAGTGCACACCCGATCCCCTCTTCCCCAACTCCGGTCGCCGGCCGCCGCGCTCTCCATGGCACCTCGCCGGATTTCACCGGTTCTCCCGTTCCCGACCACCGTTCACCTCAAATCCACCTCCAATCGAGGGAGGAGGGCAACCCGCACCCATCTACGCGGTCTTGAAGAACTACAACCGATCGAGGAAAGATCGCGGCAAGAAGTGGACGGCGATCTCCATTGCCGGTTCACCCGAGCTCTCTAAACCATAAACCAACACATCTCAACCCAAAAGAATAGCACAGGAAGGAAGAGAAGGAGATGGCGAACTCACCAACGTGAAGAAACCGAGCCCGCACCGTTCCACAAGCCCCACAGACGAACAACCGAACCCGCCGACCTTCGAAACCCTAAAACTCCGATTCTCCCGTGGCAACCCTAGCTTTTTAGTTGAAAAACGGAAACTAGAGGTACCCGTCTACCCTTTTATAAGACCACATTCCCTTATCTTACTAGGAAACCAAAGATTCGCGATCAAGTCGGTTGAACGACGAACAACGAATCCTATCCGGCTACGGCTGGAGGTGGAAGAAGCGGCTGACGACACGGGCCCACCAGTCAGTGACTCAATAGGAAAGGAAAGAGCTGCTGCGCCTGGACCGGCTTGGGCCGCGCGATCGTCGACCCTGGGCCGACCGACGCTGAGGAAAACAGGCCGCCGCAGCTGGGCCGGCTCGGCCGAACAGCCCAGGTAAGCTACTTCTTCTCTTTTTTTTATTTACTTGTTTCCAAAAATATTTCAAATACTTTCTAAACCAAAATAAAAATAAAATAAAACAAATATAGCAGCACACAATAAAAACATATGCAACAGCATGAATGCAACACAACATTTATTTTGGTATTATTTTAGTTTTGTAATTATTTATTATCTATTTCATTCAAATTTTGTTATCTCAAAAATTAGAGTGTTACACAAGGGAAAGTACGGCGCGCTGTATGTAATTTCTACAGTAATTGGCATGCCACTATGGCTTCTGAGCTTGTTGAGCCGGCTGCCGTCCTTCGTGTATTCCTCTCAATGCAAAATTTAAGCAGTACTACATGATTACGATCCCGTCTCAAATACTATTAAGTTCGCTCTCACATGAAAAGGAAAAAAAAAAGAGTCATTTCTTTGAAGTTGTGGATCAACTAATTCATAGCATGACACTGATTTGCTACAAATATTTGGTCGCAAGCGAAAGCAAGTCGTAAGTCGTTGATACAGAGTCTCCTCCGGTGCATAGCCGTCCCGTCCCTTGCAAATTTTCCACACTAGCCGTGCACGCCGGCTCTTGACTCGCATCCAGTCAAGTCGTCTCTCAGCCGTCGCCGGTCGGACCCGGGCAGCGAGCAGGCAACAGGAACAGGGGGGGCCATAGCATATGTCCCTCTCACGAATCTGACCCGTCCATCCGGTCAAGAAACGCACCAGAGCCATCGATCCGTTCCACACGGCATTCTAGCGTTCAGCACCCCCGCCGCGGCCCCGCCATTATTAAATAGCCTCCGATCTAAGCCGCCCCCGGCACCGAGCAGACGGCCATGGAGTCAAGCAGCGAGAAGCACGCCGGGCAGGTCCATCGTCGTGTTGGCCGGTTTGGAACCGGCCAGGCTGGTTTCCCAAGTTTATTGTACTACACCTTTGCGATTCTCTAGTCGAGCTGAGTGAAAAACATATATGAATCGTCTCGTTTGGAGTCCGGATAAAATAAAACGAATTTCGGAAGATTTTCTGTGCTTGGCACACAACAGAACTGCTAGGGTGGTTTGCTTGCCAGTGTGGCTGCCCAGACCTCGTGAAATCTGGTCAAACCGGTTTGGGACCCGGCCAGGCCGGTTTTCTTATCCTATTCCGTACCGATTGGTTTCAAAACGATTTTGGGTTTATTTTTGGCATGAGAGACTTGGAGATGTCTGCACTTGGTCCTATTAGGATAAGACCACCTCCTTTACATAAATGAGAGGATCATAGCCGATTGAGATCACCCAACATCCAATCGCACTTTTACATCTATTACTCCTTTTTTGTCCTAATTTCTCTTTTAACCTTCATGTTGTTGTTCATCGCTTGATCCAACGACTAAAGATGGCACCCTAGGCTTCCTAGCCAACCTATGGCAACCTGATGACGTCCTTCCCTCCACAAGGTCCCTCTCAGGTGAGAGATTTGACGGCCCCTTTGCTAGTTTGCCTAGAAACTAGCTGTTCTTCGTCACGCAAGCATGATTGGTTACTCTTTGGTAGTTTGCTCGTAAACCTCTCCATGCTTCATCACGTAAGTATGATATCTTCGCTGCGTTCTTTGGTCCGTGTCGGCTCGGGCGATTTAGCCCTAGTGTGTGATCTAATTCGGCGTCAACCTACTTTTTGGCAACTCCACTGTGGAAGAATTTCTTCGACTCTACTTTGTAGCCGAATCACTTTGCCCTAGCCCTACTCTTCATTGATCTATCTTATTGTGCTTGCTGTTGCAGTTGCATCTGGCCCAAAAAGGCTAATTGCATCTAGTTTTGACCCCCTGTGATCTTACTTGCAGTTTGGCAACGTGTTGCACTTGTCATTGAAATTTCAGCAAGGCAGTCAATTTCTAGATCATGGAGTACCAAGGTGTTGCATCACAATATACTACTACAAATACACCAAGGTACAACTTATTTTGCAAGTCCTATATATTCTCATGTTGGTGTTGCTAGTCATAATAATAGTATATATGTTGCATCGACTAATGCTTATGGATATCATGTTCAAGAGTCTTTGGGTTTTAATGCTACTAGAAACATACAACATGCATATCCTTATTCATCGGCTATAAGTTCACAATATATGGTTCCGCCACAAGACATGCTGATATATGAGAGAATTGGCTATGGTGATGCTAACTATTCAGTCAATTACTCTCAATTCTCATATGATGCACGATAGGCTAATAGAACAAATGTTCTACCTACAAATTCAACGTCATATGCAAATGTTAGTGCTCATAATTTGGCCTCATATATTTCTAATAACTATGGCCAAATTAATAAAATTTCAGCAAGGCATTCAAGTGCTAATGCTCATGATTCGACCTCATATATTGCTAATAACTATGGCCAAATCAATAAAAATTCAGAAAGACATGCTAGTGCTAAAACTCATGATTCGGCTTCCTATGTTACTAAAAACTATAGCTAAATCAATGAAAATTCATTAAGGAATGCTAGTACTAATGCTCATGATTTGGCTTTACATGATAACTATAGCTGAATCAATGAAGATGTAGTAGCAAAGTTTCCAGGGGTTCCTCGTGATATGATTTTAGCTTGAGCATGGCCGAATTAGTGAACTACGAAAAATCACTAATACTGATATTTTGTTGCCATGTGAACCTGGAAGCATTGAGTGGCAGGTTGCTATTAGTGTAACATACATAGCTTTTATTTTTCGGACAAATGAATTTCAATGTCACATTTTTGAGAAACAACAAGAAGGCGAAAAGCATTTTTGTGCTAATGAGGTTATGGCCATAGTTATGCAAAGAGAAAAAGCATTGTTGGCTGGCACAAGTGGCAAAGAAAAGGTTGATTCAGATATAAGCGAGTGTTTGGTTGACAAAACCAAACAAAACAGTATCCATTCCAAATCAACTTATTCATCTCAAGGAACAAGTCTAGTTGTGGCAAAACATGGAAAGCGCAAGAAATTGGCTAGACTTGATTTTTCAGGAGCTAAAGGGGTTGCACATTTATCTAGTGACTATCGCATCATCGATGGACCTCAAATTATAGCCAAACAAGATTTGTTTGATAAAGCATATCAAGATGATGAGGATCAAGAGCCCCTACAAGCAAAAAGAAAGGAAAGACAGCCGACTGCACAGACGAAACCAGCCATGCCGGTTTTGGAACCGACTAGGTCGGTTCATCGTCCTTGGCTGATGCTTCTAAACCAGCCAGGCCAGTTTCCTGGACGACCACACTGCCAAACTGGTCAAGCCGGTTTCTCTCGTTCCAGAAGCCACCGATAAGTCTCCGGATGATTCGGCCCCTGTTGTTGTTGGGAAAACTGTTCCCAGCAAGGTGGATGTCGGTGGTCACTAACGACAACATTCGACCGCCAATTATAGTCCAAAATAGGAGAAATAAACATACTTTTGACACATATGCATGTACTATTGACCTAGAGCTCATTCTACACACACCATCATCTGGAGCTACACCTCACCTCTCTACTTGTACTCTCTTAGTTTTAGTAGTCTTTGGAGCTAGCAAAGCTATTTGGAGAGCTTGTCTCCTTGGAAGAAGAGCAACTTTGGTATGAATAATACTATGAAGAGTTCTTCCATAGTCATGCTCTCATATCATTTATATAGTAGTGCATATGAACTAGAGTATAGTTTTCATGTTATAATCATGATATATGAACTAGCATATAGTTTGTGTGTCATGATCTTAACATGTTCAACTTTATGCTTAATCATTCATATGAATTGTATGAGTAGAAGTAGAGCTAGGGTTGAGGTGGCGGTTCATCCTATATTCTTGCTTATCAATCCGTAGGTTTGGAGTCCCAGAGGGATATAGGTAGTTTTCTTGTACACGGGCGTGGTGTTCAGGTGCACGGGACCTTCAGATATGACGGTATCCCACGGTTGAGGGGTAGACAGCATGTGGTGACAGCCCTGTCCATCCCTTGTAATCCCTCATGTCTGGGTATTATGTAGGAGTTTTAAAGTCTCCCTAGCTTGCTGGTAGACCAGTGCCCGACGATCTCCCTATCCATCTCATACTTAGTTCTAACTCTAGTCATGTAACTTGTATGATCATTAATTATTCTTTGCACGGCTATATTAGAATATGCTAGCTCCACTTAGGAATATTCTTTTATTCTTTGTTTTCCTTTTATCCTTGAGGTTGGTCCAGATGTGTGTCCACTATCCATGAAATATTGTTTTTACCCCTGTCATGAACTATGGTCCACTATGCAACATATGTAATCATGCTTATGTCCATGCTAGACTCTATATAACTTGCCCTCCATTGGGAAAATATAAATAACGATACCCTGAATACTTCCGGGTGAAATGCTACAACGATAGATCAGTACGCTTGCAGATATTATCTGTAATCTTTAAGGACTATCGTAGTTGGTGTTTCTTGGTGGCGTTGCTAAGATTAACTCAATCTTAGTAATGGTGTTAAGAAATACCAACAGGCATTTCTGGCGCCGTTACCGGTGATGGACCTAAAACCTCCTTACTTGGTGATTGCGCCTGTTGACACCTGTGGAGGGGCATAGAGACAAAATCCGCAAGCGCACGGGTATCGAAGTAGTTTTCACCCAAAGTATTATCGAGTATCGTATCCACAAGAAACGTGTGTATGTCGTTTAAATACTAGTTTGTCCAGGGATAGCAATCAAGGTTTAAGGTACGAGTAGAGATGATTTCTATGGTTATGACCCTATGCAAAGCAAGATTTATGATTCTAGTGTTCACTTCGGGATGCCGCTTAGATAGTAAAACACCACTAATAAATAACTCTACTGACGCGACTACGGTCCTACTAATTTAAGAACCTGCTCAATTTGATGTGGACTACAAAGGATAGATGGGGCTATCACCTCCCGCTGCTACCACACAACCATAGAGCAGGGAGCAAACACAGGTAGCCGATAGCCTAAGAACCACACTTATGCTAACGATTACCACTCTAATCCAGCTAGCAAGAACTAGAGCACTCAAAAGAACTGTGAACCCATGAACAAAAGAGCTCAAAACTTACTTTAAATAGAAATCAATTAGCAGAAGTATCTTAGATGTAGACTTAGAGAAGCCTAGATCTGCCAAAGTACAAGCCGTAGAGGTAGCACCGACAAACCGGTACTTCCCCCAAACTCTTCCCTTACACTCTCTCTCTCTATTTGTATACAAAGATAGATCCTAACTAGAGGACTAATCTCTCTTGATGCCCTGATTCTAAGATGAGGATATGAATTAGAGTTTCAGGATGGCCTCAGGGAGGGGGCAGGGGCTGATATATATAGGCTGGAGCATCAATTCTAGACCCTTGGATCAAACTGACTTGAAAGAACGACGTAGATGCAATCTAGGAGGCGGTGGAGAACCGACATAGCGACGGGGACTGACATGTGGGCCCCCAGAGGCCGAGCGGCCTACAGGTGGGGCCGGCTAGCCCCATCTGGCAGCCTTTGCCTCTCTGCCTCGGCATGGTGTCCTCTGGTGTCTTCTAGAGTCTTCTGGCGTCCGTTTCGCTGAGGATAAGCGTGATTAAATCTGACATCTAGGTCCACCTTGATGGTTTTCTGGATAAACCCTGCAGAAATTACAGATTCACCAAAACTCGTGGAATTTATTAGTTTGAACCCCTACACCTATATTGGTAATCATTTTTATGCATTTATACAAGTTACGTTGACAGTTTATGATTGATATTAACGACCGTCAACAATCTCCCCTACACTTAACCTTTGCTCGTCCCTGAGCAAAGCTAAACTTAGCAATGGATCAGGAGTTGCTACAATATTTTCACTCCTCAAAAGTACACATGTGTTTAATAAAAAAATTCTCCTCCGAATTAGAATAATTTGATCTGACTTTCAAACTTACCCATATTACCTTCAACCATGGGGCTTCTTAGCCTTCACTTAGTTCTTGAGCAATTAAAAGACAGAATGATCAAGTTTAGCACTATGTCTCAAGTTCTTTGTTTCACCTTTGTTCTGGAGTTTTCATAAGTTTTCAAAATAAAATTCAGAGATTCCATTGTATGACACTCTCAAGTCTCTTAATATATGTGGTATTTGCGAATCATCACCAAGGCATAACTTGTTGTTTCCTTTTTCTCTTCCTACCACTAAGGCTTTATATGGAGTTCATAGGTAGGGAGAAAGCTAGAGCATACTTGCAATGCGTATATTGTGAAGTCAAACAACGAATCCAAAGAGACTTGAGTTATACAATCAAATCAAGATGTGCATGTGTATGGATGTATGAGGAGGATATATATGGTGGCGAACCTAATTCTACTTTGCTCCTTGAAAACATATCTCTCTCTTGAAACTTGAAATTTTTTTTGCAAGAGAACAGAGGCTATCTTATTCATCCCTCTTTTTTCTTTTCAGGCGGGCATCTGAGTACCCATTGTTTTCAATATCTTGGACACTTGTCCATTTTTTTCTTAACTCTTTCTTTTTTTCTTTTTTTCTTTTTTTCTTTTTTTTGAATAACTTTTGCATAGCCCCGTGTCTCTTTTCTGCAACAACACTTTAGAGAGATAGTAATAAGAACTTGGAGCATTTATTTGATGGATGGAAAACCTAACAAGCATGTTTTTGTGTTCACTCCTAGTGTAGGAGCAAAATATTTTTGGGTGGATCTAGATGGAAGGTATGTTTTTGCGTACACAGTGTAGGAGCAGCAGGTATATATGGCGTGTACGTGATCTTGATTTTATGAGCATGACAAACCTCTTATAAGGGTCAACAAAGCTTGACAAAACTCAACGCAATACAAGCAGCAAATATGTGGAAGTTTTCCTAGTCTAAATAATATATATGGTTCTGGTAAGAATTCAAGCTTTGCCATACATGAATTCATCATGTAACATTTTTATATTTTCAAAAGATAAATCTTCAGAACTTTAGTGTTACTTGGAACAAGATAAACTGCAGCTTAGACCTTCTCATATCATATCCGTCAATTACCTAGACTTAGATCAAGCATATGCTACCCACGAGTATCAAATTCAGAGTAAATTCTTATATCAAAACAATCTTATGAAAGCTAGGTACTTGAAATGAATTACAACAGAACAACTATTTATCATTTTCATTTTAAGAGCCTATCCTCAAAGTCCTTATTATTTATTTAGCTCTTAAAAGAAATTAGAAGAAACTAGACACACTCTACACATTATAACTGTAACTATTTATTTTGTTTTTAGTCCATATTTTTTTAACATATATATAAGCAAATTTTTTAAAAAAATAGGGAAGAGATACTTACCTGGATACATGTGAGATGCCTTCTCCCCCAAGCCGTGGTTGCTTGAATGATGTCATGCTTTGGTCGGGAGGTTTGCTTCCCCACACTTGAATTCTGTTACCTTGCATAAACAATATGTGGAGACAAGCAGCAACAAAAGACTAGAGAGATCTTGGTAATACTTTAGCAGGTAAACATGGTTTAAGGTTTTTTCATAGAGTAAAGAAGAAGTGCTGAATTGAAAATGTTGTTTAATTCTATAAAGTTAATTATATCCAATTCTTCTTCTGGCAATTGCGTGTCTTGAAAAACTTTTAAACGCTGACCATTTACCTTAAAAAGCGTACCTTTGTCATTTTGAAGTGTGACTGCTCCATGAGACGATGCGCTAATTACCTTGTAAGGTCCTTCCCATTTGCTTCGTAGTTTCCCATGTTCGAACAACTTCTTTGGAGTTGAAAAGCAACACATTGTCACCTGGTTTGAATTCCTTCTTTTTCAATCTTTTGTCATGCCACCTTTTTGTCCTCTCTTTGTAGAGTTTTACCTTAAGATATGCCTTTTCTTGCCATTCCTCTAACTTAGAGAGTTGCATCTTTCTTTTCTTCCCAGCCGCTTCAAAGTCCATGTTCCATCTTTTTATGGCCCAATGAGCTTTGAATTCCAACTCGACAGGTAGGTGACATGTCTTGCCGTAGACGAGTTGTTATGGTGACATTCCAAGAGGTGTTTTGTAAGCCCATAGTGCTCCGTGTAACTTATCTTTCTATGTTGTTTCCATCTCATTGACAGTCTTCTATGGAATGTTCTTGATTTGCTTGTTCGACGTTTCTGCTTGTCCACTAGTTTGAGAATGGTACGGTGTCATGATTTTATGACGGACCCCATGATCGGATAAGAAGCGTCGGAACCTTCTATCAATGAAGTGAGGACCTCCATCACTAATTACCATGCATGGAACTCCGAAGCATGGAAAGATGGTCTATTAAAACATCCTGTTGGTGTTACCTGGCGTGGAACTCCGAAGCTTCAACCCATTTTGAGACATAATCGACTGCCACGAAAATGTATTCGCACTGCCGTGATTTTGGAAATGGTCCCATGTAGTCAATTCCCCAGACATCAAAGAGTTCTAACTGGAGGTTGGTGGTGAGTGGCATGGCGTCTCTTGCATTGATATTTCCATGTTTCTGACACGGGGTGCACCTCCGTATGAATTCTTTGGTGTCATTGTACATGGTTGGCCAGAAGAATCCACTCTGCCAAATCTTAGCATTAGTGCGGAATACCCCATAATGTCCTCTGTATGGTGCTGCGTGGCATCTTTCAATGATCTTGGTTGCTTCCTCAGCCGGAACACACCTCCTGAGTAGTCCATCGGAGCAGACTCGGTAGAGGTACGGTTCATCCCATAGGTGGAGGTGACCTTCATGGATGAGCTTGTGCCTGTTTTCCCCTGGTGGTACATAATCTGCAACCATAAAATTAACAATATTTGCATACCAGGGGTCGGATCCTTCGACTTTAGGAGTATGTCGTCCTATAGAAAGTCGTTGATGGGCAACTCCTGTGGATTCTCAAACTGCATTCTTGACAATTGATCGGCTATAGAATTTTCTATTCCTTTCTTATCTTTAATTTCTAAATCAAATTCTTGAAGCAAAATGATCCATCTAAGCCGAGGCTTAGCATCTTTTTAGTAAGGAGATATTTAAGAGTGGCATGATTAATGTAAACAATAACTTTAGCTCCTAGTAAGTAAGATCTAACTTGTCAATAGCAAAAACAACAGTCAAGAGCTCTTTTTCAGTTGTTGCATAATTAAGTTGAGGTCCGGACAGAGTTTTACTAGCATAAGAAATTGCATGATGCTTTCTATCTTTCGTTTGACCCAAAACCGCCCCTACAGCATAATCTTTAGCATCACACATGATTTTAAAAGGCAGCGACCAACAGGGGGTTGAATGATAGGTGCAGAGATGAGTGCTTTCTTAAGGATTTGAAAAGTATTTAAACACTTATCATCAAACTCAAAGGGAACATCCTTGGCTAACAAACTTGTAAGGGGTCTAGCAATATGAGAAAAATCTTTTATAAAACGGTGGTAGAACCCCACATGGCCAAGAAAACTTCGTACCCCTTTGACATTTGTAGGAGGAGGTAGCTATTCTATTACTTCTATCTTAGCTCGGTCTATCTCAATCCCACGTTCGGACACCATATGTCCTAGTACTATGCCCTCTCTAACCATGAAATAACATTTTTCCCAATTAAGGACTAAGTGCTTTTTCTCACATCTTTGCAAAACTTTGTCTAAATTTTCTAAGCAATCATTAAAAGTTTTTCCATAAACAGAAAAATCATCCATAAAAACTTTCATAATTTCTTCTATCATATCAGAAAATATAGACATCATGCACCTTTGAACGAAGCTGGAGTGTTGCACAATCTAAAAGACATCCTTCGATAAGCATAAGTTTCATAGGGACAAGTAAAAGTAGTTTTGCTTTGGTCATCAGGATGGATCGGAATTTGATGATAACCTGAATACCCATCAAGAAAACAGAAGAAAAAATGCTTTGCAAGCCGTTCCAACATCTCATCGATGAAGGGTAACGGGAAGTGATCTTTCTTTGTCGCCTTGTTAAGTTTCGGTAATCAATGCACATCCGCCATCCTGTGACTGTTCGTTGTGGGATTAATTCATCTTTTTCATTTTTTTACCACAGTCATGCCCCCTTTCTTCGGTACAACTTGTACCGGGCTTACCCACTCACTATATGGCATGAGATAAATTATCCCTGCATGTAAAAGTTTCAAAACCTTTTTCTTAACAACTTCTCTCATCACATTGTTAAGCCTATGTTGGGGCTCCCGAGATGGTGCATATGTTGGATCTATGGGAATGTGATGGGTGCAAAGGGCAGGACTAATCCCCTTGAGGTCTTCGAGCGAGTAACCGAAAGCAAAGCGATGCTTTTCTAAAACAGTAAGGAGCCGAAGGGTCTCGTCCTTAGAGAGTTTATCACTGATAATTATAGGAGACTCCCTATCGTTGTTTAGAAAAGCGTATTTCAAACCTGAAGGAAGGGTTTAAGAACAATGGGGGGTTTTGGCGGCTCTTGAGTTTCATCTAGAGGGAAAGGAAGTTGCGGTTCTTCTTGGTCTTGGATGAAATTCTGGGTGTCTTCCTCGAGATCTTTGTCGGAAGCTTCCTGTTGGTGTTTTGAACCACCGACGAGTAAATTTGCATTTGTGCGTTTGGCCCGGATGGTGAGCACAGAGGACATGAGGAATTATACTGGTTCGGGTAGAACGTCCCTACGTCCAGTTCGAGGCTGCTCATATTACCAGCTCTAAAGTTTGTAGTAGGGGTTATAAACTGGCGAGAGAGGGAAGAGATCCCAAGTCTCTAGTGAAGAAGAAGTGGAGTTAAAGTGCTTCATAGTGTTAGAAGTCTTCTTCTGGAAGCTTTTTTCGATGGGGCACCCGGTCTTTCCTTTTATAGACCAAGGGAAGGACCTGGGGTACACGAGAGAGAGAGAGAAAAAAGTGGAAAAGAAGAAAGAGAAAAACCGAGAGGAAGGGAGCCCTAGGGCTACGCCGCCCTTCTCCTTTGCGGGCGGGTCCTGCTGGTCCTGTAGATGACGATGAAGGTGTGCGCACGCCGCGAACTTGTCCGTCTCTCCGGTGCTACAGACAGGTGCCGCCATCTTGGTCGTGGTGCCCCCTGTCCGTCACTGTCGCTATAGGCAGGCGCCTCCGCTCCACCGTGGCGCCTCGTCCCGCCCTGGCATGTGGTACGGTCAACAGATCCCATTATCTGGAGTCACACAGGGATCAAGCAGCACAGTGCGGGTCCGCCCGGCACTGTTGGAGATGTGAGTGCCTAGGTATAGCCTATGGCGACCACCGGTCACATCGAGACGCGTCCGCCCCCTCCCTAGCGTTTGGGGCATGGTCCCGGGCCCACACCCCGTGTTCGTAGCGGTTGGGGGCGGCGGGGGCCCTCGCGGGAGCCCGTGCCCTCGCTCGAGGCCGACTCCGCAACCCCCGGGTCGGGCGAGGTGGAATCCTCTCTAGGGCGTCGGGCGGGACGGATCTCGCGCCCCCAGGGTCGGACGAGGCGGAGCCTTTCCCCGGGGGGTCGGACGTGGCTAGGCCCGCATCCAAGGGGTCGGGCGAGGCGGAGCCCATGCCAGTCACACCCCAAAATTTTTTGGGTTGTGAATAGAAAGCACTAAATAAAATAAATGATTTTGTAATTTTATAAAATTTCCAAGATTTAATTAGGGTCTTTATGATTTAAATAATGCAAAATGTGACTTTCTCAAACTTTTAGAATGTAATTTAAATGGTTTGCTGCATTCATGCCGATGCATTTATTTCAATTGTACGAAAAATGAATTTAAAAATTCATTTTAAGTCTCGAATAGGTTTTGTTCTATTTTCAAAATTTTCAAAAAAAACAAGTTTCAAATTTATTTTATCAAATCAAGTTTCAAAACGATAATTTATTTATAAGAAAATACAAAATTCACTTTGGGTCAAATCTCTTCCTGTCCTAATCTTTATTCCATGTAATGAGATCATCAAATTCAACCCAATATATTCCTTCCTTTTGTCTACAAAAATTCCTTTGTTTTTTATACATTCTTTTCATTTCCTTTTCTTTGAGCTTGTTTCCTTGCACGTCATTTTAGCTCCCAGCATGCATCTACCACTAGCAAATAAGCAATTCAACCTCTCTTTACGTGATGATGCAGCCAGCCAAGACTTCTGGTCATGCATGCAGCACAGATCACCGTTGCCTTTCTCCTTGAGCGTTACCTCTCCTCCTGATGCATGCCATGACCGCTTAATGAAGTTTTTTTTCTAGTGGCGCCATAAATCTACACAAATGCATGCTACCCTTCTATTTTTTGAGACCTGCAACTGATTCATGTTCAAAGCTGCTGCATGCACTCCTTTAATCAGCATATATAGCAATTATTCGTTATGAAACTCCTTTTAATTTCCAGCCATATTTCCTTTCATCTTGTTTCTCCTTTTCCTTTTCCTCTGAGCTTTATATTGCTTTGCACGTGATCCACATCCAAACAATCGTCTCCATGTTTGCCGCTAGCAAGTCTAATTTTCTATTCATTCTCCATTCTTTGTGCACGCATGCATGATCATCAATTCTGGTACGTTTCCGGGTTGCCGTGATCAATCAGCAATGCATATTGTGCATGCGCATGTGCACATTGAAAGCACTAATGAGGAAAATGGAATCGTCTCTCTCCCTTTCAACAAATCTCATCACCAGACATGCAAAACCGCTGCCTATTAATGGCATTTGGCAATAACACAGAAGCTCCACAATTGCTCAAGATTAATTCTGCATGCCGACCTTTGCGCTGCCTCCTCATATCTATAAAAGGTGCTTCAGCCTTCCCCTCGCCCAAACTCTATTCCTCAGAGCATTCTTGACACAACTCCCTCTCCTTTGTTTTCTTTTCTTCATCAATACAGTAACACAACGAGGCCAGCTTGCCATTGCCGAGTTCACAACCGAGCTCTCGATCTCCCGTTACAGACCACCTCGCCATCCTAGGCCTCTTGCCGGAGACCACCGGCAGCCGGAGCTCGATCCCGGCCACGGGCGGGTGAAGCCAGCGCCGTTCCGCGCCCAGCCACTGCATTTCTGCTGCTGGTGCTTTCTCCTTCCTCAGTGCTGGTAACAGGTTCGTGGTGGCTCTGCTGTTCTTTCCTGAGGCAGTTAGCTTCTCAGTTCTCTCATTTCTCTTCATCACAGGAACGCCCCATGTCCAGTCGTTTGATCCTTGCTTGGCGCTAGGTTGTGGCCGCAAGCATCGTCCGGACAATTTATTGAAATCCACTTCGCAGCTCCCTGGTTGCCGTCATGAGCAGGGTGAGAAGCATCTCTGAATGCCTCGTCAATATCGACGCGTTGATATTTGTCATTCATATTCTGTTAAGCATCATCCATAAGGTGCTTCGATTATTGTTTATCCCTTACAGAAGCTGCATGTTCATTCTCTTGTACTAGATCCAAATATCTGAAATCATGCACCAAGATCTCGTCCTAGCAGAGCCATGTTCACAGACTCATGGATCGCATGCTTCGTTGTATACCAGCTTAATATATTTAGACATTCCATGCATGTCTTGATGTCGTATGCAAATAGAGATAGTAAGCTTTGAGATGAAAGCACGTACACCATATTTAGCTTGATGATGTCAGCAATACATCATTCCAATGTCATATACCTTTTTCATCTAAAATATAATTCCAATATTCCAATACATATCCTTTTAATAATCTAGCTCATGATTTTCATTCTTCTGCATCTTCGCTGTCCTTCAAAGATTTTGTTGCTAGCATCTGCTCAAGTAGACAAGTGCAGAAGCTAATAAGCCCATATATAGATCAAAATATCATATGTTTATTCCTTGATGATGTCGACTCCTCATCATGCTGATGTCATATACGTCTTCTTTTCCTTAATAAATATATTCCCAGTATTTCTATAAATACTGTAGCCCATGTTTCCTTTATTTCTGCTACATCTCGTTGACATCTTTCTTGCAATTCCTTGATATATCATGTCTTAATTGCTTTTTATGATTCAAATTTATTGTTCCAAAAATATTTAGTTATTTAAAATATGCCAATTTTATGATTTAACCCTTAAAAACTTTAAAAGCTCGTCATAACCTGTTTAGGTGTTTTTGCGCTCACGCGATCGTAGGATCACACCGGACGCGCAAAAATCGTTTTTATCTTGTGTTTGTAATTCGTGGTGTACTGTTTTTGGGTTTAATCATTGTGCTTGTGCCGGATGTTGCGCCATATAGAAGTGAAGCTAATCAAGGATGGTCCAGAAGCAAAGGTCGGAAAAGTTTGAGCGGATAAATGAATGCAAGTGTAACATGAGTTTCCTTTTTACCTAATAATCATTTATCACTTTTTCATGTGCATGTGTCTACTATGATAAACCTCTAAGGACTTTATCTAGTACTTATGATATCTTGTATTCCTTGTTTACCTTGGGTTAATATGGGTAGTTTGCTTAGTTTGCAATCACCAAACTATATAATGTTAATCTTGATTAATGAATGATGGAATCAATGTTAAAATGATGCTTTTAGCAACATGGATATTAGGGGGCTAGAGCATTAGGCCTTTTTGGGTGCTCTAGTCTGCTCTCCGTAAGGACTGAATCTTAAAGTGGCAAACAAGGATTTACAGTACAACCATGAGAATCACATGACTCTGGTCTTAGGCTGGTATCTTGATCTGTTCTAGTTTGTCAATAGCTTACCGAAAGGGCAAGAGGGGGTACCATGCTGCTTATGGGCCCGGTCCTACTAGGGTGAGTGCTGGACAAGGTCAAAAAGTGTGCCACTTTTGGAGGAAGGTGTCCATGACACTTGGGAGACTGAAACCTTAGCGGCTGCTACTTATATCAGCCGTGCTCATGGACGAGCGGCTAGATCCTTTTCGAGATAGATAGTTCTATGGACGATTGGGGTGATGATTAATGTTGATGTTAATTATACTTTCACCTTGGGAGTTTAAGCATAACCTAGGAACATAGGTTTAATAAATAAAATATGATCAACTAAAAATGCTTACCGTAGTCAAACCAAGTCAAGCCTTTTGAGCCTTGCATCCCCTCATGTTATACTTGTTGAGTATGGTGCGCTCACACTTGCTTTACAATCAATAAATAATCTCGGATGGGTACCAGATGGTGGATCAAGTGATGAGTTTACCAAAGGAGTTCCAAGAGTACTAGGCGAGTGCTTTCCCCCAGTCAACCGTCCCTATAGAGTATGGAGTCCCGAAGAGAAGATATAGAATAGTTTCCGCTATGCTTTGTGATAGATGTAAGTCTTGATGTAACTATATGTTTGACATGATAAAGCATTGTTCTTTGATAATTTCTATATTTGTCGCTATATGTGTCGTGTGGACATCCTGGGCACACATAGTTAGCGCTTGGTCTTCTTTGGAAAATCGGGTGCAACAGTGCCCAGGGGGTCGGGTGAGACGGAGTACACGTCCTTGGGGTCGGGCGAGGTGGGTGCTCGTGCCCTAAGGGTCGGACGAAGCTGTGGTCACGTCTCTGATCGTTTGGGCGTGTTAATGTTGGTAACCATTAGCTCTTTTCTCCGGGTACCCTAATATTGATACCCGACACTTCCAGGAGAGAAGCTACCATAATCTCCTTCATTGGATCTTCCTCGAGACTCAACTCTATCTTAACATGTAATGAGCGAGTGATGGGAATAGACATGTTTATGCTTTTCCCAAGACTTACATTTATATTCCCCTTTCTTCCTTCATGGATAAGTCTCTCTATTGGATGCTCTATCAAAAGATCGAACTCCCAAATATCGAAAACATGCAAACTAAAATACACCTTGGTTTCGTCTACTTTGATAGGGATGAGGTGAAAAATTCCTTCACTAGGAAGGATTTGCCCTGAGAGACTTTTTAGAAACTTGGTTGTTGGAGTTAAGTGCATATTTTCAGGAAGGGTATGTGCAAAGGATTTAGACATAATATTTACTCCCACAACTGGATTATAAAAGGCATCGAAGGAGATTTTATGACTCTAACAATGAATGGAGGTAGAGGGAGAATCTAAACGAATGACTTTTGGAGAAAGCTTGGATTTTCCCAACCACTCATTGCTTACGATTGTTGTTAACTCCTTCACAGTCTTTTTAAGGAACTTCTTTTCGGTTGGGTCAGGATGATGATGGTTAGGTGATGACGGCGCCGAAGATTTTCTTATTGCACAATAATTCAAGGTGTTTCCAAAATCGGAGAAGAGCTCATCCTTGAATTCAGACATATTTTCCAGAGGCAGAATTTCTTCCTCCTTTGGTGGTTCAGGAACTTGGAGGATAGTTGACGCTTCAAGTGGAGTAGCTAAAGGCTCAGGCTCAACTATCAAAGTTTCTACTTTAGAAGTTTTCTCAACTACGTCTTCTGGGCCATCGTCACATGTGCTGGTGTAGGGGGTGTTTTCTAGCATTTTTCTAAGGATATTTCTCCCTTCACTAGCAAAGCAATGTAAGAAGGAACCTCCAGAAGATGTATCAAGAAGCTGTGCGGTCTCCCACTAAGACCCATATAAAAGTGCTGTAAAAGCATATGGTCTTGAATGGTAAGGTCGGGGCCAGAATTGACTAGGTCATTAAAACATGCCCATGCCGCACCAAGAGATTCTTTTTGTTTTTGTTTAAAAGATAGAACCTCTATTCAAAGGCTGACCACTCTAGAGATGGGAAAGAAAGATAAACAATAGTTAGAGCATAGAGCTTCCTAATCTCTTTGTACACTCCCTACAGTTCGAGTATACCGGTGTTTATCTCTTCCTGTCAAAGAGAACAGGAATAGCTTCCACTTTAAGGTTTCATGTGACATGCCCATGATACGCAAGCATGCATAGGTTTGCTCAAACTCTCATGCTGCGGGAATTGCAGATTAGTGGATTGTGTGGTAGCCCCGTTCGCTTTGCTGAAAAGACAAGCTGAAAAGTACTGTTGGCTGATTTGTTGAGAGAGAAAAACACTGTTCCTCCCCTGAAAAAGTACGGCTGAAAAGACAAGCGAAAAGGGCCATACAAAAATGCTCATGTGTCTTGCTGACGTGGAAGTTGCATGCGCTAGTGAATTTTAATTGTATGTGATAGTGCATTGCCTAGTTGGATAGCTTGCATGTTGAGATAAATAGCTAGTGGAGTTTTTCTTTATAAGAGTATAAGATTTTCTATTTAAATTGGATCAAACTTGAGATAGTTTCACTTATCAACAAAAACATAAGTTTATTGGGCAGAGACTGTGCTTGTTTATTCTTACTATATACTCCCCCAACCTAGACTACTTTTATCTTTCCATACTACTCCATTATGTAAACGTATCCTTTCTATTGAACATTATGCTATGACACTAAATGCAGGATGCCAATACCATTCCCTTCCCCCATGCATGTTTTTGTTGGAAAACCAATCCTTGTTGAGAAAAAAGGTCAACCTACGACTAATGAGGTAAGGTATCAGATTGTTTAAGATGATTGTACTGTATTTTGGGTTGTATGCAGTCAAATACTCCCTCCACATTCTAAGTCGTTTTGCTTATCTAGAAACATAATTTTTAATATTTATTTAGACATAGCGTACCCAAAAATTATATATGTACTTAGAAAAGCCAAAATGATTACAATTTTGAACATGAACAGTACTGTAACATTTGTCAGTCATGAGTATATTAAATTTGCCTCCAAAAACATATTACAATTCTGTTAAAATTGTGTTGTGTGTTCCTTATCATGATCGACACTATTTTGGCTAGAGGCAGGTTACTAACCGCCATTTCAACAATCAAGTTGCCCCTTGACGAAGTCATTAGGCATTTGGTTGAGCGGCAAGCTAACTTTGCTTGCATTGCCTCCACTTTCACCTTTGCTCGTTCGCAAGATACTAGCTTAGACCCCCACAAATATGAAGGGATGCTTTGTAACTTAACTAAATACTTGACTGAACAAAATTTGTCTCCGCTAGCTTGCTAATCTAAACAAACAATATAACCCAGCCATTATATATGCTGCAATGTAATAATTACTACCTCACCACGTTCTTAATTAGATTATGATTTTGAAGCAAAAAGCATAACTAGCATTTAATTACAATGTAATGGTTTCCCCTTCAATTCAAAACTGTATGATGCATGTATGCAATAATGCAATATAATGCTGCTGGTTGCAGGTAAATGAAGTCCATCGACAATTTGCCATCGCACTGCAGGAGCTATTCGAGGAAAACAAAGCTAAAGCGGGATACCCTAGCCTCCTTCTGCAAATCATGTGACTCGATTCCAAGTGGTTTTAGCACTTGATCAAATGCGTAGTGGTACCTTCTAAATTAGGGATTTGCACTGGTGTGTTTGAACTCAATTACTCAAATACGGCATATCAGTATTTTTAGCCCCTTTGAGAAAACACATTTTTCTTTTACTTTCCGATGGTTCGGTAGACCTTTTTAACCCTCTCATGCTATGTTCCTTTCATCAAGCTATCAGGACTATATGAGATTTCGAATGAGAATAATTAATGGGAATTTTAGCTGTATATATTATTAATTTATCTCTTGTAATCAGGCTTTGTGTGGATTAGCCGGCTAAAACATGCAAAAAAGGATATAGTATATTTTCAATAGGCCGCTTCTCATACCTACTTAAAAAGCTGAGTTAGTGATGATGTGGTACTCTTTCCATCCTGAAATATAGCAACTAGCCATTCTACAAAATAAGGGAGAGTGCAATAGACGCATGTACCCCTTAACTTTCTAATCTATTGAAATCCGTTTCTATTCCCCATGATTAAAAGGTGGACACTTAGTTTCCTTTATACAAAATATGGCAAGTACTGGATTAGTATTTCTATTTAGTAAGCACTACTCCCTCCGTTCTGAAATATAGTGAATTGTGACTTCTAAAATTTGTACTGAAATATAATGCATTATATGTAATGATTATGCCTAAATTTGGCAAAGTTTGTTAAGAAGGAAACCATGCTTTAAGAAAAAACTCCTTAATAGGAATAATCCATGGGTACATGCGTCATTTGAGTCTTCCCTTCAGTTGTCTTCAAACTTTTAGAATGTACTATATTACAAGATGGATGGAGTATCTTTTTGTTCTCCGGATCCCTTATATTTTAGGATACATTTCAAATGCCAGACTGCGCTATATTATAGGACAAAGGGAGTATGCCTACTATACCTCTCAATCCTGCATATATACCCTTTTTCTTACCGGCTATCCCATAATACTATGTACTCCCTCCATTTCAAATGGTAAGTCTCTTTGACTTATTTGGTACATAGATTTTGCTATGTATCTAGATACATATATCTTGATATGTAGCAAAATCTATGTACCAAAAAATCAAAATGGTTTACAATTTGGAATGGAGGAAGTACTAACAAAGCGTGAGCGAATCTTACCGTTGATATGAGACGGATGGATAGGATCAACCAGAGGGAAAACAACTGATATATAAGCTTGGCCAAGACCGTAATCAACCGCAACCGTCACTCTCTCTTTTCCCTCATGCACTCATACTATGGCGTGGGTGGGTCAAGGGCGACTCCCCTCCGGCCACCCAGCGGCAATGGCGGCGACGACACGCGATCCCTTGGCCACACTACTATAGAATCTATTTTGCGAGATAGCCGACAAGGATATCACTCCTTCAGATGCACCCGCTATTCTTCCAACCGCTATGAAAGGACCAATGACTAGAGCTCGAATGCGAAATTGAATCTAGAGGCGAGTTCGTTCTTAAGCCATTTTTTCATGATTCTGAGAATAGTTTGCTATCTAATGATTTTATCATTCTTGGGAACATTGTAGAGGATCATGAAGAGCTTGGACAAAGTCATAGAGGTGAAGAGGACCAGCAAGGGCATCCAAGTCATGAGGGAGGTCCAGCCCAAGTTGAGTTCAAGACTAGCTTGGCCTCCAGGAGCAGTCCACACTAAAATGGATGCCCAGGACGTGTACAGGGACTTCGTTTTGAACGTTCTAGCTATGAGTGGAAACTTTAGAAGATAACCTAACCAAAGGTGTTAGTTTCAATGGGAATTGTCAAAACAATTTAGCGTCTAAATCTGCCAGGGTATTGCGACACTGTCTTTTGGTCTGCTAGGCCATGTATCGTCTTTGAGCCCACTAGATAAATTTCCCATGCATTACTGCAGTGATTTTTTGATACTAATTTTAAAGGACCAGACAAATGAAAGTGGGACATAGAGAAAAATAATAGAATTTTAATTTGGAGAGTGGACGTTTCTAGGAACGTTGTAGCTTGTCATGGCTCTTGAACTAAGACGTACTCCCTCCATCCCATTTTAATTGCTCCTCTGCAGTTCAAAAAAAATCTCAAAATGAAGGGCTCTATGGCATCTGAAGCATAGCAGTCCTGGCCTGCTAGTAGCTGCAAGTACAGGCGTGGAAATAAAAAAAGGTGCTGGAGTGCTCTCGTCCACACATTTGAATTCCCACTTAGCGGAGGCAAAAAAAATCCCCACCGAGCGTCCCGTCCACACATGCGAGGGAGTCTCTAGAAGCTCCTGGTCCACTCATTCACAGATTCTCTTTTCTCCCTCACGCATGGAGTCGTTCCTTCACCAATCACCATCTCGTCGCCGCAAATTGGTTCCCCATAGCTGCCACATGTGCTAGCCCTCTCAGAAATGCATTTGGTTCCCCACGACGACGAGATTGTGATTGGTGAAGGAATGACTCCGTGTGTGAGGGTGAAAGAGAATCTGTGAATGAGGACCAGGAGCTTCTGGAGACTCTCTCGCAGGTGTGAACGGGACGCTCGGTGGGGATTTTTTTTTTGCCTCTGCTCGGTGGGGTTTCAAACGTGTGGATGAGAGCACTCAAGCAGTTTTTTTTATTTCCACGCCTGTACTTGTAGGTACTAGCAGGCCAAGACTGCTATGGAGCCCTTCTTTTTGGTATTTTTTTGAACTGCAAATGAGATATTAAAATGGGACGGAGGGAGTAGAGTTTGGTAGTATGTACATGGTGACCTATTAGTAGAAAAGAAAAAATATGTATAGCATAGTACTTTCATATTAAATTTACATATTTTAGTACATAGATGTGGTGATAAAAGAAATCTAATCCGTAAATCAAATAGAACAGTGATAAGCTATGTAAATAAAAAAAGTGATAAGCTATACTAAATTAAATTCATATTATTATTGCCAGTCCCTTCACTAAATAACCTGGTTGTTTACTTCAACGTTTTTATGTAGTCAACCTTGAGAATGTGATGATCCAAATCCAATAACAGCTCATTGGTGATGTCTTCACATTGACACTTTCTCGAGAGTTAGACAAAGTTCACGTTTACGTCATTGATTGCATTCATGTATATGTACTGTGTGTTCTTGGAAGAACCGATGAAAGAATCATAAAGGCCACAATAAGAGGATTTCTCGGTGGCATCCTGGTAATAATAAGTTTTCAATTTTGTTAGTTACAGAAGTTTTGATATAAAAAAATGAAAAAAGTTTTAATAATCCGCTATTGATGGTGTAAAAAGTTTTGATGTATATACGAGTATTTGAGTGATGGTATTATTTTTTTGGTATTATTGATGGCTTAACTGCCTGTGATATGTAAGATTGCTATTGATCGTGCTTTTGATGACGCTTGATGATAGAGACATGAATAATAATCCGCGTCGATGATCTAGGCTTGGGTCTAGGCACCTCTCATCAGAGACATGGCCTTAAAGCGGTACATCTGCACACCAAAACAAAGCACAGACCAACATCACAATGGTTCGTATGCGGACCAAATAGAAAGCAGACAGCTAGATCAATTACCCATATGTGATATTGGATACATCACAGACGGGCCAGATCAAATAGCCACCTTTTAGATGGGTAGTGACCATGCATATCAAGGACAGGTAAAAGAGCCATCGAGTTGGAGTTTGAGATGAACATCCACATCACAGACGGGTAATAAACCGTCTGTGATACACATACCACGCAGACATGTAATCAAACCGTCTGTGCTTAAAAACATACCACAGACGGGTTCGCAAACCGTCTGTGACACATTAACCATCGACGGTTCTTTAACTATCTATAGAGGCACACATTTTTCTACCTGTCTGCAATTATTGTTATCACAGACATGCCATATATTTGTCTTTGCTTTAATTAATTATAGACAGGTGAATTGTTCGTAGATGTGGTCACATCGTAGACTTGTTGACACCATTTTTTGGCACGTGTCAAAATGATCAGAGTGGGCTAATCGGCAGGAGGAAAGTTACTGTATACGGTGACAGATGGGTGCCGATGGAAATTAACTTGTAAGGGTTGTTGCCGATGAATGGTGGTGACCGATGGGAAGGTAGATTTAGATTCAGAGGCGTTGCTGATAAGATTAGAGATATTATTGCCGATACTGATAAAGGAAGATTTGAAGACTGTTGCCGATGGAGCCTGTGATAATGGGAAGCGTGCCGGTGAAGGAAGATTTGAAGGTTGCTGCCGATGGAGATAACAGGAAGCATGCCGATGGAGAGGAGATCGATGGGAATTTCATCGTAATTGAGGCGGACAGGGAAGTAGATAGGAGTTGATTTCCTTTTCTGTATTTGATTAGAGTATGATTCATGTAAGAGTCACGTTTTTTCCTTAGGTATGGACTCGGTGTCCTAGTCGTGTTTAGTTATGTTTCCTTAGGTCAAGATATAAATATAGATTGAGGGGCAATGTAATAGATATATCAATCAATATCAAACTATTTTTTACTCCTATTTGCATCTACTTACTTTTCGGTGACTTCGTCAATTTGCATATTTTTTCTTTTTTACGAGTTCTCATCGATTCGGCGAGCTGCATCGCTTCAGTGCGACCTTCGGCGATCCTTGAGTTCCGCATGAGTACCTCTTGGCCGTGACTTCCGGGCGTATCGCTGTTGTCAGGACCAAAGTGCTCGTATTTTCATCCTTGTCGATTAACAGGTCAAATCGACTGGCACGCTTTGGATATCGATTCGGATATTAGCCCTTTGTGTTTGCAGATCCACTTTTGCATCAACACATCTTTTGGCACGCCCAGTGGGACAAATCAATCCAATCAATATGTTCAATCCTGAGATCGATTCGAGGAACATCATCGCAGTATCAGAAGAAGATCTTAAGGAAAATCAGAAACAGACTATGGAAAATGCTATAGAAGAATAAACAAGAGCGGACAAGTCATCCAGAAGCAAGATTTGTTGTTGCCTCGGCAGGTTACCTTTGACTCCAATCCTGGTAAACTTCAAGAGATGGTTAATTCTGCAGTAAATCATGGTTTGATTAATCACTCCAATGTGCTGTCCAATACTGTTCATAATGCTGTGGTTCAAACTTTTAAAGAAGGACAAGCGTCGCCACATTACGTTGGGCCAGCTTATCACCGACCAGAACCGACATCTGTCAATGCTCCATCGGCTCCCTCAGCCGTTGTGGGTACAGAAGTTACTTCTCCTCCAGTATCGGCAGGCTTACCTAATATTCAATCTACACCAATACGATCAGATCTGGTACTTTCAGGAGGACGAGTTCAGCTTAATACAGATCTATCGGCATCAGCTATGTCAGGCCCTGTGTCTCAGAATAGCTAGATTCCTGCTAATTGGTGGGGATATGGTATGCCTCCGGAGTCATCTGCCTTCCATCCTGGGTTACCTCAAGTATTTGACGCAGCAGAAAAAGCTCCTATATCATCGGCTGTTTCACCGATGGCTCAAGTGCCTCAATATGCCACATCAACTACTGTGCAACCAACTCCAGGAGGTTTCTAGATACCTTCGTTTCAAGCACCCAATACAAGTCCATTGGCAAGCTTACTGCCGATGCAGCAGAAGACCCCTGCTATGAGTCAACCTGGGGTGCAGTTCATGCCTTAAGCTGGTTATACCAATTATCCAACAATGTCAGCAAATTACCAACCATCGACAAGTTTTGTACCGATGAGTTCTAATAACGGTTGGTTAGAACAGTTACTTGTTCACCATACAGTTCAGCAAAATCAGCAAGTTGCAGGGATTCAACAAGGACATATGCAAGCTGGTTTTCAGAATAAAGCATCGACAACTCAGCCGATGAATCATTTCCAGCAGGTTAATGGACCACAAGTAACGGCGAATATGCCGATTACTGGAGAACGTGGGCCACAAAGATACGTGGAGGGATATCAACAGGCACCTCCTGTAGAAATTCAGCCAGTTCGTCAGCAGGAGGCTGATGCTTTTTGGGCCGATAAGATAGCAGAAATTATAAGGGATCAATTTGGGATAAAACCCAAAGTTAATACTTATTCTTATCGGACTTCATACCCTCCAACATATGATTTAATTCATCTCCCAAATCGTTACAAGGTACCAGATTTCACTAAATTTTCTAGACAAGATGATACATCAACGATGGAACACGTCAATCGCTTCATTATTCAATGTGGAGAGGCAGCTAGCAGAGATGAATTAAGAGTTCGATTATTTTCATCATCTTTGTCTGGATCAGCGTTCACATGGTTCATTTCATTACCACCAAATTCTATTATTACTTGGGCTGATCTAGAAAAACAATTTCATAAATATTTCTTTGCTGGAATCCATGAAAAAGAAGCTTACCGATTTAGTAAAATTGAGACAGCGTAACGATGAATTGGTAGAAAATTTTGTGCAAAGACTGCGAGATGTAAAAAATAAGTGCTACAGCCTAGTGCTAGATGATCGGCAGTTTGCCGATCTGGCTTTCCAAGGGTTATTGCCACATCTTAAGGACAAATATACTTCTCAGGAGTTTGAAAGCCTGAGTCATCTTGTACAAAGGATCTCTGATCAAGATATTAGGGTTTTTAAGCCCAAAAAGAATTGAAGTAAAAAAGTATCATTTGTTGGGGAGGTAGAAGATTCTGATTCTGATGAAGAACCAGTTATCGGCTTAGCTGAGTGGGTTAAGACTAAAAAGCCGATATCTTGTCCCTTTGGTCAGAAAGAGCCAGAAAAGTTTACCTTTGATATTACCAAAGCCGACAAGATATTTGATCTTTTGCTTCAAGAGGGCCAGATTAAGCTGTCACCTAATCATGTAATCCCATCAGCAGAAGAGTTGAAGAAGATCTTGTACTGCAAATGGCACAATGCAACTTCACACAATACAAATGAGTACAAGGTGTTCAAGCAACAGTTACAATCGGCTATTGAATCTGGAAGAATTAAGTTTGGTAATTCCAAGATCCAGAAGCCGATGAAAGTTGATCAACGCCCTTTTCCAGCAAATATGTTGGATGCCAAGGGTAAGACCAAGATATTGACATCAGAGGCTGCTGAGAAAAACGCATCAGTAGATCCCCAACATCGGATAACTACCGATGATGCAAAAAGTAAGGGTCTGCTGGGAGAAAGTAGTAGTTCCAAAAAACCTCCTCGACCTGACATTGTGATTACCCATCGAAGGCAGCAGGAGGGTTGGCGTCAGCGTAAGCACCGATATCAATAACAGCAAGAAGAAAGACATCGAGAAGAGTGGTATCAGCATAAAGATCATTGGATGTGCCCATTTTTCATCCTTTGCTAGGAAGAAGGCATTAAATTGCCAACTGTTGAAAATTGCCATGAGTGCAATGGTTATTATGGGACCAATCGGCCAGAAAGGAGGTTTCGACCTAGCAATCAGGGTTTGTCTATCAATGAGCAAATCAGATGTAGAGCATCAGTACACGATCGGCTGGGGGGCAGACTTAGTGTACATGAAAGGCTTGGTAAGCGCGCTGGATATTTTCCAAGGAATCAAGAGGAGCTTGAGGAAATGGCAAACGCAAGAGTTTCCGATGAAGAAATATTTTATAGGGACCCTAATATACGTCGTGTAGAATCAACTGGGACCCGTTATCAGCAGGTTTCAAGAACTAAGCTTCCTCGATGGTGCCCTGAGGGTCTGACAAAGACATAGAAAAGGAGGATGCAACGTGAGCGTCAGGAGGATCTATATCAAGAGGAAAGTTCCTCCAATGATAAGTCTGACCATCAGCAGTGGCAGGTGAAACACAAAGATAAGGGCCAATCGGCAGATGTCAATATAGTATTTATGTTGCCGATGGAGTTTCTGGCACTTTCTGATGATGAGGAAGAAGTTGTTCTCTCTTATCAAGTGGCTCAACTGGCATTAGATCCAATGATGGCTGTTTTTGAGAAACCTGCCGATGACGAGAGAATGCATCTCAAAGCTTTATTTGTGAAAGACAGAGTTGATGGGCAGCCTGTATCTAAGATGCTTATCGACGGAGGAGCTGCAATTAATATTATGCCTTATGTGATGTATCGGAAACTTGGTAAAGGAGATCAAGACTTGACCAAAACCGATATGATGCTGACAGATTTCGAAGGTAATGTGTTACCAGCTAAAGGGGCAGTATGTGTTGAATTGACCATCGGTAGCAAAACTTTGCCGACGACGTTCTTTGTTATTAATGGTAAAGGTGCATATAATCTACTTCTAGGAAGGAATTGGATTCATGCCAATTGTTGTGTTCCTTCTACAATGCATCAATGTCTCGTACAGTGGATTGGGGATAAGATTGAGGTTGTCCCTGGTGATTCTTCTTATATTATCGCATCGGCAGAATCAGATACTTATGAGCGAACCAAATGCATATCAGGAGAAGCTTAGGAAAAAGAGTTCCTTAGAGTTGCTGATTACGAAATTCCACCGATCCAAGTAGTTGGTTCTGAAGAAGAGTTTTAATAGATAGGTTTGCCGATGATGGAAAATTAGGACAGGGGTTCCCATCGGCTGATGATTTAGTAGAGGTAGATATTGGTGATGGTGATATGCCAAGACCTACTTTTATTAGTGCTAAGTTAGATTCCAAGTGTAAGCAGCAAATAACCAATTTGTTAAAGGAATATAAAGATTGTTTCGCTTGGGATTATACTGAGATGCCCGGATTAGACCGATCAATAGTTGAACATCGGTTACCTATCAAATCTGGATTTCGGCCATATCAGCAGCCAGCGCGCCGATGTAATCCTAATATACTTCCTGACATTAAGGCCGAAATAACTAAATTAATTGAGGCAAAGTTTATTCGGCAATGTCGATATGCGGAGTGGATTTCTAATGTGGTTCCTGTTTATAAGAAAAATGGGAAACTTCATGTTTGTATTGATTTCAGGAATCTTAACAAAGCCACACCGATGGATGGCTATCCAATGCCTATTGCTTATTTGTTGATTGATGTTGTAGCTGGACATCAAATTATCAGCTTCATGGATGGTAATGCAGGTTACAATCAAATATTCATGGCTGAAGAAGATATTCCCAAGACTGCTTTCAGATGTCCAGGTCATGTGAGGTTATTTGAGTGGATAGTCATGACTTTTGGTTTGAAAAATGCCGGTGCTACTTACCAGAGAGCTATGAATTTTATTTTTCATAAATACATCGGCACATTAGTGGAGATCTACATTGATGATGTAGTGGTTAAGTTTAGGGATATCACAGAACATCTAGCTGATCTATGAAAGATATTGGAGTGCACAAGAAAGCATAGATTGAAGATGAATCCTAATAAATGTGCATTTGGTGTATCGGCAGGTCAATTTTTAGGTTTTATGGTGCATCAGAGGGGTATTAAAATCACTAGGAAGTCTATTGATGCAATTAACAAGGTGGTTGCTCCTGCCAATAAAACTGAATTGCAATCTTTGATCGGCAAGATTAATTTCATTAGTAGATTCATATCTAATCTGTCGGGAAGGATCAAGGCTTTCAGTCTATTGCTTAAATTGATGCCAATCAGAAATTTGTATGGGGAGCTGAGCAGTAGTTAGCCCTAGATGAAATTAAGAAGTACTTAACAAATCCTCCGGTGCTAGTTCCACCCCAACACGGGAAGCCTTTCAGGTTGTATTTGTCAACTGATGATACTGTTATCGGTTCAGCTCTTATTCAAGAATTTGAAGGGAAAGAACATGTTATTTATTATTTGAGCAGAAGATTGGTGGATGCTGAGACAAGGTATTCGGCCATCGAAAAATTATGTCTGTGTCTATACTTTTCCTGTATCAAGTTAAGACATTATTTTCTATATGCCGAATGTACTGTCATATGCAAAGATGATGTGGTCAAGTATATGCTGTCGATGCCGATATTAAGTGGTAGAATCGGCAAGTGGATTTTAGCATTATCAGAGTTTGACCTACGTTATGAATCGGCTAAGGCAGTTAAGGGGCAGGTTATGGCTGATTTTGTCACTCAGCATTGCAATATAGTTCACTCTCTGGAGGTTGCTCCTTGGACACTTTTCTTCGATGTGTCTATATGTGGTGAAGGAGCAGGTATCGGCATTGTGTTGATTTCACCTCAAGGAAGGAAGTATGAGTTTTCATTGCTGATTGTTGCTACATCGACAAACAATCAGGCTGAATACCAAGCCTTGATAAAAGGGTTAGAATTGCTTAGGGAGATACGTGCCGATGCTGTCGAAATCTTTGGTGATTCTATGCTGGTTATAAATCAATTAACTGGAATTTATGAATGCCGAAGTGAAGTTTTAATTTCATATTATGAAAGATGTTTGTAATTGTTGAAAGGGTTTAGAGATTTTTGTCTTAAACATATTTCTCGACTGCATAATGAAGAAGCTAATCGACTAGCTCAGCATGCTTCAGGGTATCAGCCTATCCAGGAAGTGCTAACATCGGCAGTTGATACCGATGACTGGAGAAAGGAGATTGTCGATTATTTAAAGGATCCATCTAAAAAGGTTGAAAGACGGATAAGATTCCAAGCCACCAAGTATGTGCTCCTCGACGATGAATTATATTATCGGACTATAGATGGAGTTTTACTCAAACGTATTAGCGGTGATGAATGAAAAAGTTTGATGGGTGAAATCCATGAAGGAGTATGTGGGGCACATCAATCAGCTTTTAAGATGAAATGGATGATCGGAAGGAATGGATACTATTGGCCGACTATTCTTGAAGATTGTTTTAAATATTTTAAAGGATGTTAGGGGTGTCAGAAGTTTGGTAATATTCAAAGAGCGCCTGCATCGGCTATGAACCCTATAATTAAACCTTGGCCGTTCCGGGGATGGGCTATCGATCTCATCGGTCAGATTTATCCACCATCGAGCAAAGGACATAAATTTATTCTGGTTGCTACCGGTTATTTCACGAAATGGGTTGAAGCAATTCCTTTGAAAAAGGTGACATCGGCTAATATGATCGATTTTGTGAAAAAGAATATTGTTTACCGATTTGGTATTCCTCAAACCATCACTACCGATCAAGGTACTATGTTTACATCGGGAGAATTTGATGAGTTTGCTGTTGGTATGGGGATTAAAGTTTTGAATTCTTCTCCCTATTATGCTCAAGCTAATGGTCAGGCTGAGGCTTCTAACAAAGGGATTATCAAACTCATTAAACGCAAAATTAAAGAAAATCCTAAGCGGTGGCATATAGTATTAAATGAAGCCTTGTGGTCATATCGGATGGCATGTCATGGTGCAGTCAAAATAACTCCTTATCAGTTAATGGACATGACGCAGTGTTGCCTTGGGAAATTAAAACTGGCTTTAGGCGGATATGTCCTCAAGATCAACTAACAACCGATGATTATGACACTCTTATGAAAGATGAGTTAGAAGATGTAACAGGTCATTGGTTAAGGACTTTAGTTAGCATCAAAGAAAATAAGAAAAGAGTAGCCAGATGGTATGACAAGAAGGTGAAGGTAAAGGAGTTTGCCGATGGGGATCTGGTTTGGAAGTTGATTTTACCGATTGGGACTAAGAGTTCAAAGTTTGGAAAGTGGTCTCCTAATTGGGAATGTCCATATCGGATAAATCAATCTATTCCTAACAACGCATATATTCTAGAAACCCTCGAAGGGGTTGTGTTTCCCAGAGCATTAAATGGAAAATATTTAAAGAAATATTACCCTAGTATCTGGATGGATGCATAAAAGTAGAAGTGCCGATAACAGTTCTATCGGCTAGAATTATACAAAGTTATTAGTGTTTCATAAAGTGCCGATGCAATAGACAAGATTTACAAATTTAATAAGGATTGGATAGCCGATATCGCACGCAGGCGAATCTGATCAGTTTCCTTCATCTCTTTAATGTCTTCATCGGCAGCACCCTCCACAGGCATTAGTTTTTTCTTCATTGCCAGGGCTTTGCGAGCTTGGATGTCTCTTTCTTGCTGAAGGGCCTTGATGGCATCGGGTAGCTGGTTTTCTTCTTATCTGGCATGAGTTAAGGCTGCCTCGACTTTCTTCAATTCAGCCAGTAGAGCCATCCTCTTTGCCAATAAATACAAGATTTTCTGCTTAAGATCGGCACCCGAGGTCTGCAAGTTGCCGATACTCTTGTGCTTCTCATCGGCAATCTGTTTTAGTTGTAGCATCTCTTCTTTGAGCTGACCTTGAGCTGCTCTATCGGCAATACGGTGAGCAGTCCGTTGGTATTGCAGTTGTCAGCTTTCTAAATGGGCTGCTGGGAAGAGTGCTTCTTCAACATCGGCAGAGATCTGGCCACGGATTGTTTTGAAAATTGCCTTTGCAGGGTCTGAATCATTTACCAGCTGGGCAGTATCCTGCTGTAACAAGTCTAGGAGAGCTTCCAACTTGGATTTGATTTCTGACGATATTGTTCCCAGCGCAAGAGAAGAGCTTGCTTCCTCTCCGTCGTCATCAGAAACATCAATGGCAAAGGAAAATAGGCTGTTTGGTGAGTCTTGTTCCTGAGAAGAAGAAAAGAGGTCAGTTAAGGATAGGTATGAATATTATAAATCGACCAGGTCAATCGGCTTACCTGTTTTAAGGCAATTTCCTGTACTTGGCTGGAGGAAGCAGCCTGGAGTATGCCGTGTGGAGGATCGGCTGAGCTTGCCGATGGGATATCCTCTGTGGCCTCATCGTTGGTTGGCCCTTGGGGTACGATGGCCGATGGTATGTCCTGTACAAGAGGATTGATTGCTTACTCAGTTGCATCGACTGATTCTGGCTGGCTTGCAAACGTTGGGGAAGATATGGGGATCGGCATGGACTTCTGTCGTTTTGGCTGTGCCTCAGCATCTGTTAAGGCTTTGCGCTTTGCTTGGGCCTCAGCAACGGTTGGCTGGGGGGGCATCGACACTTGCTGGTTGTGGAGGTTGGACATCTGGTACACTTGTCGATGTACCCATTTGTTGCTGCGAAACAGGTGTAAGATATGATATTTAACAGATGAAATGTAAAGTTAAAGGAATACCTTTGAAGGTTTGTCGGAGATGGTGGTGCTTGATGTCGGAGGAATTGCCGATGACGATCCAGCAGTGGTTCTTACACCCTGAGAATTAATGTTAATACAGTTTGAGATCGGCATGAGTTGAAATAAACAGGGTTGTTACCTTGAATGCTTTGATCAGGGTTGTAGCAGCAGCCAATGGAGTGGCCCTAGCTGTAGCCAATTTGGACTTGGAGGTGACGGTCTTGGCACGAGTCCTCTGGTGAGTCAAAGCAGCTAAGGTAGGGGCGTTGTAGCTGATCAGTGATATTGGAGAAACAGGCCGAAGATCGTGTAACACCCTAAATTTTGAAGAAAAGAAAAATAGGGAAAATATGGATTTTATATTTATTTTTGTGAAGCATGCAACTTTAGAATAAGAATAATTTTATAAATTTAAAATCAAATATAAGGGTAGGAACATGTTTGAGCATTCATGCTGCTGCATCTGGAGTTTTGCATTGAGTGGTTTGAATCAAATTCAAATTTGATTTGAAAATCATTTGAAAAATGGATTTGAAAATTTGGAAAAGAAAAGAGAAAAGGAAAATGCTGTTCACTCGGTTTTTGGCCCGCTCCTTCTCGCGGCCCGCCAGCAGCAGCCCAGTTTCCCTCCCCGCAAGCCCGCTCCGCGCGCCTTCGCTTCTCCTGGGCCGAGCTCGAGCCCAGCAGACCGGAGCCCAGCAGACCGGCCCGTCTCGCGCGCGCTGGCCGTTTTCGCGTTGAGCCGCTGACGTGCGGGACCCACTGGTCAGCGACTGCTTTCCCTTTCCTTCTTCCTCCGGCCGACGTCGGTGTTCTTCCTTCCTTATTCAACCGAATCGAATCCTTCTTCAATCTTCCTCCCTTCCTTAGTTAGCAGCGCATCCGAACTATAAAACGGAGCCTCCGCACCCGTCCGCTCCTCATCCCACCCAAAGCCGCAGCAAAAGCCATCTAGGTTTGCCTCGCCGCGAGCTCCGCCGCCGCCGTCCGCCATACCAAGCTAACCGCCATCTTCCGGTCTTTCTCCGGCCCTCTCTTCACGCGGGGTGAGTTCGCCATGCTCCACGCTTGCTCCCGAAGCTTTTCTTTCGTCGAATGGAGGTCGGAGCTGTGTTCTAGCCCTCTCCGGCGATGGCGCCGCCGCGGGACGTCGCCGGCGGCCGAATCCCGGCCGGAGCGCCGCCGTTCCTTTCTCCCCGATCAATCTGCACCGTCGGATCTAGATCGGGCGGCGTAGATTAGAACATACCCTTTCGCGCGTGATTTTGCTAAAGAGACCCTGAGAATTCTAATTATACAACCCGCAGTCCAAAGCGTATTCGGGAAAATACGTATTTAATTAAAGAAAACGTAATTTGTTTCGGAAAAAGAAAAATACGCTTTCTGTTAATTACAGTTTTGCCACTGAGATTGTTTTAGCCGTAGAATCTTCGTTTTAACTCCGATTTGATCCATTCAAATTGCGTTAGATTCATATTCGCGAGATCTATCTAATGGTGTAACTGTACAGTAGGTTTAGATTAATTTATTTTCGAGTTTTAATTAAAGTATTTATTTTTCTATAGGAAATCTTCGGAAATTCATAACTTTGTCGTTTTAGATCCGTTTTTCGTGATCTTCGCGTCTGTGTGATCCTAGCGAGTTGTAGATTCATTTTAAAGACTTTTTATTTTATTTTCTTACTGTTGGTGTATTGTTCTAATTATAGTCTTGTTTGTCTATGCATGATTGCCTCTGGATGTGTGTTGTTGATAATGGTTGATCGAGTATAGACGGTGAGCAATTCGTTGGAAATCAAGAGCCTTACTACGAGCAAGATCTTCAGGACCAGTTTGAGCAAGGCAAGTATAGCATGGGATTATCCTTGTTGTCCTATTCACCTTATGCAATTAAAATCATTATGCATTTATTCCTTGTTAAGGATGACTTAGAGATTGATCCTATACCTTGGTACCCATTATGATGCATTGATTAGTATGGCTATTGCTTAAACATGGACTATGATCATGTAAAATTGATTAAAGGAATATGCAATAAACATTTAAAATATGATTTTGATTCTTGTATAAAGGGGATTAGAGCATGTGTGTTGTTTTGATGCTCTAATTGCTCTCCATAAGGACTCATCTATAAGCGACAATCCGGGATTTACAGTACAACTGTGAGGGCTATATGGCTCTGGCTTTAGCTCAGTATGAGGACCTTTTCTAGCTTGTTAGAGGTTACCCTTGTGGCGCAAATGGGGTAAAGCAGACCGTGGATCTCTGCGTGTGTATCACACGGACTGACTTCTGAAACCTAGCGGCCCTAACTTGTTAGACGAACCTTTGAAAGGCTTCATAGTGATTCCCTGCCTGCTCACCTTGGAAGTGTTTTGGGAGTAATTAACCCGGGCATATGGGTAACACGACTCACAGTGAAAGTGTACAACCTCTGCAGAGTGTAGAACTGTTATAACAGCCGTGCTCACGGTCACGAGTGGCCTTGGACCCTTATGGAATAGTTGATTAATTGTTTATGTTTATGTTTTTGCTATTCATTAATCATTTCACATGGATCATATGTTTATTGTTTACATTGAGACCTATTGATGCTATTGATATGCTAAAATCATGTTAACTAAAAGCTACATGCTGATAAACCCATGATTATGCCTATTTGAGCCTCATTAACCCCATGTTACACTTGTTGAGTACGAGATGTACTTACGCTTGTTTATTCTTCTTATTTGGATAAAAATCCCGGATGGGTAACAGATGGAGGTAATAGCGACTACTACGCCTACTTCCCTGAGGATTACTAGTCTTGCTGTCAACCAGTCAATGTACCTGTGACTGGAGCTACCACGAGAGAGATTTTTATTTATACTTCCGCTACATTTCTGTTAAGACTATGTGTTAAATATCGTGCTGTAATAACATTTGCCATGATACTTCTGTTATAATTTGTGAACTTATGTGTGATTGATCTCTGGGTGCACATAAGGGTAAGCATTCCATTTGGTCGATAAATGGGTGTGACAAATTGGTATCAGAGCTCTTGTTGACTGTAGGACGCAAGCCTAGTTAGCAATGGTCGAAGTAGTGTCATCTTTAAACTATTTTTATGCTCACTATCTTGCTCTTGTTATTTGATAAATTTTTATGCTTCTTATGTCTCATTCTATTACGAAAGTTTGCCTCTATTCTAACTTCATCTAAAAATTCTGTAGATGACTCGTGACCGTAAGACTGCCCGCATCAGCGTTGGAGGATACTACCCACCTCGTGTCCTGTTTGCAACTGAAGATCCACAAGAGCCAGAACCTCAGGAGCAAGAGAAGACCCCTGTAGTACCAGTCCAAGCACCAGCACCTCCCCAGGAAGAGATTGAGCCTGAAGAAGATCCAGAAATAGTTGAGGTTGAAGATGGTGAGGAGGAGGATAATGGAGGAGAACAACCCCCGTCTCCACCACATGAAGCTCCTGAAGATATGCCACCTCCCCCAATGGGGTGGACTGTGAGGATCTACCATAGGAATGGAGGGGATGCTGTCTCTCATGTTCGCCTAGTGGCGATGCTCACTGCTTACTTCGCGGATTGGCATCCAGCTGTGGAGTACGTCTGCTGGGAGTACACTCATCCACTGGAGAGCACGTACTGGAAGGCAAGGGCAAGCATCTTTACACACAAGCAAGACAAGGGGGCATATCAGCTGGACAGGATGTTCTCTCATGTGGGACATCGAGCCACCATTGAGGATAGCATTGAAGATGCTGCTTTTGAAGCATGTATGGGTCTTCGATATCTTCGCTTTAACCTCATGAAGCATGACATCCATCGCTTTCTTCCTCGTGCACACCCCGAGCTTGGTTGGGCTATGACAGATCCAGTGCAGCTAGAGCCACTACCTCGGGTGATGGTGAACTTTGTCTATGACATGATGGACAGGAAGCTGCAACTAGAAGAGATGGTGAGGACACAAGGGAAGACTATCAAGAGATGCCAAGCAACCATTGATGAGCTCCGAGCAAACCAAGGCTTGCCCAAGATCTACGAGGAGTTAGAGCATGAGCCACTTCCTTAGGAAGTAGGAGTCCTTTTATGTAATAAGAACGTTCTTAGTAACGTCAGTTGAGTCAGTCGAGTCTGTCGTGTGGTTTGAACTTTGGTGTGCTAGTTGCTTTATTATTATGCTTATGTGTGAGTTGGATCTTTGTTTGAGTGTCTGGACTTGTAGGCATGTCTACAAGTTCCATTATTAAGAATAACAAGTTTAATAGTCAAGGAATAATAGTTGGGTTTGATAGTATCTCGTTTCTGTCCTTGCTGTTTTCTGGAGCAGCCTCTGATGTTTCTGTTATAGTTTAAAAATGGTTCGTGCAACATTTATGAAATTTTTATGAGAGAAACTAGACTCAAGCATCTTTCAAATGCCTCTGGAATCACCTTTTTATCTAATCTGGTTCGAGAGATATAATTTTCACAAGTTAGAGTTTCTGCACAGTCTGGAATCTGGAACAGTTTCTGTTGCGCCTTATTTTTCATGGACTTAACGACAGAATCTGGTCTTGAGGTCTGAATAGAAATTGTGGATAATTTCATAAGCTTTCCAACCATATAAAGCACGCCTCTTTTGGACTTCTGTAGCCCGAGATATGATTGAAATACTGAACTGTCAATATTGCTACTCGTCCAGAAAATTTTCAGATCTCATTCTTAATCTTATAAGTGGTTAATAAACTGGATTTCTTAAAGTGTGCATGTTTATGGGTGGCAGATGGCCGGAAGAGGAAGAGGCAGAGGTCGTGGAAACATTCCCCCGAATCCACCACCACCACCGCCACCAACTATCGAGCAGTTGCTAGCGGTACAGACGCAGTTGATGCAACAACTGGTGCAGAATCAGCAGAATCAGCCAGTTGCTGGAGTGCAACCACGTGATAAGCGTGGTGAATTTTTGAAGGGTCGTCCCCCGGTGTTCACACATGCTGCTGATCCTATGGAGGCTGATGATTGGCTTCGTGCTGTGGAGAAACAACTCACCATAGCACAATGTGATGACCGACAGAAGGTGTTGTTCGCTTCTGGGCAACTTCAGGGAGAAGCTCAAGATTGGTGGGAGTCATATGAGTATGGCCGTCCTGCTAATGCTCCTGCAGTCACCTGGCAGGAGTTTAGAGAGAACTTCAGGGCTTACCATATACCTGAAGGGATGATAGAATTGAAGGCGGAGGAATTCAGGAACCTGACCCAAGGGTCGATGTCTGTAGCTGAGTACCGTGACAAGTTTGCTCAACTGTCACGATATGCTCCACATGAGGTGGCCAATGACAATGATAAGCAGCGCCGCTTCTTGAAGGGATTATATGATGGACTACAGTTGCAGTTGATGTCCAATACCTATCCCAATTTTCAGACGCTTGTGAACCGCGCTATTGTGGTGGACAACAAGCGCAAAGAAATGGATGCCAAGAGGAAGAGGTTACAGGGACAAGCTTCCAACAGCAACACCCGTCCACGCACTGGCTTCCAACAGAATACTCAGCAGAGACCTCCTTCTGGACAGTGGAACCGTGGTCAGACCCCATTTCGTGGACAGTTCCCTCAACGTCCCCCATTTCAGCCACAGAGTAGCAACCAACGTCCACCACAGCAGAATGGGAATCAAGTGCAGCGCCAGGGTCCTTCCAACAACACTCCTACAAAGACCAGTGCTCCCAACACTCCCAACAGGTGTTTCCGTTGTGGAAAAGAAGGTCACATGTCTTTCAACTGCCCAGAGAAGCCTAACCAGCAGACTCCCCAGAGACAAGGCAGCCAACAGAAGCTCGCACTTAACTCGGGAAGGGTGAATCACTTGTCCCAGGAAACTGCAGTGGAGGAGCCAGAAGTTATGCTTGGTACGTTCGATGTCCACTCTACTCCCGCCACTGTTCTTTTTGATTCTGGAGCATCACATTCTTTCATATCACAATCATTTGTTAGAATACATAGAATCCATTTGTGTGCTATGAAGAACCCTATCTTAGTAAACTCACCGGGTGGAAGCATGCCAGCATCTTATCGCTGTCTTCCCGTTAGTCTCAACTTAAGGGGGGTAGAGTTTTCAGTTAGCCCTATAGTTTTGAGAACAGCTGGGATTGATCTTATACTGGGAATGGATTGGATGACCCAACAACAAGCAGAGATTCAGTGTAAGGATAAATCGGTTTTGCTGACTACACCAAAGGGGGATAGGATCAAGGTTGAAGTCAAAGTGCAAAAACAAGCGACCGCTACAGTGAACCAGCTCAATAATGGTGCTAATCAGGAGGACCCAGTTGTGGAGGAATTCCCAGATGTGTTTCCGGAGGATTTGCCAGGTATGCCACCAGACCGTGATATTGAATTTATTATTGAATTATTACCTGGAACTGCACCTATAGCTAAGCGTCCATATAGAATGGGAGTAAATGAACTAGAAGAACTTAAGAAACAAATTAAGGAATTACAGGATAAGGGTTTTATTCGTCCTAGTTCGTCACCATGGGGTGCACCAGTAATTTTTGTGGATAAGAAAGATGGAACTCAGAGGATGTGTGTAGATTATCGGTCTCTTAATGAGGTTACCATTAAGAACAAGTACCCATTGCCTAGAATTGATGACCTGTTTGATCAGTTGAGAGGAGCTTGTGTATTTTCCAAGATTGACCTTCGCTCTGGATATCATCAATTGAAGATTCGTGCCAGGGATATACCCAAGACAGCATTTACTACACGTTATGGGTTATATGAGTATACCGTGATGTCCTTTGGTTTGACTAATGCTCCTGCATACTTCATGTATTTAATGAATAAGGTGTTCATGGAATATCTGGACAAGTTTGTAGTGGTATTCATTGATGATATACTAGTGTTTTCCAAGACGGAGGAAGAACATGCTGAACACTTGAGGTTGGTCTTGCAGAAGCTCAGAGAACACCAACTATATGCAAAAAGGAGTAAATGTGAGTTTTGGCTTAAGGAAGTTTCTTTTCTGGGTCACATCGTTTCAAATGGAGGAATATCAGTAGATCCTGGCAAGGTGAAGGATGTATTGAATTGGAAACCACCTACCAATGCAAGTGAGATCCGTAGCTTTTTGGGATTGGCTGGTTATTATAGAAGGTTTATAGAGGGATTTTCCAAGCTTGCAAAACCAATGACTGCATTGTTGGAAAAGAATGCTAAGTTTGTGTGGTCCGAGAAGTGTCAGGCTAATTTTGAGGAATTAAAGAAAAGATTGACTACTGCACCTGTCCTAGTTTTGCCAGATCTGAATAAACCTTTCTCTATCTATTGTGATGCATCTCGATTGGGATTGGGATGTGTTCTGATGCAAGAAGGTAGAGTTGTGGCATATGCATCGAGGCAGTTAAGGAAGCATGAGTTAAATTACCCTACCCATGATTTGGAATTAGCTGCAGTGGTTCATGCATTAAAGATATGGAGGCATTATTTGATTGGACATAAAAGTGATATATACACTGATCACAAGAGTCTCAAGTATATCTTCACTCAAACAGATCTGAACTTGAGGCAGCGTAGATGGTTGGAGTTGATAAAAGACTATGATCTAGAGGTACATTATCATCCCGGAAAGGCCAACGTGGTTGCTGATGCTCTTAGTAGGAAGAGTTATGCAAATGAAATACAAGTAATACCTATGCCTAAGGAATTGTGTGCTGAGTGTAAGCATCTGAACTTAGGATTTACTACTAATGCAGTGGAACTAGTATTGGAGCCTACTCTGGAGCAAGAAATCCGTAAAGGTCAGCTGAAAGATGAAAAGTTGAGAGAGATAGCTGAAAACATAGCGAAAGGAAAATCTCCAGGATTTCGTAAGGATGAGAATGGTACACTTTGGTTCGGAAAAAGGCTATGTGTGCCCGAAAATAGGGAAATACGAATGGCAATTCTGCGTGAAGCTCATGAGTCAGCTTATTCCATACATCCGGGTAGTACTAAGATGTATTTAGATCTGAAAGAGAAATATTGGTGGTATGGTTTAAAGAGAGACGTAGCTGAGTATGTTGCTCTGTGTGACACATGTCAAAGGGTGAAAGCGGAACATCAAAGGCCCGCAGGATTGTTACAACCTATGCAGATACCTGAGTGGAAATGGGAAGAGGTTGGTATGGATTTTATAGTTGGGTTACCACGGACTCAACGAGGATATGATTCAATTTGGGTAATAGTGGATCGTTTGACTAAGGTTGCTCATTTTCTGCCTGTGAAGACTACATATAGCAGTGCGAAACTGGCAGAGTTGTATATGGAGAGAATAGTGAGTCTACATGGAGTTCCTAAGAAGATTGTGTCTGATCGAGGTACTCAATTTACATCTCACTATTGGCAAAAGATACATGAATCATTGGGGACCAAACTAAATTTCAGTACAGCTTATCATCCTCAGACAGATGGTCAAACAGAGAGAATTAATCAGATATTGGAAGATATGTTGAGAGCTTGTGCTCTACAATATGGTACCAGCTGGGATAAGAGTTTGCCATACGCAGAGTTTTCTTATAACAATAGTTATCAGAAGAGTCTTCAAATGGCACCGTTTGAGGCTCTGTATGGACGAAAGTGTAGGACCCCGTTGTTCTGGAATCAGACAGGGGAAAGTCAAGTGTTTGGACCTGATGTATTAAAGGATGCTGAAAAGAAAGTAAGAATGATTAGAGATAATCTAAAGATAGCCCAGTCTAGACAGAAAAGTTATGCTGATACTCGCAGAAGAGAGTTGACATTTGAAGTAGGAGATTATGTCTACTTGAAAGTGTCACCTATGAGAAGTGTGAAGAGATTTAACATGAAGGGTAAATTGGCACCAAGATATATTGGACCTTTCAAGATTATAGAGAGACGTGGTGAAGTGGCATATCAATTGGAATTACCCGAGAGTCTGGCAGGTGTACATGATGTGTTCCATGTATCACAATTGAAGAAATGTTTGCGAGTACCAGAAGAACAGATTCCGATAGAGGAACTCACTGTTAAGGAGGATCTTACATATGATGAGTTTCCGGTTAAGATTTTGGAGACTGCGGACAGAGTCACAAGAAGTAGAACAATTAAGATGTGTAAAGTACAGTGGAATCGGTATACCGCAGAAGAGGCTACTTGGGAACGAGAAGAGGATCTGAGAAAAACCTACCCGCAACTGTTTGAGTAAGCACCGGTCGAATCTCGGGGCGAGATTCATTTTAAGGGGGGTAGAATTGTAACACCCTAAATTTTGAAGAAAAGAAAAATAGGGAAAATATGGATTTTATATTTATTTTTGTGAAGCATGCAACTTTAGAATAAGAATAATTTTATAAATTTAAAATCAAATATAAGGGTAGGAACATGTTTGAGCATTCATGCTGCTGCATCTGGAGTTTTGCATTGAGTGGTTTGAATCAAATTCAAATTTGATTTGAAAATCATTTGAAAAATGGATTTGAAAATTTGGAAAAGAAAAGAGAAAAGGAAAATGCTGTTCACTCGGTTTTTGGCCCGCTCCTTCTCGCGGCCCGCCAGCAGCAGCCCAGTTTCCCTCCCCGCAAGCCCGCTCCACGCGCCTTCGCTTCTCCTGGGCCGAGCTCGAGCCCAGCAGACCGGAGCCCAGCAGACCGGCCCGTCTCGCGCGCGCTGGCCGTTTTCGCGTTGAGCCGCTGACGTGCGGGACCCACTGGTCAGCGACTGCTTTCCCTTTCCTTCTTCCTCCGGCCGACGTCGGTGTTCTTCCTTCCTTATTCAACCGAATCGAATCCTTCTTCAATCTTCCTCCCTTCCTTAGTTAGCAGCGCATCCGAACTATAAAACGGAGCCTCCGCACCCGTCCGCTCCTCATCCCACCCAAAGCCGCAGCAAAAGCCATCTAGGTTTGCCTCGCCGCGAGCTCCGCCGCCGCCGTCCGCCATACCAAGCTAACCGCCATCTTCCGGTCTTTCTCCGGCCCTCTCTTCACGCGGGGTGAGTTCGCCATGCTCCACGCTTGCTCCCGAAGCTTTTCTTTCGTCGAATGGAGGTCGGAGCTGTGTTCTAGCCCTCTCCGGCGATGGCGCCGCCGCGGGACGTCGCCGGCGGCCGAATCCCGGCCGGAGCGCCGCCGTTCCTTTCTCCCCGATCAATCTGCACCGTCGGATCTAGATCGGGCGGCGTAGATTAGAACATACCCTTTCGCGCGTGATTTTGCTAAAGAGACCCTGAGAATTCTAATTATACAACCCGCAGTCCAAAGCGTATTCGGGAAAATACGTATTTAATTAAAGAAAACGTAATTTGTTTCGGAAAAAGAAAAATACGCTTTCTGTTAATTACAGTTTTGCCACTGAGATTGTTTTAGCCGTAGAATCTTCGTTTTAACTCCGATTTGATCCATTCAAATTGCGTTAGATTCATATTCGCGAGATCTATCTAATGGTGTAACTGTACAGTAGGTTTAGATTAATTTATTTTCGAGTTTTAATTAAAGTATTTATTTTTCTATAGGAAATCTTCGGAAATTCATAACTTTGTCGTTTTAGATCCGTTTTTCGTGATCTTCGCGTCTGTGTGATCCTAGCGAGTTGTAGATTCATTTTAAAGACTTTTTATTTTATTTTCTTACTGTTGGTGTATTGTTCTAATTATAGTCTTGTTTGTCTATGCATGATTGCCTCTGGATGTGTGTTGTTGATAATGGTTGATCGAGTATAGACGGTGAGCAATTCGTTGGAAATCAAGAGCCTTACTACGAGCAAGATCTTCAGGACCAGTTTGAGCAAGGCAAGTATAGCATGGGATTATCCTTGTTGTCCTATTCACCTTATGCAATTAAAATCATTATGCATTTATTCCTTGTTAAGGATGACTTAGAGATTGATCCTATACCTTGGTACCCATTATGATGCATTGATTAGTATGGCTATTGCTTAAACATGGACTATGATCATGTAAAATTGATTAAAGGAATATGCAATAAACATTTAAAATATGATTTTGATTCTTGTATAAAGGGGATTAGAGCATGTGTGTTGTTTTGATGCTCTAATTGCTCTCCATAAGGACTCATCTATAAGCGACAATCCGGGATTTACAGTACAACTGTGAGGGCTATATGGCTCTGGCTTTAGCTCAGTATGAGGACCTTTTCTAGCTTGTTAGAGGTTACCCTTGTGGCGCAAATGGGGTAAAGCAGACCGTGGATCTCTGCGTGTGTATCACACGGACTGACTTCTGAAACCTAGCGGCCCTAACTTGTTAGACGAACCTTTGAAAGGCTTCATAGTGATTCCCTGCCTGCTCACCTTGGAAGTGTTTTGGGAGTAATTAACCCGGACATATGGGTAACACGACTCACAGTGAAAGTGTACAACCTCTGCAGAGTGTAGAACTGTTATAACAGCCGTGCTCACGGTCACGAGTGGCCTTGGACCCTTATGGAATAGTTGATTAATTGTTTATGTTTATGTTTTTGCTATTCATTAATCATTTCACATGGATCATATGTTTATTGTTTACATTGAGACCTATTGATGCTATTGATATGCTAAAATCATGTTAACTAAAAGCTACATGCTGATAAACCCATGATTATGCCTATTTGAGCCTCATTAACCCCATGTTACACTTGTTGAGTACGAGATGTACTTACGCTTGTTTATTCTTCTTATTTGGATAAAAATCCCGGATGGGTAACAGATGGAGGTAATAGCGACTACTACGCCTACTTCCCTGAGGATTACTAGTCTTGCTGTCAACCAGTCAATGTACCTGTGACTGGAGCTACCACGAGAGAGATTTTTATTTATACTTCCGCTACATTTCTGTTAAGACTATGTGTTAAATATCGTGCTGTAATAACATTTGCCATGATACTTCTGTTATAATTTGTGAACTTATGTGTGATTGATCTCTGGGCGCACATAAGGGTAAGCATTCCATTTGGTCGATAAATGGGTGTGACAGATCGAAGGGTTTCCCACTCTTGCTCATAGATGGTGCCGGGTTGTTGACCTGTCACAAGAAAGTTAGCTGCCGATATATAAAAGGAAAAAAACAGAAGGGTGTTAAAAGAAGCTTACTGCGTCATCGGGAATGACATGTTCAGGGTCGATCATGTGCCGATATGTATGAACGGATGTTGCAAATAGTTGTCCCCTCCACTCTTGCCACCATTGCTTATATGATTTAGTAATAAAAGATGCGGGCGTCCAGATGGATAGATCAACATCTGTAGCATCGACATTAGGGGAGAGTCGCACTACCCTACTCCAGTCCGTTCCGTTGGTGATTGTTTCTCTCGGCTTGATCACATCGGCAAAACAGAGTTTGATTGGCAACTGCCCAAAAGTCAATTGATGGGATACTGCCGATGGGTTGTAAAATTCATAAGTAATATTGGTGTTTTCCCACTGTCGAATGTGTTCACTGGGATTGCCCTGGGAGTAATGATGGCCATCATAAGTTTAGTATCCTGGTTCAGGGTATCATCGGCAAAGTTGAAAAGGAGAGGGAATCTGGTTTCTTCATCAATATATGGTACCCAGGACCGATGATCACGAGATAGGCCATTGTAGAAGCTTTGGAAGAATCTGCCGATCTGGTCTTCATTGGCCTCTGTTCCAGGAAGGACAATTATTGTTTCACCAAAATTGAGAGGTGGGCGTGTTGCCGATTCCTCATCTCCAAGCACGTGGTCTTCGGCAATTTCTCGTGGGAATTGTTGGGCAAAGAAGTCCCATTGCAAGCGTTTGTGCATATGGGCATTCAACCACATGTTGATAAACCACCACGGGCCTCCTAAGTTGCCGATGAGTTCGCCAAGCTTAAGTTTCTGAGACACTTGATGTAAAAGATGGTAAGTGGAGCTCAGAAGATATCGGCCAAGAGGGAACCTTACACCGTTGGCCAAGAGTTCAGCTGCGGGGAGGAAAGCGTTGGTTGGTCCTACCAATCGACCACAGAAAATAAATTTTTCTAACCACATATTCAAGAATGTGGCATGTTCCCTCTGATTAACTATCCTGGTCCTCCGGTATTCTTGAATATATCCCGTCCAACCGCCGATGTTGCGGGTATTCACTCTATTTTCAGATTTCCTGCCATAGATGGAGGCTTCATCGGCAGTTGAAATGTCCAAGCCAGTGAGCATGTATACATCGGTAAGTGTGGGAGTAGCTGGGCCATGTCCAAATATAAAAGTGTTTGTTGTGTCTGACCAGAAGTAAGCAGCAACAATCATCATTGACTCATTCTTCTGCATATCGGCAATAGATAGCCTAATGCATTGATCTAACTTCCGTTCTGCCCAGTACACCTGCATCGACCCGTTTACCCTCAAGTACCAATCTTTCCACCATTTGGTGGTTTTGGGTCAGGATCGGAATGTGTCTTTCCATAAATTCAGAGAGAAATTATGGGCTCTAAAAGGGATTCTGTTAACCTCTGCGTTGATCAGATCAGTTGGATCTGGGCTGCCCATTGGACCTAGGCATTGGAAGTGCGGCTAATCGGTTGGAATAACTAGCTTGTTGCATAATTCCTAAGTTTGGAGGATCAAAAGAACAGAGAAAAGAGGAAAAATTACAACTGTATGAACTTGCAAAGACCAAAGGAATCGAGGTAAAAAGTAACGGAAGTGGAACGAACCGCAGGGACGTCGAAGTTGATTGCCATTGTCTTGAGGAAGATGAGGGCACAAGCCGGGGACTCGAGGTTGACGCTGTAGAAGGTTCTTGTTGGTTGAGGTCGCATGGTTGTTCGTCGGGGTCGCCGTCGGAAAGAGAATAATGCCAAAGGTTGGAGTCTGAGGGTAGAAGACGAGCGTTTCGAAGACCTTTATTTATAGGCTGGTTGGAATAGGGGTATTCTGGACTTATCTCTCTGTCGCGCGTGTGTAGGTCGAGGTAGTTCAGATGGATATGGTAACTGTTCGCACGATAATTAAGGGATTGTACAGATGATTTGATGGAAAGTAATCATGACTCAGAAGAAATCTTGGCGCATGATATTTTAATTCCGAAAGCGGCGGCGTTATTATGTTAGGAACTTGTTGATGGATTATTGTTTCGGTCTTAGCCATAATCGGGGCAAGAGTGGTTGAAAATTGTGCGATATTTACTGAGGTGCATGAATCAGGACTAGATTTGATTAGATTTGGTAACAGATTATGTTATGCTTGGAGGATGAGTTAAGATAATTGGGCGAAGGCAAGCGTTATCTGGAGTAAATTTCGGAGCATCAATGGTTTTATACTCCGAAATTGGGGGCATATGTTGACACCATTTTTTGGCACGTGTCAAAATGATCAGAGTGGGCTAATCGGCAGGAGGAAAGTTACTGTATACGGTGACAGACGGGCGCCGATAGAAATTAACTTGTAAGGGTTGTTGCCGATGAATGGTGGTGACCGATGGAAAGGTAGATTTAGATTCAGAGGCGTTGCTGATAAGATTGGATATATTATTGCCGATGCCGATAAAGGAAGATTTGAAGACTGTTGCCGATGGAGCTTGTAATAATGGGAAGCGTGTCGATGAAGGAAGATTTGAAGGCTGCTGCCGATGGAGATAACAAGAAGCATGCCGATGGAGTGGAGATCGATGGGAATTTCATCGTAATTGAGGCGGACAGGGAAGTAGATTGGAGTTGATTTCCTTTTCTGTATTTGATTAGAGTATGATTCATGTAAGAGTCACCTTTTTTTCTTAGGTATGGACTCGGTGTCCTAGTCGTGTTTGGTTATGTTTTCTTAGGTCAGGATATAAATATAGATTGAGGGGCAATGTAATAGATATATCAATCAATATCAAACCATTTTTTACTCCTATTTGCATCTACTTACTTTTCGGCGACTTCGTCAATTTACATATTTTTTCTTTTTTACGAGTTCTCATCGATTCGGCGAGCTGCATCGCTTCAGTGTGACCTTCGGCGATCCTCGAGTTCTGCGTGAGTACCTCTTGGCCGTGACTTCCGGGCGTATCGCTGTTGTCAGGACCAAAGTGCTCGTATTTTCATCCTTGTCAATTAACAGATCAAATCGACTGGCACGCTTTGGATATCGATTCAGGTATTAGCCCTTTGTGTTTGCAGATTCACTTTTGCATCAACAAGACCCTTACGTACAGACAATCGTGAAATCACCGTATGTGATGCAGTTGAGGCCCGTCTGTGATTATCGGATCTGACGTATAGTGTTGCGTGTACCAAAATTGTTAAACGAGACCAATTATGTGAGCTAGCTAGGGTTGGGTGAGTCATTTTTGTCTATATATCACTTTTTTAATTTATAAACTCTAGATGTGACCTGTATCAGCAAGATAGCCTCAGCTTTGCCATACGGGGGCGTAAGCTAAACGCAAAAGGTGAAGTAAGGTCACAATGTATAATTGGTCTATAAAACTGACGGCAATAATAAAACTCTTTTTCTTTTTCTCGAATGATAATAAACTATCTTTTACTAACACATACCGACAAGAGAAAACTGTCGCATATGTTCACAATGCACGAAAGGCACATGTACATATGTGGAAACCACGATGCAGGAATGTTCCAGCACGGCGTGCAACGACGTACGCCGTCGCCAACTATCGCTGTCCGGCATCGGCATGAACCCCTGTTACCGTGACTTTCAAGGCTGCTTTTGCCTAGTCCCCTTTCCACTCTTGTTCTCTGAATATGAAACCCCCTAGCTCGTCCAAGGGAGCACGAGCAGCAGAAAACGACTGCCATGTCCAACCCACATACGCCTGGACTACTACGTACGGTGCTTGGAACGTACATCATGCATGACATGCGTCCACACGTACAGAGAGCCTGGCGAACGAAGCTTTCCGACTGCTATTTAACCGTCTTCCACATCGACCTGAACCAAGTCATCATCTTGGATCTTGCGGTTAGAGACCGCCAATCAATTAACAACTGTTGACACCATCCTCCTCGCAGAGAGCCAGAGATTATTGCAAAATAATAATAATGCTGGCTTCTCCCACAGGTCCATGGCTTCATTTCCTAGTGCTCCTTGTGGCCATAGGCACGTTCCTGCTGCATGCCCCCGCGGCGGACGGCCGCCGTGGCGGGAACAACGACCCCACCGCCGGCTTCGAGAAGGTGGAGCTCTCCGACGGCGCCTTCGAGGTGCAGAGCCCTTACAACGTGCCGAAGAGCCAGCGGTTCCAGAACCGGAACGGCGTCCGGACGTTCTGGGTGTACCGGAACGACAAGCCCTTCAACACCGCCACCCACACCAACCCCCGCTCTGAAGTGAGGCTCAAGGTAAGCACAGTACACAAAAGCTACCTAGCACAAAGCTAAGCTCGATCTCGGTGAAATTCTTGCGTCCAAATCCGGCATGCCGGCACACACGAATAACCTATCCTCTCTTCGTCTTTGATGCATGCATGATCTGCAGGGCCACGACTACTCGTCGGGGGTGTGGCAGTTCGAGGGATACGGCTACGTGCCGTCGGGGACCTCCGGCGTGTCGGTGATGCAGGTCCACAACGAGCAGGGCGCGGCGCACGCCACGGTGCTCATGCTGCACGTCTACAACGGCGTCCTGCGCTTCTACAGCGGCGCGGCCATCGAGGCCGGCATCTACGACCGCTGGTTCCGCCTCAATGTGGTGCACGACGTGGGCGCGTCGACGGTCACCGTGTATGTCGACGGCCGCCGCAAGTTCAGCGCCAGCGTCATCCCCAGCGACTCCTACTACTTCAAGTTCGGGGTGTACATGCAGCACCACGACCAGTCCAGCTGCATGGAGTCGCGATGGACCAACGTCACGCTCTACACTAAGCACTAATGAGCTAGCTAGATGGGTATATATATAGCTAATAGCTACCCACGCGTATTGGTTTTGTATTATATATTGCGTATCATATACATTTACCCATCCTTTATGTACACTATCGAGAGGGTAGAATAGATTCTTGCTTCCAGTGTTTATTTACAACATTACATGCTACAAGAGCTAGCCTAAAAATTCCTGACAGCTAAAATATTTAAGAATGACCCAAAAATCGTTAAGGAATAGGTTCTCTGATGGCCGGTTGTCAGGATGAAAACGGTACGGAAAAATCCCATACCGAAACGGGAAAATTCCCTGGAAAAAATCAGTAGGAACGAGAACAAATTCGGATGACTGTTTTTCCGACCAATTTCGCGGATCCCGTATTTTAGCGGAAAAGATCACGTGTTAGATACTCCCTCCATTCCAAATTATAAGGCATTCCAAGAATCTTGGAGAGTCAAAGCATCTTAAGTTTGACCAAAATTATAGAAAAAATTACAAAAATTTATAACATCAAATAGGTATACTATGAAAATATAATTAATAAAGAATCTAATGATACTTAATTTATGTCATAAATATTATTATCTTATTATATAAATTTGGTCAAACTTGAGATCCTTTGACTCTCCAAGATTCTTGGAATGTCTTATAATTTGGGATGGAGGGAGTACCATATTTGGGGTTCCCACTGCCCAATGCCAGCACCGAGGTGCTCAATCCTCTATGGCTTGTGGCCCAGCCGGCCAGCCCACTTAGGTGCCCTCTTCCACAGCCTCCACTTAGGTAGTGTTTGGTTGCTGGGTTTTGCTAGGACGGGATGTGACGGACCTCTTTGGTAGCAAGTTTGGTTTCGGAGCTGCAGAGGGACACGTACATCGCAGTGGGGAATATTCTGAGCATATCCGCGTGACTCCCATCCCTCCAAATCGAGGGGACGGGGGCACCCTAGGTGGGACGACCCCTGCGTGCGTGCGCAAGAGGAGGAAGAAGGGGACGCTCCGACGGGGGAGGCGAGCTCCGGCGCATGCGAGGCGACCTCTGGCTTGGGCGGGCGCGGCCTGGTTCCTCTCCATGCACGAGCGTGAGCTCCATGCACACGCGAGCTGCTCCATGCCCGGTACTGCTCACGTGAGCTGCTCCATGCCCGGTCCTTCTTCGGCAAGCGGGTGACTTCGGCGGGCGAGCGACTCCGGCGAGCAGGGGCGGGTGGAAATTCCAACCCCACAGTCGGGGCGGAAATTGCGATGTGGGTAGGAAGAAAAGGAAAAAAACTAACAAATGGACCCCACCTGTCAGTGGGTGATCCCAATTTTGATGTCTCTGTACCAAACAGAAAATGGGTTGGTTTCATCTCTGTTCAACGTTTACCACTTAGCAACCTTGTTGTAGGATGATCAAGTTGGTGATACTGTTGTCTTATTGTATTGTGGATCGGAGAGATTGGCGCCTGGGTGTCTAGATGCGGCGTCCGTTCAGACGACTGTCCCTGCTGCCCACCCGTTTTCAATAATAATAATAATAATAATAATAATAATAATAATGATGATGATGATGATGATGATGATGATGATGATGACGATGATGATGATGATGATGATGATGATTCCCTCTGGGCGCTTATGTATGCAACTTCGTGCTCCACTTTGCCTCGTGCTCTATGCCTGCTGCCTGCCCATGGATGCAGCTTTATGCTCCGTTTTACCTCGTGCTCCGCGCCCGTTGTCTACCCATGGATGTAGTTTCGTGCTTCATGCCTCCTTCCATGCCTATGGATACAACTTTTGTGCTCTGCGCCTGCTGCCAGTGCCCTCTTCGCTTTTCGCATGCATGCAGAGACCGCTGCGCTTGAGGGGACCACCTTCGCCTGTGCCCCCTTGTCGTGCCTGCTCATGAAACACTTGCAACATAAAGCATTTCCTATAACATGTTACATACGTCCAAAAAATAAAACATTTACAACATACGTTTGCAACATTTGTGTATGGGCACTGCAACATATGCAACATCGAAATAAAACACTTGCAACATACGTTTGAAACAGCGGAAACATTTGAAACGCACACTTGTAACATACGTGTATAGCCAGCGCAACATATGCAACATTCTGATAAAACACTTGCAACATACGTTTGAAGTAGCTAGAACATACACATGTAACATACGTGTATAGTCATTACAACATATGCAACACTAGATATACTTTTGCAACATCTAGATAAAACATATTCAAAATGCCTGAAACATATGGTTGTAACATGTGCTCATCTACATGCTACCCCACAATAGACGCTCGTTGACGCGGAGGTTGACGCCGGCATGGAGCTCGATGCCATGACATGGAGGTCAGATCTCTGCTGTGCGCAGCGCGAGTTTGAGCGGGAGGCGCGAGGCGTAAGCGGTGCGACGTGCAGGTGATGCGAGCGAGGCAAGAGCAGCACATGGCGCGAGGCACGAGGCGTGGGTGAGGCATGCAAAGCACGACATGTGAGGCGTTGGACAGGCGGGTCTGTCCCGTCTGGCCGGACAGACACTTGGTAGATAGCATTACCGCCTGTGGATTCACCGAAAGAATGAGATGGAGTAGGAGTGTCGAGTGCTCGACTGTTGGCTATTTTGCTTATTAACATTTGCTATCCTCAGCTTGAACTTTGGTTTACTTAGCTTGTTTGCCGGTGCGACCGGACGCCTGGACAACTTGTTATTCACTTATTTGGAATACTTTTCTTATATTTCAAGTACCTGAATTTTAAGATGATTTCAGGCAATACTTAAGTACCTGTAACTAGTATAAATAAATTATTACTTTTGTGATTTGTTAATTGTCTTTGTGTCGTAACATATCAAGTTTTGTCCTTGTCTTCCTATAGAAAATAATTATAAATTATTAATTGTCTTTGTGCCAATACAAACCATATTTTGTCGGGTTTGTGCTTTTGCATAATGGGTTTTTTATTCTCGGTTTAACAAATTGCAGATTGCGTTTACAAAAATTGCAACAAACGAAATCAGCAATTTTAGTATAAAATACATGCAATAACCATCGCCTGAAAGGAAAACTAAAATTCAGGCACCTAAATTTTAGTAAATCCCTATTTGGAACTATTCACACTGGTAGAGAACCTACCTTTAGTCCCGGTTCCTAACCCCCTTTACTCCTGGTTTTGGAACCGGACTACGGAATCGGGACTAAAGGTCTCGATTTTTAGTCCTGGTTCCTACAACCGGGACTAAAGGTGTTTATTGGGTAAAAAAAAGATGCATCTGTAGAGATTCGAACCCAAGACCTCCCACTTCAGCCCTTGCACGCATTGTCATCTCAACTCCCACCACACATCTGTCTTAGATAAGATACGCTCTCCTTTTAAATTCACTCTGGGGACACCTTTAGTCCTGGTTTGAGACACAAACCGGGACTAAAGGTACCTTTAGTCCGGGTTCGTGTCTAAAACCGGGACTAAAAGTCAACACTTTTAGTCCGGATTCGTGTCTCAAACCGGGACTAAAAGTTTCTCGCACTGACATGCCTTGGTAAACCGGGACTAAAGGTCCAGTCATCTTTTTAGTCCCGGTCTGGGTTACCAACCGGGACTAAATATCTTTTTGTCCCGAGCGCAGATTTCGCCGAGACTATTTCAAATTTTGAACATGACCAAAGGCCTGTTCTCTAGTAGTGTCAGTATTCGGTGTTATGTAATATTTTACTCGTTTGCCTATGCGATGGACCTGGAACTTGTTAGATGGAATTATTCGATGAGTATAACAATATTCACTGGTATTCACTATTCAGTATTTGTTCAGTTGTTTTGTTTGCCTGTGCGATGGTTGGTCCGATGGACCCTTGTTTGTATTATATTAATGTGGTTAATCAGTTATGTTGAGCTACACATTTGAAGTGTTACATGGGCCAATGTTCGTGATTTAATTTATCGTTCCTGACCGTTATAGACCTATATCCGACCGCATTGTATCGTTCCGATGTCCAGTTTACGTTTTCCCGACCGAATATTCCCGATCCCGGTTCCATTTCCATATAAAATATGAAAACAAAAATGGTTAGAGTGTTTTTCTGACCGTTTTCATCCCTAGCTGCCACCGACTATCGCTGTCCGGCATCGATCGGCATGAACAACCCCTGTTACCGTGGCTTTCAAGCTGCTTGCCTAGCCCCCTTTCCACTCTTGTTCTCTGAATATGAAATGAAACCACTAGTCCTAGGGAGCACGCGCAGCAGAAAACGACTGCATGCATGCCCAATAATCGCACGCCTCTGGGCTACTACGTACGTACGTCTTTGGAACGTATCATGCATGAATCCCAGTGCACGTCAGACAAAGTGAACACGAGCTGCCTCCATGCTGCATCCACACAGCAGGCTCAAGCTATTTAAACCTAGCTCGTTCGTCTTCCACGACCCACATCGATCTGAACCAAGCCATCTTGGGGGAGCTGAGAGAGCTTCTTGCTGCTAGAGATCAATCAACGATTGCGGCGGATCGTAGACTACAATAATGGCTTCTCTCACAGGTCCATGGCTTCATCTCCTAGTGCTCCTTGTGGCCATAGGCACGTTCCTGCTGCATGGCCCCGCGGCGGCCGGCCGTGGCGTGAACGACGACCCCACCGCCGGGTTCGAGAAGGTGGAGCTCTCCGACAGCGACTTCGAGGTGCAGAGCCCGTACAACGTGCCGGAGAGCCAGCGGTTCCAGTACCGGAATGGTGTCCGGACGTTCTGGGTGTACCGGAACGACAAGCCCTTCAACACCGCCACCCACACCAACCCCCGCTCTGAAGTGAAGGTCAAGGTAATAAACATATAAAAAGCTCGATCCGTATGGAATTCCTGTTGTTCCAAATAATCTGGCATACGCCAGCACACACGAATAATCTGTATTTATCCTCTTTGTCGTCGTCTTGGATGCATGATCATCTGCAGGGCCATGACTACTCGTCGGGGGTGTGGCAGTTCGAGGGCTACGGCTACGTGCCGTCTGGGACCTCGGGCGTGTCGGTGATGCAGATCCACGACGGGAAAGGCGCGGCGCACTCCACGGTGCTCATGCTCCACGTCTACGACGGCGTCCTGCGCTTCTACAGCGGCACGGCCATAGAGGCCGGCATCTATGACCGCTGGTTCCGCCTCAACGTGGTGCACGACCTGGGCGCGTCGACGGTCACTGTGTACGTTGACGGCCGCCGCAAGTTCGGCGCCAGCGTCATCCCCAGCGACTCCTTCTACTTCAAGTTCGGGGTGTACATGCAGCACCACGACCAATCTAGCTGCATGGAGTCGCGATGGACCAACGTCACGCTCTATACTAAGCACTAAGCTAGCTAGATCTATATGAGCTAGCCACCCATGCGTATTGGTATTGTATTATATTGCATAGCATGTGTACGTTTACCCATCCTAAGCACTGAGCTAGCTAGACTATATGAGCTAGCCACCCATGCGTATTGGTATTGTATTATATTGCATAGCATGTGTACGTTTACCCATCCTTTGGTGTACACTATCGAGAGGGTTGAATAAAGATTCTTGCTTCCGGTGTTTATTTACATTTTTTTTTTTTGGATAAAAGGATAGAAACTATCCGGCTTCACCTACCCGTGGGTAGAATCAGGCCAAATTATTACAGCAACAAAAAGTAAAGAAAGAAATTGACTGAAGAAAATACATCCCCAACAAGGAGCTCGAGTAGTTCTACGCGACCTCTGACTTCCACCGTGATGTCAATTCCACAGAATAAGATCACCAATGTCAAGACAAAGCCGCCAAACATGTTTGTCAGACCTAATAAAGGTACAGAAAACGTTGGACATTGTCCACCATTGAAGATTGGATGCTTCTTCCTTGGCAACAGCACGAAGCACTTGGTGTAGACCACCAAACGCCAAGCTGTTACGCCATCGAATGCCACCTCCGCCTTGAGCTGAACACCGAACAAGGTAACCACACGGGAATACTGCCCGACCTTGGCGATCAAGAACTTCGACGATGCGCCTGCGCCATCGCCGCCGGCCCGGAGAAACCAGGCTAGGTTTTCACCTAGTTATTGAATGCCCGCGGACACAGCAAGGGACGGACTGACCAACGGCTCCAGCGGCACCTTCAACAAGGTGCGTGGCACAAAAGTTCCACCACCGCCGGCCCGGCGTAACACGCTAGGCAAGGATTTCGCCCAAGCCACCGCCACCACTGTCGACTCTACACCCGGCCAATGTGGAAGACCGCCTTCACCGGAAGGTCACCATCAGAGACACTCAGAAGGCGGGCAGCCCCGACGCTGACCGTGGATCAGATCCAGACCCAGGGGCCCAATCCTGACCCGCCGCCACCGCCGCTACATGAACGGCACGCCGGCCGCCGCTTACGATCCACCACCATACGGAGCAGGGTACTGTCGGCAGAGGGACAGCACCAGCCTAGACCAAGGACGCCAGATCGAGGCCCGCAGGGCCCAAATCCACCCGTCCGCCACCACAGCGACGAAACACCGATGATGGAGAAGTCCACCACCGCCGCACCGCACTGCGCCTGCCCGGGCCACTGGCCGGCGCCGTCGCGGTCGTGGTCGGCGACCTCGCCGAGCCCCACGCGGCTCGGGAGAGTCGCCCCACCTAGCCGCGTCGTCCAGCGCCGCCACACCACCGGCTGAGAGGGCCACGCTGCCGCCATCCCGGCCGACCGCGCGGCCTTGCCGGCGGCCCGCTTCGGCGGCGGAGCGACTGGAGATTGGAAGGGAGAGAGAGGGCGCGGCAGCTAGGGTTGGCCGCCTGAGCCGCCCATGTGGTGGCGGCGCGGGGGTCCTGTTCAGCCTGTCAGGTGATGGACCATGTCGACTAGTAGTTTACATACTACAAGACCTAGCCTAAAAAAATTCCTGACAGGTAAAATCTTTAGGAATGACCCAAAAATTGTTAGGAATAGGCCTCTGATGGCCGGTTGTCAGGAATATGCTGCCAATATGCATGAACACCAACATGAGTATAGAAAGGAATGATAATGTTGACAACCATAAGTGGCCAAAGTATATAATGGACTCCACCATCATATTTATATCGTCGAGACGGTTAGAAAGCACATTTGGATCATCTAATTTGGAGCCCGGACAAAGGAAAGGGTGTTTCACAGGGGAGGGGGGGAGGGGTTGACCTAGCCAGACCCAGCCTGGTCTGTTCCCAAACTGGCCAGGCCAGTTTTCCCAAGTTTATTGGACTACACTATTGCGTTCCTCTCGTCGAACTGATTGAAAAACATATATGGATAATCTCGTTTGGAGCCCAGATGAAATAAATATGAATTTCGGAAGATTTTTCTGCACTTGGCACGCAGTAGAACCGCCAGAGTGGTTTGCTTGCCTGTGTGGCTGCCCAGCCCCTGTGAAAACTAGTCAAACCGGTTTGAGACCCGGCCAGGCCAGTTTTCTTATATATCCTATTCCATACCGATTGGTTACCAAAACGGTTTTGGAACTATTTTTGGCGTGAAAAATTTGGAGATGTCTGGACTTGTGTCCTACTAGGATAAGAACACCCCCTTTATATAAACGAGAGGATCACGACCGATTGCGATCATCCAACATCCAATCGCACTTTTACATCTATTACTTTTTTTATCCTATTTTCTCTTCCAACCTCCATCATGTTATTCATGATCACTTGATCCAATGACCAAAGATGGTGCCCTAGGCTTCCTAGCTGACCTACGGCAACCCGGCGACATCCTTGCCTCCATGAGGTCCCTCTCAGGTGAGAGACTCGACGGCCCCTTTGCTAGTTTTCCTGGAAACTAGTTGTTCTTTGTCACGCAAGCATGATTAGTTACCCTTTGGTAGTTTGCTCATAAACCTCTTCATGCTTCACCACATAAGTGTGATATCCTCGTTGCTCGTTGCGTTCTTCCGTCTGTGGCGGCCTGGGCGATCTAGCCCTAACCGGTGTGTGATCCAATTCGGCATCAACCTACTTTTTTGGCGACTCCGCTGGGGAAGAATTTCTTCAACTCTACTTTGTAGCCGAATCACTTTGCCCTAGACCTACTCTACATTGATCTACCTTCTTGTGCTCGCTATTACAGTTGCTTCTGGCCCAAAATGCCGATTGCATCTGGTTTTGAACCCTTGTGATCTTGCTTGCAGTTTGGCAACATGTTGCACTTGTCATTGGAATTTCAGCAAGGCGGTCAATCTCTAGATCATGGAGTACCAAGGTGTTGCATCACAATATACTACTACAAATACATCAAGGTACAATTTTCAAATGCATCTTATGGTTCTAATAGTTATTTTGCAAGTCCTATAAATTCTCATGTTGGTGTTGCTAGTCATAATAATAGTATATATGTTGCATTGACTAATGCTGATATCATGTTCAAGAGCCGATGTCAACTATGAATTCTTTGGGTTTTAATGCTACTAGCAACATACAATATGCATATCCTTATTCATCGGCTATAAGTTCACAATATGTGCATGGTTCCGCCACAAAACATGCCGATAGATGAGAGAATCAGCTATGATGATGCTAACTATTCAGCCAATTACTCTCAATTCTCATATGATGCACGATATGCTAATAGAACAAATGTTCAACCGGCAAATTCAGCATCATATGCAAATGCTAGTGCTCATAATTCGGCCTCATATGTTTCTAATAACTATGACTGAATTAATGAAGTTTCAACAAGGCATTCAAGTGCTAATGCTCATGATTCGGTCTCATATGTTGCTAATAATAACTATGGCCAAATCAATGCAAATTCAGAAGGACATGCTAGTGCTAAAACTCATGATTCGGCTTCCTATGTTACTAAAAACTACTCCCTCCGGTCCATTTTATCTGGCGCAAGTTAGAATGAGACAGTCTCCTAAATTAAACTTTGACCATTCATTTGCTTTATATTATATTATTTATGCTTATAAACTTATAATCATTGGATAGTATAAATCTTTACAAATCTAATCATATAAAGTTTGTATTATAATAGTTAAAAATTATTAGCCTAATTATTGGTCAAAGTTTTTGAAGTTTGAATCTTGATATGCGTGTGCGCTAGATAAAATGGATCGGAGGGAGTATAGCTGAATCATTGAAAATTCATTAAGGCATGCTAGTACTAATGTTCATGATTTGGCTTCACATGATAACTATAGCCGAATCAATGAAGATGCAGTAGCTTTGTCTTCTGACCTTGGCCGAATTAGTGAACTATGGAAAATCACTAATACTAATATTTCGTTGCCATGTGAACCTGGAAGCATTGAGTGGCAGTTTGCTCTTAGTGTAACATACATAGCTTTTATTTTTCGGACAAATGAATTTCAGCATCACATTTTTGAGAGGCAGCAATAGAAGGTGATAAGCATTTTGATGCTAATGAGGTTATGGCCATAGTTATGCAAAGAGAAAAAGCATTGTTGGCTGACACAAGTGGCAAAGAAATGGTTGATTCGGATATAAGCAAGTGTTCGGCTGACAAAACCAAACAAAACAATATCCATTCCGAATCATGGGAAGTGCAAGAAATTGGCTAGACTTGATTTTTCAGGAGCTAAAGGGGTTGTGCATTTATCTAGTGACTATCGCATCATCGATGGACCTCAAATTATAGCCGAACAAGATTCATCTGAGAAAGCATATCAAGATGATGAGGATCAAGCCCCTACAAGCAAAAAGGAAGGAAAGACAACCGACTACACAGACGAAACCGGCTAGGCCGGTTTTGGAACCGGCTAGGTCGGTTCATCCCTGGCTGATGCTGCTAAACCGGCCAGACCGGTTTCCCTGGTCGACCACACCGCCAAACCGGTCAAGCTGGTTTCTCTGGTTCCAGATGCCACCGATGAGTCTCCGGATGGTTTGGCCCCTGTTGTTGATGACGTTGTCGCTACAGATTCTGAGTCTTACAGAACATGTTACAATTGGTTGTTTTCTGGAGATGAAAAGCAACGTCATTCAAATTAAGGACATAAACTTCTCTAACATAATCAACAAGGTACAAAGCATATGTATTTTACCAAAATTTCAATCCTGTCGTATTCTTTCAATAGCTAGATCTATTAGTGATACCGATTGAGGACGGTAATTTACTTATTAATAATGTTAAGAGACTGACTGAGGAAGGTAATTTTCAATCCGGTGGCTTTCAAGGCTGCTTGCCCCCTTTCCACTCTTGTTCTCAGAATATGAAATGAAACCGGTCCAAGGGAGCACGCGCAGCAGAAAACGACCGCCATGTCCAATCTGACGCCGGGACTACTACGTACGTATGCGCCTGGAACGTACTTATCATGCATATGAATCCCAGTAGTAGTGCACGTCAGACACACGAGGTATTTGCCTCCATGCTGCATCCACACAGCAGGCGTGTCGTGCCAATCATGCATGCATATATTATTGGGCTGACCGACTGCTATTTAAACCTAGCTCGATCGTCTTCCACACCCCACATCGATCTGAAAGACATATTGGAGAGCTTGCTGCTAGAGATCGATCAACAATTGCGGCGGAGACTACAGTAATAATGGCTTCTCTCATAGCTGGTCCATGGCTTCATCTCCTAGTGCTCTTTGTGGCCATAGGGTCATTCTTCCTGCTGCATGTCCCCGCGGAGGCCGGCCGTGGCAGGAATGACGACCCCACCGCCGGGTTCGAGAAGGTGGGGCTCTCCGACAGCGACTTCGTGGTGCAGAGCCCCTACAACGTGCCGAAGAGCCAGCGGTTCCAGTACCGGAACGGTGTCCGGACATTCTGGGTGTACCGGAACGACAAGCCCTTCAACACTGCCACCCACACCAACCCCCGCTCCGAAGTGATGATCAGCATAAGCTAGCAAGCATGCACAAAGCTCCGATCCGGATGAATTTCCTGCCGTTCCAAAATTAATATATTTACTCTATCCTCTTCGACGCATGGTCGACGATCATCAGGGCCACGACTACTCATCGGGGGTGTGGCAGTTCGAGGGTTACGGCTACGTGCCGTTAGGGACCTCCGGCGTGTCGGTGATGCAGATCCATAACGAGGAGGGCGCGGCACACGCCACAGTGCTCATGCTGCACGTCTACGATGGCGTCCTGCGCTTCTATGACGGCGCCGCCGTGGAGGCTGGCATCTACGACCGCTGGTTCCGCCTCAACGTGGTGCATGACGTCGCCGCCTCCACGGTGGCCATCTACGTCGACGGCCGCCGCAAGTTCGGCGCCAGCGTCATCCCCAGCGACTCCTACTACTTCAAGTTCGGGGTGTACATGCAGCACCAGGACAAGTCCAGCTGCATGGAGTCGCGATGGACCAACGTCACGCTCTACACTAAGCACTAGCTAGATCTAGATGAGCTAGGTACCCATGCGTATTGGTATTGTTTTATAGATATTGCGTAGCATGTACATTTACCCATCCTTTATGTACACAATCGAGAGGGTTGACTAAAGGTTCTTGCTACCAGTGTTTATTTACATAGTACAAGAGCTAGCCTAAAAAATTCCTGACAGCTAAAATCCTTAATTAGGAGCCCAAAAATTGTTAGGAATAGGTTTTCTGATGGCCGGTTGTCAAGAAATATCCGATATGCATGAGCACCAACGCATGAGTATAGAAAGGAATGATAAACCACATATAACATCGTAAGCGTCTCTCAGTGTCGACAACAAGCCTTGTTCCATTGTACCAACATGAGCATCGATCGTCAAGCCATAGGTACAGGAACATAAAGACATTCATATAGAAAACGTTGGGCATATCCAAACGTCTTAGTACCCACGCGAGTACGAGCGCCGCGCTTCCCAACCGCCGCCGCCACCCTCCCAGGGACACCACTTGGTCCCCCTCCTCTCTCCTAACCAGCGATCTCATCGGTGGCCGACATAGGAGCGGGGACCCGATCCCCTTCCCCTTCGTAGTTCTTGGTTAGGTTTGTGGATCTAGGTTTTAGTTCTCGTGTCATTGGCGAGGTGGTGGCGAAGATGATACTTTAGAATAATGTCTCTCCGGCCTTTCCTACCTCGACGATGTTCGATCTGGCATCGGCAAAGGGCTAGTGAGAGTTTGTTTTGTTAGATCTATTGTTCTTTTTCATACCTTGGCATTTGGTGTGCTTATCAAAGGAAGCAATTGGATGGGTGGCTTTCGATGTAGCAATCTCGACCTCTTCTTTTGGTCTTTTCTACAGCAAGGTCTGACATCTTCAACACGTTGTTTGATGGTGAAGGATTGTAAGTCTGTGTCCTTTGGAGGTTTTCTCTAGCCGATGTTCATTCAGTGGTTACTAGACCTCGTTGTGAGCAGTGAGTGGCATTTTCCAGTCTTCTAGCCTTGTTTAGCGAGGGTGTTTGCAGGTGTCCCTTTTCTTAGTTGTCTTCACAGTGCGATCCTCAAACTCCTGCAGGTAGTGGACGCCCAAGGAAAGAAGACAACCAATTTGGTATTTGATGTACTCTTATTTTTATAGCTCATTTTGTGTCTTATTGTCCATCTTTTGTACCGACCTTTATCTTCCTTATGATATATCAGACGTGACACTTGTTTGAGTGCTTTTATCAAAAAAAAATGTAGGGCATATATTTGTCAAATTGATTAATGAGATAAAACATGGTTTGATAGGTTATATTATGTTGGTATTGTACTAGGAATATTTGTGCGATTCGCCGCACTGTCAGGAAGAAGATGAGTACTGTAGCCCGTAAGGCAATAGCCGATGCTGGACTTGGCGGGAGACAATCGAGTGGCTGATGAAGTAAGCTTTGGCCCGTCAGTCTTAGTCATATTAGTTTGGCCTGCTTAGTTGTGTGTTGGGCCTTCAGCCTTGTAACGTTCGGTATATAAGCCGGGCGCGCTGACTGAAAGACGCATCCAAAGCCTGAACCCTGTATTCCATTCAGTACTCTGCATATTCAGTTCGTCAGTTACGATTCTGTTATCATTCAGTTATCGTTCTTGCTCTGTTGTTCTTCATCTTGCAAGTTCATTTGATTCTAGGTTACGTCAGGCTTGATCCGTAGCCTGACACATGCCAGCTTTGGTATGCACGTGCCGGTGGCTGCTCTCTGTAATGCGTCAACGTGAACAACGTAGCACACAGCCACAAAGGGATGATAGCAGAGAAATTAAACGCAAGGAGACTTATATCACACGCAACCGCAAAAGGTTGGAGAGCACACCATATAGTTTTCAATCGTGTGTTTACACAACATTCATTTATGTTTACAAAACCTAGAATCAAGCTAATTTTAATGATGCTGAATATGAAGATTGCAGGTAACATGGTTTGCATTAGGCCTGCTTGGTTAATTTCCTAAATTTACCAAGCCAAAGATTTGGCAACCAAAAGTTGCCAAAAGTTGGACAAAAATATTTGCCACAGATTTGACAAGCTAAACGTGAGGTACATAGAGTGTTATTGGTTGGATGGCTATGGCTCAACTGGGCTTCCCGAGTGCACCCTCAACTTGTTTGGTTGCCTGTTGGGCGCTTGTAACCAGGCTTAGCTAATGCAAAAGGTACCCAGTAGCCAGGCTTACCGAGAACGAGACGATCGGTCGTTTCCGGCGAGCCAGACTTGCGCTAGCCGCCGTGCAGGAGTGTCTCCTCTGCACCTCTTGATGGCGTACCCACACCATGCCTCACCTCCGACGCGTGTGCAGGAGTAGCCCGCTTGTGTGCTTTTCTCCTTGCCCTCCTCGTCAGCTTCTCCGGCGCCGGCACAACTACTAGTACCACCCGCAGGAATGAAGGATTGGGGCGCTTCTGTTCACTGTCTGCTGCTATGCTTGGAGTGGTGTTATCAATGATGAACTCAAGGTGTTCGATGCAATGAATGAGAAGGCATTCATCAGATGGACGAAGCAGTCACCACGAGAAGCTCGATTTGATGTGGTTCCTTGCCCAGCGTTCGAGCACATGACCCTGCACCAGTGACGACATACAGAGCAGACGGGGGTGATGGACTTACGATGGGAGCCAGGGAGGTGATTGGAGTCAAAATCACCATAGCAAAGAAGAGGTACCCGTACCTCCAACAAACTAGGCAACCAAACAAGATATAGCCAATGCAGGCTTACATAGAACGTGACAACGAAAGAAAGAAGGCTAGTTGCATTGACTTGGACAGGCTTAGGCTAGCCTGGGTTATTTTTGTAGCCTGGCTTGTTGGAGAAATGCAACCAAACCAAACACACCCATATATATAGTTATCATATTGCATAACAGATATGAATAGATACCAAATTAAGCTGAAGAAATAAATTATATTTATCACACCATATGCATAAATATGAATAGCTACTGCCTAGCTGCCCAGAGGAGACACATTCATTCAAGAAATCAGGATAGATAACTATCTTCTAAACCTATCAAAAATTTGCAATCGCAGTCACCCCTCTGTAACATTCTATCCCATAATATCATAGACCAAAGAAAAATATTGATTAGTATATTTTGTTAATGGTAAAATGACATGATAATTATGGTTCAGATTAATTTTATAACCCTAACAAATTAATCTTTGGCGCCTTTATAACCCTAACAAATTAATCTTTGGCGCCAGTGTGTTATCATTTTACAATTTTATAGAAACATTATGTGGCAAAGCAATTCATTGCTAAATTACAATCAACTTGATCACTAAAAAAATAAGATGGTCGAGATCTAGAGTGCCCGAAGGGCGCCTAATGTGTTCAAATGGTCAAGACAGGGCGTCCAAAGGGTGCCTAATATTCATATGCATTCAAATTTATCCAAAATTATAAGAGATTCTTGGTGAATAAATCCTAAAAAAAGCAAACCTTATATCTGAGGTCTGAGGAAGTAGTAATAATAACAAAAGCTACTTAGCCTATATATAGAGTATTTTGGTTGATTTTCTTTGTTTAGGCTCACGGGCTGGGTTGGCCAAAGTGAGGTACTACTTGAATACTTTATTTTTCCACTTCTCCCCATCTCTTCCTCATGGCTCGCACCGACAGAGAGCCACATTCGTTTCAATCCCCCACCCAAACACAACCCCAATTGGCGAGTGAGATCACCAGATGCCATGGCGCTGGTGTGCAGCAGCCATGCGGATCACCATATCTACCAGGCTAGTTGTGAGTGTGAGTACCCTAGTCCCCATGAATAGTCCAAGTACAGATTGCGTCTCCTTGTCAAGATCCACAAATCCTACAACAGGGCACTAAAGCGGCACAACATTAGGTTGACGTCCTACATGGCGACGCCCTTCCTCTATGGTGGCGGCAACTTCTGCTTTGGCTTCATTGACCCTTTCTCCAACATGATCACCAACACCATCATCCTCTACGACCACGAAGGGGACGCCTACCTACCCGGTAAGAGAGGCCACCACCGCTGCTGTCGTTACCAAGGTGAGGCTCAAGGATTTTGAGCACCAGTCTCTCGACAGGCTAGTGACCTTCCTCACTCGTTTCTTCCACTACCTTGCTAACTGCAAGGTCATGCGCTACCTACTCCTCACTAACACCGGCATCCTTGTCGTCAGCTGAATCATCATGTTCGACAAAATTTTGAGAGAATCACCTCTGGCCCTCGTCATGGCCCTCAAGTGCTCCTCACTTGACACCTGACACTCTAACCCTGAACATCTCGTTGCTACCTAGACGTACTTGTGAACATCCTTCCTCAGTGCTTGATAAATTAACATGCATGGTGTGCCGGCTCTCCACTTCCCACAACTTCCTAGTGATATCCTTGTTTGGCTATGACAGTTCAATTTGCAAACCATTTTTTGAAATCACAAGCTAAGGGAATGCAATAGTTGTGGTATCTTGCTGCTTCTCATCACACTCGTCACTATAGCTTCTTGTATCAGCACACCACTGGATTGAAGTGAGTCCTCCTAATATGATCCATTGGTTCTTCCTCGAGGCCCTGGCTTAGCTACCGGCCAACGAGCTGAATCCTACTAACACCACAACCTGCTCACTGTTGGCTGCTGCTATGGCCTTCTCGACACTATCTTTAACATCATCTTCAACACAATTTGGTATGACACCATGTTCCCACCCACCCATAAATTAAAGATGGAAGTGATTTGCATAGTGAGGCTCCACCGCATCGTAACCCGCTCTTTGTATGGCATAATCTCAGTCCTCTGCACCTACTGTCATCAACTAGATTTCCATCAAGCTGCATGTCACCTGCTCTAGGCAGATGCCAGTCTGGTAGGTACAGACCCAAACTTAGATACTGATGCTTTGACGAGTATCACCGCCGGATTTCTTACTTCCTTGGGCTGGGTAGGTACTCTAGACCAAGGCCCAGACACCAGTGTATATGAATGCCACTACTGCTATAACACGCCACCCCAAGCTAGATGATCAGGTCAACCTTCTTTGCTTCATGTAATCACAAGTTGAGTTTCTTATTGTCACTGTTTCACGATGGTCGGTAGCTTTCCTCCATACAGTGAGCAGCCCTCTCCCACTTCCCCTTAAATATGAGCATACAGGGTATCTGAAAGCTTAATGCCGTGTTGAATGCATATAACCACCATTCTCAAAAGACTATGTATCATGTTCACATTATCTATGGCATGAACAGTCAGGTGTCGGGCCCAACATATTATCCAAGGGTAGCACATTTTTCTCCTCACAAGTGCCTTCGAACACATGTCAACTTTGAAGTGACTTATAGAGACATACAATTTCAAGTCGGTGAAGCTTCTAAGCTGCTTTTTGCTGAGCTTAGCAATAATGATGATGAATTTGGTGAGCGGTCCTTTTACTGCCCTGTCTTGTGCCACCACCATGTTCAGTTCTGTCTTAGCAATGATAATATTTTATATGTCACTACTTATACTGCAATCTTTGTGTATTAAGTATCTTGTGTGTTCATATAAAACATCTGCTATTTTTTTGCTACTTTGTGTGGACAAGGAAGCACTCAATTGAAGGAAACTTTCATGGGTGGGAAAAGGAGTTTGAGAATATGGTTGCTAGACAAGATCCATGTGAAGAGGAGCCTATAATGCTGAAGCCATACTACACTAGCACGAGTATCATTTGCCATAGCGATCTCTTAGCAAATGAGATATATTGGTAATCTAAAGGAGGATTGTCTTCATCAATCTAGATATATACTAAAATGTTAATTACAAAATTACATCAATCTAGTTGAATGATAAAAATGCAGACCAACATAAACCACAATGTCGAACATTTCATAAATGGATATATGATATTGCCATGCATATGGATAAGATGACGACAGAGTGTGGAATAATGTAGATGGTGGATATACCATGATATATTGATATATGGTAAAATGTTGAATATTCTAGAACTAGGATATTTTGTGGGGTGTGTTTTCATGTTGCCACTTGGCACCAATCCAATGATCTATATGTAGGGGTGCTCTCCACCTCCATAATGACAAAGAAACATAAGTCATTTGAAGAAGGTAAAATTTGCTCCTGACACTGAAAGTGACCTCCCTATGCTAGTGGACACTGAAAATGGAGCGATTTGCTGGTGGATACTTTTGTTATTGTCAAATTTGCTCCTAGACACAACGCCCAATAAAATATTTATTTCCATCTTAGGAGGAGAGAGAACAACGGTGAAATGTCCTTTTTGCCGCTTTCTTCTTTCCCTCTCCCTTTTTTCTTTTCTTGTCTGTGTCACCGCCATGGCCATGAGCTAAGAGCTTGGAGCTCGTTGGTGCCGCTGCCTAGTTTTTCATCTATCGACGATGTTTTTACCTCGAGATGAAGTCGATCTATGCCTTGTGTGGCTTGTACAGCGGCGGCCCTAGCACCCTGTGGCCAGGACCGATGGACAACTACTTCTGGCAGCCCTAGCGCAGCTCCGAGTCCATGCCGCTGCTGGTGACCCGCGTGCCTAGCCCCACGCTGTGACCGGCGGCCCCTGAGGCTAATGGGCCAGTGGCTGGTGGCCCTCTGCCGCCAGATCCTCCTTGGTAGAGGCGCCTAAGGCCCTTGCGGCCGATGGCTCCGCACCTGTGGCTCCCGTGGTCGAGCGCTAGTGCCCCGTGTGGCCTCGAGCGAATCTTGCGCCACTGAGTCCACACGGCCCTGAACCTGCAGCTTGCTGCTTCTAGTGGCTGTAGGCCGTGACTAGGCCTGCTCAATCAGCGGTGGCTAGCGGCCCCGTGCACAGCCCTTGCGGTCAATGGCACCTACAGCAGGTGGCCCTCGTGATCGGGCATACACGTGGTGGCCTTCGAGACCATGATCCCCGAGCCCAGGAATGGCGGCCAGGGGCCCCGTGCAGTATCACGCTGGCAGCCAGTGGCCATGGCCCTCGCACGTTACCCACGCCTGTGCTAAGTGTTCAAAAGAAAAGGAGAGGGGAAGAAGAAAGGGGCAAAAAGGACATTTCATCCCTGCTCTCTTCTCCTAAGCTAGAAATTAATATTTTATTGAGCGAAGTATCTAGGAAAAAAATTTGACCACAATAAAAATGTCCACCAACAAATCCCTGCATTTTCAATGTCCACCAGCAAAGGGGGCCACTTTCAGCGTCCAGGAGCAAATTTTGCCTTCAAAGAATGGCATAAGTAGCCATAATGGAGAGTAATAAGTAGACACCTTCATGAATTGTCTATTTGACTACTCATGTAGTTGTGTACTGGTGTGTGTTCCACTTTGACCTGAGTGCTGATATAGTGATTAGTGACTAGTAAATCCAAAATTTCTTGCCAAGTGCATATATGCTGCTGATATTTGCTATCTTTTCCCTTTTCAAATGATGGCCGCAATTTGTGAGTAATTGCTACTGTGATCTAAAATTACATTTTAGATATAACTGCTCTTAATATGAAATGTAGTTACTAAATCACTGTAGGTTTAAGTTATCTGGATGAGATAAATTATAGATAGAAAAGGGACCTGCTATATTTCAGGTGCCTGAAATAAGGATTCTGCTCACAGGTATTTCCATAGCTTTCTGTTCACAAGCACTCAAAACGGGTCCACAAAACATACCTGTTAGGGACATCATTTATACCAGGCCCGACAAAGCTTACCGGGTGCATAAACCATATATACCCGTAAAATTAAGTGGATGCTGATTTGGGCCAGAATGCAAGTATTGGGCCAACAATAAGAGACGTACAAACAGAGCTTTTGTAACAAAATAACAAATATACCTCAGAAAACAACCACATCTGGAAACATGGTTTAGGGGGTGGTTGATAGAGAAACCGGCACTGAAAATCTATTTGCAAGAGCGGTTGGATTAGGACAACCGCCCTTTAAAATACATTTTCAAGGCAGTTTTCCTAAACCAACCGTCCGTCAAAAACATATTTGTATGTGCAAATTACTTAAGGAAACCACCCCTAGAATTGCTTTTTTAGGGATGGTTAAATGTCGTACGCTATAAAGGCCCGTCTCTACAATTGACAATATAGTGGTGGTTTTAGGAATCGGCCCTAAAGATCGTTTTGTACTGTGAACAAAAATCATTTCTGTTGTTATGGTTGCTGGATATATAGTAATTTGCACTATTGCAGTCGATCTATGCATAAATTTTATTTCACTGCAACCTTCAACAGATGATTGTTATAATAAAATAATATACTTAAATGGACTTCTGAATAAAAATGTTATTACGTCTACCCTACATTATATTAACTCATTACGGACCAATGTGCCAAACCTAATAACATTGACATATTTAACCATGCCACCTACAATGCAATAGTGACCGCAGAGCTTATATATTACCCTGTTAACATGGTGGAACATCCTTGCACATTTTATAGTATATGAAATTAACATGAATACCTCTCTATACGGCCACATTATAATAAGTGTGGATCGACGGATGGGCAGCAACATGACATTGACACATATGGGTAGTAAGGCTCATCAACATTGATCCATCACTTCATCGATCGAATCTGGTCCATTGACGTCATGTGATAGATGACATTAGCTAGAGCTGTTTGTCCAAATCCGGATTGAAATTGATACTAACCAGTGATGATGATAAGGAATCTTAACCGATCGTAATATAAACTCACACACCTATTTGTAGTGAGGATGAACAAGTGCTCATGGTGGGCCTTGCCGAACTTTCACTCCAACCATCCTGAAATGACCCTTTGCCACCAACCATCAAGCATAATCCGTCAAGGACAGAGGATAAGGAAAAATTAGTTTCTTGACGGTTTTAGCACTCAAGGATTATTTCTATGGAGGCTAGCTGCCAAGGAAACAAGACCACACCTATTTTCCCAAAGGGACAAGAAAATGTTCAAACCGCCAAGTAAATTATTTTCATTAAGGGCTAGCAACCTCCAAGGAAATTATCTAGGCTGCCAAGGTAATAGTTGTTTTCTTGGATGCCTTTAACCTTCAAGGAAATTGTGGTTTTCCTTGGCTGTCATTGACCGCCAAAGTAAATGTGATTTCCTTGGAGATTGGCCCTCAAGGAAATGCATACCACCAACATAAAAATGCTTGCCATAATACACATTTCCTTGGCGGTTATGAATAACACTCAAGAAAATGGCCATTTTCCTTGTTTATAAGTACACTCAAGGAAAATGTGTAATCTCCTTGGAGGTGCTTAGAAACCTCCAAGGAAGCAAATATTTCTTGGAGGTTTACATCAAATCTCAAAGAAAACATATTTCCTTGGAGATCTATGTAAACCGCCAAGAAAACAACACTTTTCTTGACGGTTTCATTTTTGGCACTCAAAGAAATTCTCAGCCCTCAAGGCAATTCCGGATTCTGGTAATGTTTGGAGACTGTGGCAATAAGTCTCTTTGCGTCCTATGGATGACCTTTTCTTTGTTTAGAATCGGATCTTGAATTGGTTTTGTTATAACAACTTCATCTACCCAGAGTTGTTGAATTGTAATAATTTGGTTTGATTCCTCTTCAAGGGGATGAAGATGGATACTCTGTTCATTATCTAAAGAAAATTGTAATTCTATATATGATATTCTGAATTATAACATCAGTGATTACATATATATCTGAATATAAGGCTCGGTTTGGTAGAGTTTTGGGCGGCTCTGGGAGCCACTGTTTTTTTGCTTCATAGACTATATATGACTCCACACACTATAGCAAGGGGAGCCGGAGCCATACTAAACTAGGGCCTAAACTAAATTAACTATTCTATATACATTAAATTATGAATACACATTTACTATTACGTAACACTGTTCCTAAATTAGGAATCGATCATCTATATATTTACTTTTCATTGCCTGCCAAAATAACTAGCTAAATCTATCTTTTTAGAGGAAGACTAATATAATAGTATATAGAAGGTAAATATGTATGGCACTGCTACACAGAGGGTCACCACTCACCACCACCTATATATATATGGTTCATAACTCGCATTTATCATGATCAACTTTGATTCTTTGAATTCAATCAAAGGAGGTTGGGATCACTATCGGCTATGATTTAAGACAATTTGCTACAGGTAACCGAGCTATGCATGCGGGCATGCAATACTGAGGAACGGTAAAGTATTCGAAGAAATAGCTGTTGCTCGCGCATAGCAGCTGTCAATCTGTACGTGCCGGGCATGCAGCACGTTTTCTACCTCTCTATATAAGAGTGAGGTGATGCCAGGAATTCCTCCTCAAGTGCATTGTGTAAGCTCCCTCCTCGTTGCTCATTTCCGGCTTTAGCTTGACGAACATGACGCGCAATAGCATGATGATGACCATGTTCTTGTGCGTTATGCTTTTCGGATCCCTAGCAATGCAAGCACAATGTAAGTACTACTTTATATAATATATCATCTTTGTATTGTTGAATTTATTTATATATACGAGAGGCAATAAGATGGTAAACATGCATGCATGTCCTTGTTCCCTATTTTTATTATTGGATCCTTTGTACTCCCCTTTTGTTCTATGTACTGTCACTATATGTATATGACGATTGTTGCTGTTGCTGCTGCTTCTATCTATCTATTATATATAGTGATCTTAGATTAACCAAAAAATAAACTGTAGGTCGTCATCAACTGCTGGATTCCAAGAGTTCTGTCACCGCTAGCGTCAACTCCACGTCATCATCAGATGAGAGAAAGGTTATCTTGAACTTTTGCGTCAGCACGTGGTGTTGGTACTTCGAACCGGAGGAAGGGAGCACCTGCTACTGCTGTCCGGCTGCTTCTCTGAAAGAGTATTGCCACCCTACACAGCAAGAGTGCAGAGCCAATTGTGCCACATGCACTCCCAAATGCCCACCACCGCGCCGTCTCCTAGATCGTGATGCAAAGTAGACTACCGTGTGGACTGCTGAATGCAACAAGCGAAAAAAACTATATATGTATATATGCTAGTAACACAAAAAAATCAATTTGGATGCAGCACTATTATTTATTTGTAGAGGTGTGTGTCCTTCTCTTGCTTCGCTCAACATTCGTTTCATGATTACACCTAAAAAAAATAAAAGGGTTCATCTGATCTACTCATTGTTGCAAATAGCCTGCCACAGCACCACTATAGCTTTTTCATGGGCCTCTGGCTACACTATTGCCAATTGTTTCGCTATTGCTGCTAAGGATGCTTTAACACTGCTATTTGGTTTAGCTGCGAAACTTGTTAGTGCCACTAATCGTGACTAAGGAAAATATTCGCTCCTTACTCCAAAGTAGTATAATCTATGCATATCCATCATTTTCCTTAATAAACAATAGAATAATTATTAAACCCATCGAATATCGAGTGTTGATTCAATATGAATATTAATAGTAGCCGTGAGTATGTTGATTGGTGTAGTGAACGTTAATTAATTGACATGGAGATATGTTCTCATAGAGCCTGAACATATATTTGAGCATTTGTGCTCATGAAATTACCTCTGTTAAATGTTTTCATGCATAATTAGTTAAGAATTTTCATTCTATTTGTAATAATAGCTAAGTGAAATAGCCACTGTTATAGTTTGCTATAGCTTTTTATAGATTTAGATTAGAGGAGGATGCCACTAAATGTCATAGCCCGCTATTTGCAACATTAGATAAACTTCATCATCTATATATGGATCTAGACCGCTCCTATACCCTTACTCCCTCAACTGTTCAATATTGTGCAAATTACAACACCGCTATGTGGTTTTAGGGGTGGTTTATGAGGGAAAGGTCCATTATATTTCCACATCTTTCAATTTTTTCCCTAGTCGACTTTCCTACGTGCCTACTATTAGAAATGAGTTAAAAGATTATTAGGGTAATATGGTAACTTAAATTTCAGCATAAATGGTAGGTGTTGATAGAGCACCAATAATTATTACCTTATATATACTCTCCCATCCCAAAATATTCGATGTTAGGATTTTTTGAATAGATTAGTGTTCACTGAAAATTAACCATGTACTCTTAATTGTTAAGAGAAAAATTCCCTATATGTCCCTAGAAACTTCAGACTTTTGGTCAGGCAATGGCGGCGATGGTGGCGTCGTATCCCTCCTTGGAGGCGTCATTTCGGAAGCTCGTGCTCGGTCCGTCTACGGCGGTGGCCAGTCTCGTGGCAAGGATGGTGGAGGCCTAGTTGAGGATTCATGTTTTCGGTGTCCACGAGGAGGAAGGCGGTCAGGAGAAGGGCATTGGCGCGACGATTGGAGAGCCTCACATCTGCTTGGCAATGGAGGTCAACGGTTTGGTGGAACCGTACATCAGTTGCGATCATGAAGTTGGTGAGGAGGCTGGCATGGCAGGCGCCCATAGAGTTGGTGATGTGGCTGACGCGGGAGGTGGTGGCCAGCATATTTGCGTTGCCGAGGTGAACTACGTGGTGTGGCGACGGGTGGTCCTACTTAGCGGTGGCTATTTCCGGCACAAGGAGGTGTTCTGACTGTGTAACACCCCAGCCCATTAGTAGCCTATAGTAGTTGTGAAGTTGGCCCATATAGCCCATGTGGCACATGTGAAGTTGTTGTTGGTGGGTTTAGTACCAACTTGAAAGTTTAGGAGGGTGAGATCCAGCTCATAAGCCTTGTCGTTCCAATAATAGCACCTCCGGGTTAACCCTTTTAGACCTTCAATAAGGCAGCTAGGTCTTAGAAGCTACGGTGTGCACACTTGGATCTCGGTGGACGAGGTCGGCTTGGCGAGTGCCACAGGCAGCTGTGACTTGCAGCAGACTATGGCGGTTTGCCTTGCTCGGCAGCGGGCTACCTTGGTGTGGGACAGTGGTGACGACGTCATTTTTGTCCTGAGGACTTTGTCGTCTGGCTGTTGGTGTAGTGTGGTGACCGGCTTGTGGTGTTTCGGAGGCGGTCGAGTGTGTGTTCTGTGCTGAGCTTCGGCCTGTCAATGTCCGGCCCATTCCAACCAACCAGAGTTATTTTTCTCTTGAGTTTGAGTTCGGTATGTGTTGATGGCCAATCCAACTGACCGTAGTTGTATCATTTTTAGTTTTGCTCAGACTGGGTTCATCTGCTTTCTAATATAATTGGCAGCTCTCCTGTCTGATCCGTTTTTTAAAAAAACAAAGAGATTGTGCATCATTGCACATGCAGTGCTTTTAATGGAGCTGGCAGGAAGTAGGGGGAAATGGTATTTCTTCTTTCTGCATTCCTGGTACCGATTCTGCTGTCATTTCGATGCCACTAAAAAAGTGATGTGCTACCGAATTGGAAAGGTTGCGGCAGAGCATCAACGGTTTTGTATTTTTTGTTTGGCAAAAGATGGAGTTTGCCAACTCTCAAATCAATATGGGGAGGAGAAAAAAAGGTTATTTCCAACGGTTTGGCAAAATTGACTTGCCAAAATCTAAAAAAGGAAACTCGGCGGCGCGGGAGGGAAGAGTGCACGCGGGAGTAGCGCGTGAGATGGAATGCTAAGCCGATCGCGAGCTTGCATATATACTAATCCATCCCAGGATTTTGCCAAGTTAACACAAATGCAAAGCTCATTTGCCAAACCGTTGGATAGGAGTTTTGTAGACTTTTTTGCAAAAACAGAAATGCAAAGCCCATTTACAAAACTGTTGGAGTTGCTCTAAGGAACGTCGCCCGCATGCCCCGCGTCAGAGAAGAAAGAAATGAAAAGTCTCCATCTATCCTGTAATATAGTGTATTTTAAAAATTTTAAGACAACTCAAGAGAATCCTAAAATGACACATATACCCTAAATTAATACCAATTAAGCCATTTCTCCTCACATTATGGTTTCCTTCTTAATAAACTTTGCTAAATCTAAGCATCGACACCTGTAAAAATGTACTATATTTTAGTATAAAATTTAGAAGTCACAATACACTATTTCAGGACGAGGGAGTATGCCTCAGGATTTCAATAAAGTTTTTTTAAAGAGTCAGTGAAGTTTCTGACCACAACAATCAGTTGTCAGTTAATGGGTGTTATTGTCACTTAGGCATGTAGGTGCCTATTAACATTTGCCGAACATCCCAGTTCTTATACACAGTGCGTCATTTTGATTCCATGTGTCTTCATTTTTGGAGTTGTCGCAGGCAAATTGTTTTTTTAGCTAGATTCGCATGCAAGAAATTGATAGCGGCCGGTCTTAGTGGGAGCTTCATTCGAATTTCATATGCATTTAATAAGTTGCCGTGTATGCATTTTGGATTATGTGTCACCCGTATTTAAGAAGAAAGAGAAGAAATGAGTTTCATGCGGATGGAACTCTCTCGGCACCGTTATCAACTCACAATGGGTCATGAAATTAAATGTTTATGAAACTTTAGAATGAAACTATCCATTAAGAGTGGTTGTTTCATTCAACTTTCATTCATTTTATTTGATGTGGTATTCTTGAAAACAACGCTACGAAACTTGCCACTAAGACTGGCCTTACACAACACTAAGTAGGCGCATGCATGCTCATCAGTTGGCCACCGGCGGCCCCGGCCGGTGCGGCGGGATGGCCTCGAAGGACATCAGCTTCCGCGGCTGGGTAAAATTGATCACATACACCACCGCCCTGTACTTGTAGTCGTCGCCCGAGCTGGATCCGGAGCCGCGGAGGGACGCGTCGATGATGAGCTCGTAGTAGTAGTTGCGGGTCATGCTGGTGCACTGGCCGACGCCCTGCAACTAGCGATGAAAACGGACGGAAACGGACGAAAAAACCCTATTTCTACTTCCGTTTCTATATTTTTTGGCGGAAACGGGATCGGGTTCGGAAAATACGGGTTCGAAAACGGAATCGGAATATGCGGACATACGGAAACGAACAAATACGGATGGAGAGCCGGAAAATTAAATTAAGATTACATAATATAATATTCTCAAAGTATACATATATAAAGTCATGTAATAATATATACAAAGTTTAATATTCATTTACATGCTATGTACGTGAACATAACAAGCATATTTGGTGATTCATAGTTATATTAACATAACATAAGGACATGTAATTGTTGAACATGTTGAGTATAGATTGAAAACGGGATAAAAACGGAATAAATACGGGTCTATTCCATATTAAAACGGGATTACTTGGAAACGGACGGAAAACACTCTTTTCTACTTCCGCAAATATGAAAACAGGATCTCGCAAATACGGAAACGGACGGAAAAATATAGAAAACGGAACGGGACGGTACGGGAAAAATTCCGTCCGTTTTCATCCCTACCTGCAACTTGGCGCTCTCCACCTTGTTGAAGCGCATCACGATATGCAGCTGGAGCACCGCCCAGCTGCCGAGGTTCTGGATGAAGGGGTCCTCAGGGTGAGCCACCGTCCTCCATGGGCAGGGGTAGGGGTCGGGGTCGGCGGTAGCCGGCGACGGCGACGGCGAGGGGGCGAAAGTGCAGACGACGGAGACGACGGCGGTGGCGACAACGACGAGGAGGAGACTGCAGGTGTTCATGATCGTCATGGCTTCTACTCTAGTTGTGGCCGTGATCAGGGAATCAAGCCGGAGGGCACTTAAATAGTATCCATATCCGTCTTGCTATATCTACAATTGGATTCAAATAAATGCTGATGTGTGTGATTTTAGCCATCAGTTAAAAGCAACCAATTAGTTGGATGCATTTCATCGTAAATGCTAATAATAGGATTCGATTTCATGGCTTATATATATATATATATATATATATATATATATATATATATATATATATATATATATATATATATATATATATATATATATAACTATTACCCTACAGCTGGCTATAAAATAACTTATTTTGTAGCCACTTTGAGTTACGATAATTGCTATGCTAATTTACGAGATTATAGTAACTCTTTACTATGTGATTTACTATAACATTATGGTAAATATCCTCATGTGTTATAGTAATTCAACTATCGTAAATATATACTAACATTGTCGTAAATTACTATATAAAATTATCGTAAATAGAGGTGGCTACAAAATAACTTATTTTGTAGCTAGCTATAGAGTATACTCTCCCTATATATATATATATATATATATATATATATATATATATATATATATATATATATATATATATATATATATATATATATATATGCCTACTAATTTTTTAGGAAGAAATTAAAAGATTATTAGGATATTATGGAAACTTAAAATTTCAGCATAAACGCTAGGGATGATCGAGCAGTAATACTACCTTATAATCCCTCATCCCAAAATATTCACTGTTTTTAGGATTTTGAGGACAAATAGTGCTCAATGAAACAAAGGTAGTGATTACATGTAATCCTACTACCAGTCATTCTAATTTTCAGACTCAAACCATCTTAAATTTTGACCATGTTTATAGAGGAGTACCAGCAACATATCTATATATAATATTAAATAAACAATAGTTGTTAATTGAGCCGTAATAGCTGTCCATCCCAACATTATATAATGTGGATCAAATTTAATAAAAATATAACTTAATTTATATAATGTGGATAAAATTTATAATAAAATAATTCCTAAATAACGCGTACTAGAAAGCATACATTTATTTATATAATATGGATGAAATTTAATAAAAGGATGTTTAAATAACACGTACCAGAAGCATGAAATGATTTATAATGTGGATGAATTTAATAAATAATTATTATTTTCACCAAAATGACCTAGTTAAGCACATAATCAGGGCCCCAATAAGACGTATTTGCATACACGAAACAGTGCCATACCGAGCATAAGTGCATTTTCTTACATTAGAGGAGTTTTGGTCATTTTGCGTGTTAGTTAACAATGTTAGCCTTCAAAACTGACGGTAACATAGAGAATGAATTCAAAGACAGTGTCAAATAGAGAAGTCTAAAGTTTTCACGGACATAGGAGAACTACTCCCTCCTGTTCCTAAAGGATGTCGTTTTGAGGTTATTGTAAGTCAAACATTTTAAACTTTAACTACAAATAAATTATTTTGGGTTGAGTTTGAAAATATGAAAGTGATGTATGTAGATTCATCTCGAAATGTAGTTTCATAAAAGTATATATTGACTATATTTTATAAATATTTTATAGCAAAAAGTAATGATGAAAGTTGTTTTTAAGACCGTGTCGCTGTCCAAAACGACATCCTTAAGGAACTGGAGGGAGTAAGTCATAAGTTTACTAGTGTCATACAGGGATTGTTTTCTATTATTAAAAGTGATCCATGAGAAAAACATCTAAGATACTGCTTACATGTAATCCTACTTTCCATTCTAATTTTCCCAAAGTCAAACCATTTTAAATTTGACCATGTTAATAGAGACGTGTATCAACATTATATCTATATAACACCAATTTCATACTATGAATGTATACATAATGGGAGACTTATTCCTTAATTAGCATGGTTCACCTCAAATAAATAAGGGGTGCATTTGTAATTTTCGTTGAACAGTGTCCTAAAAGTCCTAAAACATATAGATTTTCTGCACGAAAGGAGTATATTTTACTATTTAATTTTATCATATCCCAATAGTTGAATGCGTTCACACTGGTAATAATAATAGCAGCTAAAATTATGTCGCCAAGAGTATCAATGAAAGTTTGTTTCAGATCCCATATTTAATCCAAAACAATAAGTATGGAAGGAGAAGCAGTCAATATGAAGAATGTAGCAAATAAGAGCATCTCCAAGAGTTTCCAAAATCCACCCTCAATCTTGATTTTTTGGCAAGATTGAAAAAACTACTCTCCAACAACTCTGAATCTCAACCCATAATCTTTTTGCACCTGGGAAAATTTACCCATTCATGCAGAAATATACACGCGCTGGATGTGGAAGAAGAATAAAGAGTAAGACAGGGTTTTCAATATAAATGTACAAGAGAGAGAAAGTATAAAAGTGGTTAGGTGATTTGGAAATAGTCTATGATTCCTGCTATAAAATTGTTTTCTATATTTAGGAGCGAGATTTTGGAAACTATTGGAGGAATCCAACAAATATGCTCCCAACTTTTTTTGGGCCATGAAAACTCATTGATTTACCAATTGGATTTTTTGGGAACTATTGAAGATGCTATAACATGCTTCTACACATGACCACAATGTGATTGAAAATACTTGTCTAAGGCACCATTGTTCATTACGCATTAGACAAATTGTTTAGTGGATAAAGAAGAAGTGTATATCCTTTCCTCATCACCAAAGGTCATAATTAGGGACAAAAAACGAGGGCTTAAGAGCCTCAGTCTTTATCATCATAATTGCTATATAACCCTCGTCACCATCAAAATTGTAGTCTTCACCACCATATTGTCATAATCATCCTCATCTTCATGGTTGTACTCTTTAGTTTCTTACATCTATGTTACCTTATTGGAAAATATGCTTTTAGCTAGTAGCAGCAAGAGTTGGCACAGTAAAAAATATCTTTATCCCCAGCTGTGACCATGTTGCTAAAATAGTTAATTGTCAATATGCATTCTGCTTGAAACTATTGCATAGACATTATCATACTTCATGAGTCGTACATGACACTACTAAAAAAGTATTTGTAGAGACGCCTCCTTTTTTCAATAGGGATGTCTCAATCTAAAACCGTCTCTAAAAATGGTTCCCGAAATGAGCTACCTCTAGAAACGTATTTCTAAGGAAGTCAGGTATTTTCAGGCTCCTCTACAAATGCCCCTATTTTTAGAGGCAGCTCTAATTCCAGATGGAGAAAAATTTTAAATACAAATTTTAAATGTGAGAAAAAATTTAAAATTTAAAATTTGAACTTTTTTAAAACAACCTTAGATGGAGAAATGACAAAAATCAAAGTTGTAGATCTCAACTAATCAACAAATTTTTAGTTGAAAGCTTTTTCATTTGAATTCAGTTAGGATTCCAAATTCTCATTTCAAAATCGGATGACTATAGTACGAGGAAAAAGAATCTCTCATATGGAAGTTACTTGTGGATGGACTGGTTAGGGATATATGCGCAAGACATGAGGATGCGGGTTAGATCCTGCGGCTGTAAAGCGTGCGTTTTTTTAGTGAAAAATTAACTTATTATTATGGGATATACATGCAGCGTCGAGGTCTTGCTCTCGACTGATCTTGGTGAAGACGTCACGTCCATAGTGCTTCAGGTGTTGGACGAGAGCATGCAGCCCCATGCCTACAACTTCCTCTAGTCTGGCAAAGAATGCACAGACCGTGGGAGGCTGCTCCTTCTCCTCCACAGGTGGCTCGGGTTCTTGCAGTTGCAAGTTCCCGGACCAATGGGCGATGAAGTCTAGGTCACCGAAGGTGATCCTCCCGCTTAGCTATATCTTCTTCGCGCCATCGTCGAAGTTGAAGATGATTCCCATCTGAAACACAATATCAATCTGTACGCAAAGGGCCCCTACCTGGCACCAACGGTTGGATGATTTAGCTCCGGCAATGCCTAGCAACAAATTGGCGTAAGAGAAATCAGATGGTAGCACATGAGACACAAGGATTTATACTGGTTCAGGCCGTGGTGGCGCGTAAAACCCAGTCCAGTTGGTGCTGCTGCTCTTCTTGTATTTGTATGCTAGGTTACGAGGGCTGCTGCTCCTAGCTACGTAGTAGATGGGATGGAATGAGATGATGGAGTCGAACCCCATCGCGGGGTCCCTACCCTCCTTTATATAGACAGAGGGGTAGGGTTACAATGAGGGCAATCGACTAACTGATTAGATTCTTAGTTTGTTACATAGAAGGCGCAACACATCGGTTCTATCCTACCATTGATACAACAGCGCCGGATATCCTCGATACGTCATGATCTCCAAGCTAATAGATTCATCTAGTCTTCATGGGCTTCATCCTTCGACGTCCTCCGCCCCCCAGATTAAATGACGTGCCAGATATATGGTCGATGAGGGTACCTTAGGCCCATATATCTGACAGGACGGTTGTGGCACAAACACAAACCGATATAATGGTTGGCCTGGCTAAGCTTATTACCCCGCCTTTGTGTATATAACTAGACAATCCCCCTTCCCCCACGCGCTTTGTCCTACATCCCCAAACCCTAATCATTTTCTTTTTTTGAAGGGAAGGGGATTATATTAAGACTCGACATAGTACATCTCCAAATTACGCATGAAAAAAATCTAAAATAAAAATGCATAATATTCTATCTAGATTCTTCCATCATCTTCTTCCCTAGTGGCTTTCTTTGATACAAATAATGCACTAGATGACCAGAGCCGTGTGGAATCCAACAACCAACCCCAAAACATTAGACATGCCGCAAGATCCAACATTTCAAAACCAATCTAAAACGCATCTAAGTCGATGAAAGAATATCGACAGTTGCATTGTCGAGTACAACATAGGATGCAGATTTGTCACCTCAAATCCTTGATTTCCTCTCTGCGACCATCGACGATGAGATCATTGACCAGAGTAATTTTCCTAGTTGGGAGTGCCTAGGAGCACCCCCTCTCCTTGTAGATAATGGCCACAAATTAGCCGCCTGCCAATGAAATCGACGCCTACAACAACAATCTCATCGTGGGAATCATTGAAATCATCGTAGGAAGCAAGATCCCGATCGAGAATCATCTGATTTCGTTGGTAGATTTATTTGAACTAAACCCTAAGCAACTAGATATAAAAACTGTGGAAAAGAGATATGTCCCCTATCCTTCTTATCTCCGGTAGACGCACCAGAGAGGAAGAAGGAGAGGTCCCTACAGGGTGGCGTGGAGCGAGAGCTGTGCGGGCAGCGTTTTGAGGGTGCGGTGGCTGACAAAGCTGGTATGAGCATGCCCATGAAAGAAAACTATCCAAACCATAATCATTTCACCCTCTGTCACTCATCTCTCTCCTACGTCAGACCTACTTGTTTGGGAAAATCATAATCGGTAGGTCATTGTTAGGCCATTCAGAACAATTGAAACCAAAGTTGTTCTTGGGTTAGGCCTGACACGTCGAGCAAAAGCACATGAGTGCCATGAAGTGCTTATATTACCGTACTATTTATAAGTAGTAATGCAAAAAAAGAAATTATTGTATCGCATAATAGATATGAATAGATAACAACAACAACAACAACAACAACAACATAGCCTTTTGTCCCAAGCAAGTTGGGGTAGGCTAGAGATGAAACCCAAAAGAGATGAGAAAAGAGAGACACATAAAGGGACATAAAAGGCACAAGATAGAAAGAGGTCACGGTTCAGGCACGTTGATTGCCAGTCTCCAAGCGCTCCTATCCATAGCTAAATCCTTGGAGATATTCCACTCCTTAAGGTCTCTCTTAACGGATTCGTCCCAAGTTAGTTTAGGTCGACCTCTACCGCTCTTTACATTATCGGCCCGCTTTAGAACCCCACTACGCACCGGCGCCTCAGGAGGCCTCCGTTGGACATGTCCAAACCATCTTAACCCATGTTGAATCAATTTCTCCTCAATTGGTGCCACCCCAACCCTATCCCGAATATCGTCGTTCCAGACTCTATCCCTCCGTGTGTGCCCACAACACCAACGCAACATACACATCTCTGCTACACTCAATTGCTGGACATGTTGCCTTTTTGTAGGCCAACACTCAACACCGTATAAGATCGCCGGGCGAATCGCCGTCCTATAGAACTTACCTTTCAGCTTCTAAGGCACCCTTTTGTCACAGAGGACGCCAGAAGCTTGACGCCATTTCAACCAGCCGGCTGAAATTCTATGCCTAACATCTTCATCAATGTCTCCATCCTTTTGTAGCATCGACCCTAAATACCAAAAAGTATCCTTCTTGGCCACCACTTGCCCATCGAGGCTAACGTCTCCCTCCTTATGCCTAGTCGTGCTGAAATCGCACCTCATGTACTTGGTCTTAGTCCTACTAAGTCTGAACCCTTTCAACTCAAACGTGTGTCTCCATAGTTCTAACTTCCTATTAACCCCTGCCCTACTGTCGTCAACTAGCACCACATCATCCGCAAAGAGCATACACCAAGGGATATCACCTTGTATGTCCCTTGTGATCTCATCCATCACTAAAGCAAATAAATAAGGGCTCAAAGCTGACCCCTGATGCAGTTCTATTTTAATTGGAAAGTCACTGGTGTCGCCATCACATGTTCGGACAAACGTCACCACATCCCTGTACATATCCTTGATGAGAGTAACATACTTAGTTGGGACTTTGTGCTTTTTCCAAGGCCCACCACATGACATTTCTCGGTACTTTGTCATATGCCTTCTCGAGGTCAATAAAGACCATGTGCAAGTCCTTCTTCTGCTCCCTATATCTCTCCATCAATTGTCGTAATAAGAAAATCGCCTCCATGGTCGACCTACCAGGCATGAACCCAAACTGATTTTGGGTCACATGTGTCACTCTCCTTAGGCGATGCTCGATAACCCTCTCCCAGAGCTTTATCATATGGCTCATCAACTTAATCCCACGGTAGTTAGTACAACTTTGAACATCTCCCTTGTTCTTGAAGATAGGTACTAATATACTTCTCCATTCTTCAGGCATCTTATTAGATCGAAAAATAAGGTTAAAAAGCTTAGTTAACCATACTATCGCTCTGGTGCCTAGGCATCTCCACACCTCAATGGGGATACCATCAGGGCCCATCACTTTACCTCCCTTCATCCTCTTCAAAGCCTCCCCGATCTCTGCCTCCTGAATTCTCCTCACAAAGCGTCTGTTGGTATCATCAAATGAGTCGTCCAACTCAAGGGTAGGACCCTCATTCTCCCCATTAAACAACTTGTCGAAGTACTCTCTCCATCTATCCTTGATCTCCTCATCCTTCACCAGAAGTCAATCTGTCCCATCCTTGATGCATTTTATTTGGTTGATGTCCCTTGTCTTCCTCTCGCGGATTCTAGCCATCCTATAAATGTCCTTCTCCCCTTCCTTCGTGCCTAGCCACTGATAAAGACCATCATACGCCTGACCTTTTGCTACACTCACAGCTCGCTTTGCAACCCTCTTCGCTATTTTATAGCCCTTGATGTTGGCTGCACTCTTGTCATGGTGGAGACGCTTGAAACACTCCTTCTCCCTAATAGCCCTTTGCACCTCATCATTCCACCACCATGTGTCTTTCGCTTCCCGTTTGCCTCCCCTACTAACGCCAAACACTTCCGAAGCCACCTTCCGGACACATGTTGCCATCTTTAGCCACATGTCGTCGGCATCTTCTCCTTCTTCCCAAGGCCCCTCGTCTAGCATCTCTCCTTAAACTAAAGAAATAAATTATATTTATCACACCATGTGTAGAAATATGAATAGCTAGCTATCAAAACATTAAAATATTGCCTTCATTCAAGAAATCAGAAATCATTAGCACATCATAATTGACTAACTTGTCTTAGGCTCAGAATTTAGTAAAGTAGCATATATGTTGGGGGTGTATTATATGTTAGGCACCCACATTGGTGTGTTTGTAGCCCAATTACATAGCATACGGGTTTTTGAGAAAATGTTTACGGTCCTTTGTAGCCCCAAGAGACTCTTTTGTAAATGAAGCCCCACTAGGGGGAATAATGGAAACATCCCCTCCCACCTCTCTTATAAAAGGGGGAGAGTGGAAAGATGAAGGGGGATTCTGGCCACTCACTTATTTAGCCCTCTCTTTCTCTCCACTCCCACCTCTCTCATGTTTCGTCATAGACCAACAATATGCATATGAAAAATCCTATTATGGTTCCATTCAACAGGTCAGATGAAACAATGCACTATCGTACATGGCGAGACCACATGATTTTAGTCATTTTACCACAAAGCTCATAGAAGTAGAATAGATAACCCCTCTTTTAAATGTGTCAAAAAATACAGTCATAGTCGCAATACATAGAACCCCTCTTTAACATTCTATCCAATATATCGCGGACCAAATAAAAATAATTTACCAACATATTTTTGTTAATGGATCATCGGATCTACTAGCCTAGCTTCAAGTGTGAGTACCCTAGGCCCCATGAACACTCGAGTCCACATCGTGTCTCCTTGTCAAGATCCAATCCTACAAACTAGGTACTAGAGCGGTTCAACGTCAGGTTGACGCCCTACATGGTGGCACTCTTCCTCTATCTCGGCGTCTTTTGCTTCGGTTTTGTTGACCCTATCTCCATCATCATCATCATCAACACCATCATCCTCTACAACCTCGATGGGATGCTTACTTGCCCCGACAGGAGGCCAGTGCCACCGTCGTTGTTACCGAGGCAAAGCTGCAGCGCTAGACTTTGGACGGGTTGGTGACCTTCCTCACACACTTCTTCCCCTACCTCGCTGACTATAAGGTCGTACGCTACCGACTCCTCACTGACGTCGATGTCCTTGTCGCTGCCTGAACCACACGTTGGACCACCACATGAAGAATTTCATGGAATCATCTCATGCCCTTGTCATTGCCCTCAAGTGGGCCATACTAGCCACTAGGCACCCCAACCCCGAACATCTCATCGCTACTTAGTTGTACTTGTCTGAACATCCTTCCTCGGTGCTTGATAAATTAACCTACGTGGTGCGCTGACGGTCTACTTCTCACCACTTTCTGGTGACATCCTTGTTTGTCAATGTCACACTTTGCAGGCCTTTTTTTGGAGCTCAAGCTGAGGGAATGCAAGAGTCGTGGTATCTCGTGGCTTTTCATTACCCTCATCGCTGCAGCTTCCTGTATCAGCAACACATGTGTTTTATATAGGAATAGTTGTTAATAGAATATGATATTCTATTTGTTACTACTAAAATGCAATGACAAATGTTTTATGTATTTGACCGTTGATTTAATATATTGATATGGGCCTTTATGTGATGTTAAATGGGCTGGCCTAATTATCTTTTTTGTCTATATGGACTGTTAATCTAAAGTGTGCAAAAATAAATAGGCCAAAAAATAATAAGTTTGTGGGCTGTTAATATGAGCTTAAATAGAATTGGGTTTGGCCCATTATAAGCTAGGTTATCGTGTAGGCTTTTATAGGACACATTCCAAATTTATGATGTCTCAAGAGTTCACCACCTCAGTGAATCATCCTACGTGTCATTTGCTTACATGGCAAGGTCTAAGAACTTGTGACATAAAATTAGATACCATAAATGTTTGTGACATCCAAAATCAATGTCATAATGTTATGGCATGAACAGCATGCCAATCTGGTAGGCGTAGATCCAAACTTTGATTCTGGTGCTTTGATGAGTATCACCACCATATCTCCTACTTCCTTGGGCGAGGTACGTACTCTAGATAGAGGTCTAGACACCAGTGTATATGAAGCCTTCAAGGCCACTGCTGTCACAGCACGCCACCGCAAGCTAGATGATTAGGTGAACCTTCTTGCTTCATGTAACCACACGTTGGGTTCTGCATTGTTGCTGCTTCACTGTTGTTGTCAGCTTTCCTCCAATAATGTCCAGCAAATGGTGAGGCTGTTGTTTCCTGAATCTCCCTGCAATGAGTGTTGATGGTCACTAACACCCATTTTGACCATCAACATTTCACCCAAAAGCAAAGTAAAGTGAGGTAAATCATCATCCCATGTGCTTAATTTGCTTTATATTTCACCTAGTTCCACTTGTACTTGGAAGTTTATTTGTATGTAGGAAATTTTCACAAAAATGTACAAAACAAGTGCATAGGAGGCAAATGGACGTGGCAAGGGGGCTTGGGCCCACATGGCCACGTTGGCTAATGCTAGGTGGCGTCGCTCAACGCCCCCTGGCCCTGCCATGCCATTGATCCTTGGGAAAAGCCAGGTGGCACCCCCAGGAGGCCTCCCACACCGTTGATCGATGTCGGTTTGATCCCAACGATGAGGTGAAGCTCCCTTGGATCCATGGGCCCACTGTCATCCACTTGGAGGGGCCAAACCAACCTTCTTACCACCTTACCTGCCAAAGCATCCGACTTACCTACATGCAACCGCCATCAGGAGCTCATCTAGCACCCTGTTGGATGGAGTGGTGGTGCAAGGGACGGTTGGCTGATGCCCCTAGGCGTCGCCCGACACCCAAGGCACCCCAACCAACCTTCTTGAGTGCCTAAAAGTACCCCTGCCTCCTCTACACACTATAAAAGGAGGTGCGGAGCTCGGTGGAGAAGTGCCCCATACATTCTCAAGCATTCCAAGCTTCTTCAAGTTATCTAGCTTAAAGTAGCTCTAGAGTAGTAGCTTCGTAGTGGAAGTAGAACTCTAGAGTAGTAGCTTAGTGTCGAGGTCATAATCCCCGGGTGCCTCAAGGCAACGATTAGTTAGCAGGCCGAGCGGCCCAGAATATATTAGCCAGCAAGAGCCTGAATGACCGAGGCCCGGCTGATCTAAGAAAACCAGGCCAAGCGCTAAGGCTAGGGTCGGCCATGACCCCTTCATCAGACTTAGCCACACGATGCGTAAGAGACTCACAACCTCTCCACCGCTCTGACCCCTGGGAGGAATGGAGAGGAGTCGAGCTTGACCAAGCGTGCCTGCTCTAACAAGAGTAGACACGCCTCACTGACCCCCCAAGAATCGAGGGGACAGCGGTCACCTCGGTCTGGTCAGACGCCATCCCTGCGCCACGCAGCACGAACAAGACAACACCACATGATGGTGGTTGTCCACCATCCAAATACGGACCAACAAGATGCATGTACAATCCTGCCCACTGCAGGATGGAATCCATGACAGAGACCTTGACTTGGAGGCCATCCAAACCGACGGGAGCCACGACCCAGGGCTCCGGGATTGTGGCCGCCATTTCCACAAGCAAACCCGACGATCGACGACTCAATGGCGGCTACCAACTCCTGTACGACGCCCCCAGGAGACCAGGAGGCGATGACAAAGGCCACTGCAGGAACCATGTCGTGCAAGACAGCTGGCGAATCACCATCGTGCCTACAATGCCGCCTCGACCAACTGTTGATGGTAGTTATCATCCATCACAAACCGTCAACTTTATGCATAGAAATGGTCACCAATAGAAACTTAGGAGTTATTACTGACAATTTCCATGAGTTTTGGTGAATTATTATTTTTAGCAGGGATATTCCAGAGAGAATGAAAAGGGGATTAAATTGTCAAAAGACATGAAACTTAGCCACGACGAAATATGCACCAGAAGACTCTAGAAAACACCAGAAGGCACGGGACTGAAGCGGAGGACCGACAGCTGCCAGGTGGGGCCGGCCGGCCCCACACTAGTGCTGCCCGGCCCTCCATAGAGGGATTCCTCTATGCCCTTCCAGAGACTTCCTCCACCGCCTCCTAGAATGCATCTCCACCGTTCGTGAACTCAGTTTGGTCTAATGGCTGACGGTTCTTCCTCAGGGCTATAAATAAAAACCCAGACCCCCTCCGGAAAGACATCATCACCTGATCATAAGTCAAGAGTAGTCCAGATATTAGGGCTGCCAGAGATTAGATAGAGAGAGCTCTAGTTCTTCAATTTCTTAGTATAGGCTTTCTAGAGAGTTTGGAGTAGAGTTGGGCGATTTGCTCAGGATTTCGGATCTATTCGTCTGGAGATTTGATAATTTGCTTTTGTATCTCATTTATGACTTTGTTCTATTTCAATATTATGTTCCTCTTTATTATATTCTTAGTTTGCTCTAGTTATATATTGGATATAGTATTATTTGATGATTTGCATTTGCATATGTTCGTAGAGTACTTAATTCAGTTCGCACAGGAGTTAAGTAGCTTTGATTATGTAAGTGTGGTGCTTAGATATGAAATTCCCCTGCGAATGCCCGCTATGTGTCGGGAGGTGGTAGATCGCGTAGGTGACAGCTGTGTTGAGTCCTTTGCAGTCCATCCTCCATATATAGATTAATTGGTAGAGCCCGGTCTCGAAGGAGATGAAGACTATGTTTCGAATTCTCCCTAGTTGATGTTCCTTATAATTTTTCCTTGATTCAGTTTTACTAGTAGATGAAGATATATATTTTATAGTGAGCAACAAGACGTAGTGTTTAGGAATAACTTAGGAATTCTTACTCTAACCGAATCTTTAGATTAGTCATACTACTTTTAATGAGTCTCTGCTTTCTATCTCTGGAATATCATTATCATGTTGAACTTATTTATCATTTATTTATCTTTTACTTGACTTACCCCTGCTAAAGTATAAGAGTGGTTGGTTTATCTTAGGACTGCACATTATTTAGTCATATAAACATTTGCCTCATGGCCCTTCCTTTGGGATTAAAATAAATAAACGATACTCAGAATACTCTGGGTAGAATGCTACAATAGGTGATTTATCTGTGCGCTTACGGATACTTATGTTTTAATATTATTTAGAGTTTTCAAGTGTAGTTACAATTACCAGCATTTTGAGCATCATGCTATGGATGCCAACTTAGTGCATAGTGATGTAAGAAATGTCAACACCAGCATAGTAGCACCACGCCACACCTTACCGCAACGTGGGCACAAGATCATGATGACAACCATGCCTAGACGTGCACCACAAGACGGCGTAGCTTGCAAACCAAGTTAGCTAGGACCCTCCCTTAGGCTCACAACCCCTCAGTCAGGAGAACCTTCCCGTTTGTTTCTACCTTGGCCCTGAACTCTATATAAGGGCAGCCAGGCACCATCTCCAGACATTCTGATATCTCTTTTTACATTCATTCATTCGCACCATAGCTAGGCTCCTGGAGCTTCCCTTTAGGCAACCCATCTTCTAGTTCTCTAGTTCTCCTACCTCTTCCACCATTCTTGCACCTCCCCATTGCAAGAACATCAGAGCATTGAAGCGAGGAACACGCACTCGATCATCTCCGAGACTGGACGTAGGGCTCCACCCTAAACTAGTATAAGTCCTCGTGTCTTTTGGATGCTACCATCGTCTTCCTAGAGTAGCGCGATATTCGTATAAATTTACTAGTCTGGTTTATAAAACACCGACACTTAGTATCTTGGCATTAGTATCATAGGTAGTTTTTGTTTAGTTAGGTATTTGTTAGTACCGGTTCCACCGTCTAGTTAGGGTACTTTGATCCCATTTCATCGGAGCTCAGATCAAAATAGTAAGTTTATAGATTAAGTGTGGTGCTTAAGCTATAGATTACTGTTGGTATATATTAATACACATAGAATAATCCGCAAGTGCACGGATATTATACCGATGTAGCACTTCATTGGGAGTACCCAGTTTTATATCGAACTCAAGGAAACATGTGTGAGAATAACTAAATCTAACTTAACCCAACTTCACAATCAAGGCTAAATAATAGGAGCGTAGAGGAGATCGCAGAGGTCTTCTAGTTCTAACTTCAGTAAGCTTTGTCTTCTATTATTCAATTCTGGGGATATTACTAAAGAAAACATAGGCAAAGTATGTTTTCTATAGCAATAAGGTTCTGCTAGGCCAACAAACGGGAGGTGGACTACAAAGGATTCAACGAAGCTATAAGAGTCACCCTCGTGAGCTACCGCTGATCTAGAATATAGGGTACATCCACGAGTAACCGAGTCTGAGCACTACGCTTACACTATGAATACTACTTTAACCTAGGAGCAACAAGGATTAAAGTACTCAAAAGAGAGTCGTAAACCTGAAGAACAATATGAACAAGATGCTTACTTGAATTAGAAGTCGATTAACAGAGAAATCTCAGAAGCAAGCTCAAGAAGAACTTGATTCTGCAAGGGTACAAGACATGGAAAGAGCACCAACAGGCCGGGACTCCTCCGAAACTCTTCCCTCTCACTCTATCTCTCTATCTCTAATACAAGACTAGATCCTATTGAAGACTAATCTTCTCTTGATTGCTAGCTCTGATCCTGGTGGAAATATGGATTAGGGTTTCTAGCCCTCAGGCTCTCAGGATCATATGCCAATGCCCTAGAGGGGGTGCAGCAGGTATATATAGGCCAGAACATCAATCCTGAGCCCTCATATCAAACTGACTTAAATAAGCGACGGAGATGCAATCCTTAAGGCGGTGGAGAACCGACATAGCAACGAAGGGCTGCCAGGTGGGTCCCACAGACTGGCCAGCCTGCATGTGGGGTCGGCTGACCCCACCTAGCAGGGGCTTGGGCTCCGCTTTAGGGGAGAGCCTTCTAGAGTCTTCTAGTGTCTTCCCACATAATTTATCATGTAGAATTACACGATTTCCTTTGACGAATAGGTCCTCCTTGGCGGGTTTCTAATTAAATCTTGCTGGAAACATAGATTCACCAAAATTTGTGGAATTTGTTAGTTAAAACCTCTAAGTCTATGTTGTTGATCCATTTTAGTCATTTATACAAGTTATATTGATGGTTTGTGATGATTGTTAACTACCATCAACAAACTCCCCACACTTAGGCTTTTACTCGTCCTCGATAAAGGGATGGATTACTCAAGACATAACCTTAGGACAAGACATCAACATAAAACCATTCCCAGTCATGCATGTACCATAGGATTCAAAGTGTCTACCATGAAACTTTGGGCGGTTGAAGAATGGAATAGCTTGAAACAGATCACCTTTTTCCTTCAGTCAAGTCAATTGGAGAAACATTTTAAGAGTTTTGAAAACAAAACACAGCTTACCTTCTCCTCTTGTGGTACTCTCAAATCACTCTATATATGTGGTATTTTTGGATCCTCACCAAGGCATTGATGACTTTGCCTTCTTTTTGCCTACTTCCAAAAAGCTTATGTGGAGCTCAGGTAGGGATAAATATAAAAACATACTTGCATTGCATGTATTGTAAAGTCAAAACAAGTATCCGAGGAGAAAAATATCATACTCTTAGATCAAGATGTGCATGTGTGTGGATGTATATATATGGTGGCTATCCTAATTCTATTATGCTCCTTGAAACATATCTCTCTTGTTTGAATCTTAGAAACACTTTTGCAAGAAAACATGGACTATCTTATTCATCTCTTTCTTCTTTCTCTTTCTTTTTTGAGGCGGGCATCTGAGTACCCATTGTTTTAAATATCTTGGACTCTCGTCCATTTTTTCTTAACTTTTTATGAATAACTTTTGCATATCCCATGCCTCTTTTTCTGCAATTGAAACTTTTTAAGAGAGACATTTACAAGAACTTGGAGCATTTATCCTCACAAACTTATTTTTGTGTCTATTCCCAATGTAGGAGTAGAGCATTTTTGGGTGGATGAAAGACATGTTGCTGCATACTCCCAGTGTAGGAGTAGCAGATATAAGTAGAGTGTATGTGATCTTGATCTTGAGAGCATGATAACTTTCTCAACAAGGGTCACAAGGTTTGATCAAACTCAATACCATGACAAGTAGTAAATGTAGAAGGTTTCCTAGTCTATCATATCATGTTTGGCTCTGGTGGGACATTACTTACCACAAAGGAGAGGTGTAGCTATTCTTTTAACTTTTTGAAATAAAATTCTCCAATTAGCGAGACATCAAGAATCAAGTTCTCATTATTCTACTATATCTCGTTCCACAACAACTTAAGTAACATAGGGTCCCTAATAATAAGTTCCCAAGAGTAGCAGGACTTCCAGGAAAAGTATTATGTGAGTCTATCCTTTAGTCATGACTAAAATAATCTTTCCTTAGTTTTTTTAATTATTTTATCAATGAATTTTCAATTTGGTTCAAAACAGAAAGTATAATATGTGAAAATAAAACATATGGGCCGCAAACCTGACCGTGGATGAAGCGCGGGGCGAGGAGACAATGTAGTGGGCCGGCTGGCCCATAGGGGAGACCGGGTGGCCTGCTCCGAGGCCCAATCGGGTCCAACTTTGGTCGACATGATCCTTGGTCCATTATTTCCTGAATTTCATGATTTATGCGATCAAATTCTGTCTTGGCGTCGTGGTGTGCTTCCCCCCACACTTATTTCCTGTTTTCCTTTATGCACAGCATGTGGAGACAAACATATATCCAAAAGAAATAGAGAGCAGGTAATAACAAGACTCTATTAATATCATAAGGCACTTTATTACACAATCAAAACTAAGCACAAACTTTTTAACTAGCTAACACCAACTTCAACCATAGTAACAATCTGAGCTAGGTGAGTAACCTAAACTTATGATCACACTTGACCTAACCACTTGTGCCTTATCAACAACTATCTAACTCACACTTCCTAGACTTGACAACAAAATGATTTAAAGCGTTTAAGTCTTGTTGCAGGCTCTTGCGATACACGTGTTCTTCGTCGATCCTCTGTTCTAAGGTATAGACAATATCAGAAACTTCAATCTTCTTCTCCAAAAGGGCAAGGGTCATCCATGGTTGTTTCTCCTTATTTTCTGGGATAGCTGATGGCGTCTTCCTCTTCTTCTCCTTGGGAGAAACAACCTTGATCTGCTCCAGCATAGCCCAGACTCCATCAATGGTTGTACGTGGGGTGACCGACTTATATTTTGCGCATGTGACATCCCCAAACTTATTAGTCTTCACTCTGGTCAGCACCTCATGCCCCTTTGGAGGAAGGAGGTTGATCTCCTTCCTCACCTTGATCGACTTCTGGGCATCTAGCTGAGGCTTTTGCTAGTGTGGATTGCCCTCAAGAAGTAGACGTGGAGGCGGCAGAGCGATCAGTGAATGATGGACAGCTTGAGCATAGTAGGATTGGTTTGGATGAACAGGAGCTATCTCACGCGGTGGGACAACGCTCAACGCAAGGGCGTTGGGCTTCTTGTTTAGATCAACGCCATAAGGGACGATCTCTCTACCGGCCATTGGAACTAGGGAGGAGGACAATTTTGCTGCTAATGGAGATGGAATGCTTTGATGGAATGGCAACGGAGGCAGGCAGGGGCAAGTTTATATAGGGGAAAAAACTTGCAGCATGGGTCAAGATCTATCCATTAGGGTCTCGTAACGAAGGAATATGCGAATGTGGTGAAAAACTGCGAGATTGGAGAGGGAAAGGTCCTAGGCGAGGCGGCTGACAATGGGGCCAGCCGGTCTGGGGGTGGGACCGGCCGATCCCACTCTGTGTCCTCTCATGAAGATTTTTCTCACGGCGGTTACTAACCTCTATCTAATCCCAAAAAAGATATTTATCCGTTATGAAACGTAAAGAGGATGGTAGTGGTGTAATTCTATGGTAAAATCAGAAAATCTACCTCATCCAAATCTTCTGGTGATTTTTCAGGTTCTAGAAAGATCTTGAGACGATGGCCATTTACCTTGAATAACATGCCTTTGTCATTTAGAAGAGTTACCGCTCCATGCGACTAAGTGCTTATAACCTTGAATGGTCCTTCCCATTTGCTCTGAAGTTTTCCGTGCCCAAACAATTTCACCCTAGAATTAAAAAGTAATACCTTATCTCCGGGGACAAACTCCTTCTTCTTGATCCTCTTATCATGCCATCTCTTTGTTCTCTCCTTATATATTTTGGTGATGTGATATGCTTTTTCACGCCATTCATCAAGCTCAGAGAGTTGTATCTTCCTCTTGGTTCCTGCGGCTTCAAAGTCCATGTTCTATCGCTTGATAGCCCAGTGAGCCGTAAATTCTAGCTCAATAGGTAGATGACAAGTCTTTCCATAGACTAGTTGGTATGGTGACATGCCCAACACTATTTTATAGACTGTTCTGTAAGCCCATAGTGCATAGGGTAGTCTATCCTTCCATGCAATCCCCATCTCGTTGATTGTCTTCTGTAAAATATTCTAGATTTGTTTGTTCGATGTTTCTGCTTGGCCACTTGTCTGAGGGTGGTATGGAGTAGCGACATTGTGATGGATCCCATGTCTTAACAAGTACTTGTGAAAGTTCTTGTTTGTGAAGTGAGTGCTTCCATCACTAATCACCATTCTTGGAACTCTGAAACGTGGAAATATTGTCTCTTCGAACATCTTCTTGGAGTTCTTTGCGTCAGCAGCTCTACATGGCATGGCTTCAACGCACTTGGAGACATAGTCGACTGCCACCAAGATGTATTCACCGTTCTTTGACTTTAAAAATGGTCCCATGTAGGCAATACCCCAGAAATCAAAGAGTTCGATCTGGAGGTTGTTGCTGAGTGGTATGGCATCTCTAGAATTGATATTCACGTGCCTCTGACATGCTCCACACCTTTGGATGAAGTCCTTCGTGTCTTCGTACATGGTTGGCCAAAAGAATCCACTTTGCTAGATCTTCAAATAAGTGCGGAATGCACCATAATGTCCTTCATATGGTGATGAGTGGCATAGTTCGATGATCTTGATGCCTTCTTCTACTAGAACATATCTCCTGAGTAGGCCATCAGAGTAGAATCTAAAGAGGTACGGCTCATCCCATATGTGGAGACGACTTTTATAGATGAGCTTCCTTTTGTTCTCCCCTGGTGGTACATAACCTGAAACCATAAAATTAACAATATTTGTGTACCAGGGGTCAGATTTCGTGATCTTGAAGAGCATGTCATCTTGCAGCGAATCATTGATGGGCAGTTCCTGCGGATTTTCAAACTGCATTCTAGACAAGTGATCGGCAACAGAATTTTCTACTCCTTTTTTGTCTTTTATTTCTAAATCAAATTCTTAGAGTAGCAATATCTATCTTATAAGTCTAGGTTTAGCATCTTCTTAGTGAGCAGGTATTTTAAAGCAGCATGATTAGTATAGACAATCACCTTAGCTCCTACTAAGTAAGATCAAAATTTATCAATAGCAAAAACAACAACTAGGAGCTCTTTTTCAGTTGTTGCATAATTAAGTTGAGGTCCTGTCAGAGTTTTGCTAGCGTAAGCAATTGCATGATGTTTTTTATCTTTAGTTTGTCCCAAAACTACCCCCACAGCATAATCACTAGCATCACACATAATTTCGAAAAGTAGCGACCAATCAGGGGGTTGAATGATTGGTGCAGAGATGAGTGCTTTCTTAAGAATGTTAAAAGCTTTTAAGCATGCAGCATCAATTTCAAAGAGAACATCCTTAACCAAAAGATTTGTAAGTGGTTTAGAAATATGTGAAAAATCTTTTATGAAGTGGCGGTAAAACCCTACATGACCAAGAAAACCGCGGATCCCTTTGATATTTATGGGAGGAGGTAACTATTCAATTACTTCAATTTTAGCTTTGTCTACCTCAATCCCTCATTCAAACACTAAGTGTCCAAGCACTATGCCTTCTCTAACCATGAAGTAACATTTTTCCCAATTAAGGACTAAGTGCATTTCTTCACATCTTTGCAAAACTTTGTCTAAATTTTCAAGACAATCATCAAAAGTTTTTTCATAAACAGAAAAGTCATCCATAAAAACTTCCATGATTTGTTCAATCATATCAGAAAATATAGACATCAAGCATCTTTGGAAAGAAGCTGGAGCATTACATAATCCAAAAGACATTCTATGATAAGCATAACTTCTATATGGACATGTAAAAGTGGTTTTGCTCTGGTCATCTAGGTGGATCGGAATCTGGTGATAACCTGAATACCCATCAAGGAAACAAAATAAAGAGTGATTTCCCTATCGCTCCAACACTTCATCAATGAAGGGCAACAGAAAATGATCCTTCTTTGTTGCCTTGTAAAGTTTTTGATAGTCAATGCACATCCGCCATACAATGATAGTTCTTTGGGGGATTAGTTCATTCATTTTATTTTTAACAATAGTCATGCCTCCCTTTTTAGGCACAACTTGAACAGGGCTTACCCACTCACTTTGTGGTACGGGATATATGATCTCGGCGTGCAAGAGTTTCAAAACCTCTTTCTTAACAACCTCTCTCATCATATTGTTAAGCCTACGTTAGGGCTCCCTAGAAGGTATAGAATTAGGATCTGTAGGAATGCGATGGGTGCAAAGAGCAGGGCTAATTCCCTTAAGGTCTTGGAGTGAGTAGCCGAAAGCAGAACGATGCTTTTCTAAGACACTTACCAAGCAGACGGATTCTTCCTAAGAGAGTTTATGATCACAGGAGAATCCTGATCATTATTAAGAAAAACATATCTAAGACCAGAAGGTAGGGGTTTAAGCTCAATGGTGGGCTTAGGTGGTTCCAGCAATTCATCTAGAGGTTCAATCTCCATAGGATTTTCTTCTTCTTCGATGAAGAACTAGGCATCATCTTCAAGGTTGGGTTCGATCAAATATTCAAGAGATGCAACCTTAACCTCTTCCATTGGGTCTTCTTCAGGAATTGGCTCAGTCTCAGCATTTAGAGAGTGAGTAATGGGTATGTAAAGCTTAATGTTTTTCTCAAGTCGTATATTCAACTTCCCCGTTTGTCCTTCTTAGATAAGTCTTTCAATTGGTTGTCCTATCAACAGGTCGAACTCCATAATACCAAAGATATAGAAGCTCAAATGAATCATATTTCCTTTTACCTGGATAGGAAGGACATACAAGATCCCCAAACTCGAGAGAATGTGTCCTAAAAGACTTTTCAATAACTTTATTGTTGGGGTTAATGGCATGTGTTTCAATAAATCATGAGCAAAAGATGTAGACATGATATTAACACCCACAACTGGATTGTAAAGAGCATCAAAAGGAGCTTTGTTAATTTGGCAATGAATGGAAATAGAAGGTGAATCTAAACAAATCACATCAGAGGAAAGCTTTGATTCTTCTAGCCATTCATTGCTTATAATAGACACTAGCTCTTTCGTAGTCTTTTTAAGAAAAGCTTCCTTAGAAGGGTCTAAAGGTTCTTCATGAGATGATGATTTCCTAGGCTTCTGGGGTCTTCTCATAATATGATAATTCAAGGTATTTTCATATTCATCAAAAAGTTCTTCCTCAAATTCAAGCATGAAATCCAAAATTAGAGTTTCTTCCCTTTTTGGAGGTTCGGGATTTGGGATAGCTGAAGCTGATGATGGGTTAGGCAAAGATTTTGGTTCAGCTATCTGGGATTCTTCTTCTAGTGGCTTCTTTTCTACTTCTTTAGGGGTGTTCTCTAGAATCTTAGTAAGAATGCTTCTCCTCAAATTGGCGGAGACATGCAAGAACGAACCTCCTGAGGCCGTATTAATACGCTTCGAGGTTTTCCTATCAAGACCCATATAAAAGTGTTGAAGAAGAATGGGGTCTTGAATGGCAAGGTCAGGGCCAGTATTAATGAGAGCATTAAAGTGTTCCCATGCCATGCCTAGATATTCTTTTTCTTCTTGCTTGAAAGATAGAACCTCTAAACGAAGGCTGACTACTCTAGAGATGGAAAAGAAATGTAGGAAAAAGTTAGAACACAAGGCTTCCCAATCTCGTTGTCTACTCCCTATAGTGAGCGTGTACCAACGGTTAGCTTTTCCTGTCAAAGAGAAAGGAAAAAGCTTCCATCGTAAGATTTCATCTGACATGCCCGTAATGTGTAAGCATGCACAAGTTTGCTCAAACTCATTTAGGTGGGAATAGGGGTTTTCATCATCCACGTCCAAAAAGCATTGATCCTAAACAATGTTGATTAAACATGGGCGCAACTTATAGCCAGGTGTTAGGATAGGCTTTGAAGATTCTTGTGGCTGTAGGCGTGCGCTTGTAGGTGCGGCATATTAGTAGATAGGGATGGATTCTAGATCCATGGTAAAAGAAAGGAATAAAAAGATAAAAGAATAATGACACAAGGTTAAATTAGGCTCGAAGTTAACTCAGTAACCATTTTTCTGGCAATGGCGCCAGAAATGCTTGTTGGTATATATTAATGCATACAGAATAATCTGCAAGCGCACAGATATTATACCGATGTAGCACTTCACCGAACGTACCCAGTTTTATATCGAACTCGACGAAACGTGTGTGAGAATAACTAAATCTAACTTAACTCAACTTCACAATCAAGGCTAGATAATTGGAGCATAGTGGAGATTGCAAAGGTCTTCTAGTTCTAACTTTGGTAAGCTTTGTCTTCTATTGTTCAATTATGGGGTATTAGTAAAGAAAACACAGGCAGAGTATGTTTTTTATAGCAACAAGGTCCTGCTAGGCCTACAAACAGGAGGTGGACTACAAAGGATTCAACGAGGCTATAAGAGTCACCCTCACGAGCTACCACCGATCCAGAATATAGGGTACATCCACGAGTAACCAAATCTAAGCACCACGCTTACACTACGAATACTACTTTAACCCAAGAGCTACAAGGATTAAAGTACTCAAAAGAGAATCGCAAATCTGAAGAACAATATGGACAAGATGTTTACTTGAATTAGAAGTCGATCACTAGAGAAATCTAATTCCTCTAGGGTACAAGCTGTAGAGAGAGCACCGACAGGCCGGGAGTTCCTCTGAAACTCTTTCCTCTCACTCTATCTCTCTATCTCTAATACAAGACTAGATCCTATTGAGGACTAATCTTCTCTTGATTACTAGCTCTAATCCTGGTGGAAATCTAGATTAGAGTTTCTGGCCCTCAGGCTCTCAGGATCATATGCCAATGCCCTGAAGGGGATGCTGCAGGTATATATAGGCTGGAACATCAATCCTGAGCCCTCAGATCAAACTGACTTGAATAAACGGCGGAGATGCAATCCTTAAGGCGGTGGAGAACAGACATAACAATGAGAGGCTCCTAGGTGGGTCCCATAGACCGGTCGGCCTGCATGTGGGGTGGCCTAGCCCCTCCTGGCAGGGGCTCGGGCTCCGCTTCAGTGGAGAGCCTTTTGAAGTCTTCTAGAGTCTTCCCATGTTGTTTATCCTGCGGAATTACGTGATTTCCTTTGATGAATAGGTCCTCCTTGGTGGTTTTCTGATTAAATCCTACTGAAAATACAGATACACCAAAACTCGTGGAATTTGTCAGTTAAAACCCCTAAGTCTATGTTGGTGATCCATTTTTGTCATTTGTACAAGTTATATTTACAGTTTGTGATGAATGTTAACTACCGTCAACAATTACCTGTGGATACTACTAGGCCTCTAGATAGATTATAGTAGGTGGCAGATCTCTCTTGCTAAGCAAAGGTTAGCTTTGATATTTAAGATAGTTGCTCGCTCTCCTACTTAGCTATTTTACCTCTAGTTAGCTTGCTTGCTTGTTTAGCATTCACTTCACCCATCCATCCACCTTCACCCACCATTTTCATTCACCACTAAGGCTTAGGACCCTCTACCCCTTTAGCATTTCTAGCCACCTACATTAACTCAGCCTCCCGCCTTCCTTTGGAAAAAAATATAAATTCAACACTTGGTTCTCACCAAGCGAAGTGCTACATGATAGTTCTGTGCGTTTGCGGAATTTCACCTATAGACATACAAACCATCAACAATGACTAGCCACTCTCCCCCTTCCCCTTAAATCATATTTATGTGAGCATACAACCCCTTCCCCCTTAAAACATATTTAGATGAGCATCCAAGGGTATCCAAAAAAAAATTAAAGCCATGTTGAATGCATATAGCCACCATTCTCAAATGAGTGTACCAAGTTCACAATATATAGTGTTTGAGTAGTCAGATCTTAGGCCAAGTGTACTGTCCCAGGTAGCACATTTGCTCCTCACAAGTGACTTTGAACACATGTCAATTTCATAGTGACTCATAAATACACACAATTTCAAGTTGGTGAATGTTGACGGTCGTTAACGTCAACAATATATAGTGAAATAAACATGAAAGAATAGTCAAAATACATGAAAACATAGAAGACTAGGGTGTTATCTGATGAATTTCATGAGCTCTATTGAATTTTAATGTTTGCAGGGAGTTATGCAGAAAAGTGAAGAGAGATACCTAATTATTAAAAGAATTTTTGGAATTTCGCCATGAGATAAATACTAGTATATTATAGAAGACACCGGAACAAAGCGGAGGCCGAGTGCCTGCTAGGTGGAGCTGGGCAGCCAGCGGGTGGCCCTTCTCCCCCTTCCACGAGCTTCTGGAGTATTTTTCTACCGACCTTGAGGATCAATCCTAGCCCTAAGTGAAGTCAGTTTGATCTAATGGCTCGCGTGCGTCCCACCGGGGTATAAATACAGGGGCAGACCCCCCTGAAGGCATCAAGTCATTTGAAGATCAGTTCATCCGGAGCCAGAAATCCTAGGTCATCAGAGTTCCTCTAGTTCATAGCTTTAGCATAGTTAGATCAGGTCTAGAGAAAGTCAAGCTGAGTCAACCTAGCTTGGATTCCCGATCGTTGGCGAGTGTGGAGTTTTGGTAATGTTCTAGTTCTCCGCTCTTATTGTAATTCTGTCTTTGCACAATTATTGCAATGTCAACATTATTCTTCATCTTTATTACATTCTTGAATGCATCGTTCATTGTCTACTTCAATTCTAGTATAGTTAGGTTGCTATTTAGTTCGATCACATGTTCGTATAGCGCTCGTCTATTTGGCCATAAGATGAGTGGTATGCATTATGTAAGCGTGGTGCTTAGATGCTTTGCATATCTACGGATGCCTCCAGTTGTTCAGGGTCGTGTGGTAGATCGTGGGTGTGACTTTTATAGGCCCATTGAGTCGTCTGTAGTCCTCCCCCTGTGCAATGGATTATTGGTAGAGCAGCATTGTCTGGTTAAGGATATATTCGTATATCAGATGTTTCTGAACTCAACTTCTCCTGTTCATGGCTCCATTGTGGTTGGGACATATGGTAGTATTACTTGACGATGATTATTAGTTGTAGTAGCTTGACATGTAACTTGAATACTTAGGAATTATTCCTCTAATATTCTGATTGGATTACGTTATTAGTAATAGTTAGGGAGCTCGGAGTGTATCTACTTATTTATTTATGATGACTGATCATTACTTATCATATATATATCTTTTATCATGTGACTTATCCCTGTTATTGAGTAAGAGTGCAGAACATTGGTTTACTCTTTTTATCATGAATATAAAGTTGATCAATACTCTAGATGGAATGTCACACCCAAAATTTCCTATTTTGGGTTGTGCATGAAAAACACTAAATAAAATAAATGATTTCAATATTTGAATAAATTTATTAGATAAGTTAATTTGCTGCTAATTTAAATATAGAAAATTGTGGTTTTAAACTTTTTCATATTAATTTGATAATGTGGTGTTTGTGTGATGCTTGTCTTTAGTGTTGGTGAGTGCTATTATTTTTTCAAAATACCATAGGATGACGTTTACTTCTCATCGAAATTTTTTTTGGCATTTTCTGGATTTAAAATTTTAATTTCCAAGAGCTTAATCTTTTTCCTTGATCTCTTCATCCATCTTTTCATGAGCTCAAACTCATTTGGTTGAGTTTCTTATCTCTCCAAGAGTCTCCAGGATTTTTCCCGTGATTTTTCTGAGCTCCGAGCTATTTTTCACGGCCAAAAAGGTAATTCTAGATTTTCTGGAATTATTTTATTCGCGGAATTAAAATAATCCCGAAATTAAGAAAATCCGAAAAGTTTCCAAACCCTACGACTATATATATTTGCCGGCATAGCCCTTGACGCCCTGGTTTCAGAAGTACAACCCTTATCGCGAGCCACCGCTCGTAGCTCCCTCTACCTCTCGCCGAAGTTCTGCATCTACAGCTTGCGTTCCGGTGAACTTCCGACGAGCTTTTCCGGCCAAACCGTCGCGTCCCGACGCTAACCACCACCACCAAGAGGCAGCCCTCGTCGTTCTCTACACCGTGGTATATTCGTTTGCGTGAATCCATCGCCGTTTCATCGAGTTCCCATCTCATCTCGCTTCTCTCCGGTGTGGTTCCACCATGGCTGACCGGAGCTCTTCCTAGCTCAAGGCAGAAGATGATGTTATTTACAATTTTGCCACTAAACTTGTTTTGATCATAAAATCTTCGTTTTAACTCCGATTTGACCCGTTCAAGTTGCGTTAGGTTCGTATTTGCAAGCTCTACATGTTAGTGTAGCTGTAGAGTAGGTTTGGAAAATTTAATTTTTGAGATTATATTAAAGTAATTATTTATCTATAGGAAATCTTAGAAAATTCATAACTTTCATGTTTTAAATCCGAATTTCGTGATCTTTACGTCTGTGTGATCGTAGTAACGTGTAGAAGAGTTTTATATACTTTTTATACTGTTTTGATACTGTTGGTATACTATTTTAATTATGTTTCTTTGTTTGCTTCGTGTATGATTGCTCGGATGATTGTGTGTTGATGCTTGATGATCGAGTATAGACGGTGAGCAGTTTCTTGACGATCAGGAGTATTATTTTGAGCTAGACCAGCAGTATCAACAGGGAAGCTTTGATCAAGGCAAGTATAACATGGGACCATCCTTGTTGTCCTATTCACTGAAATTATCGTACATATGCATGTGTCTTCCTTAACAACCATAGAGATTATAACTTAGCTATTGATATCTCGTTTCCTTGTCACCTATGGGTTGTGCATTTGGGTAGCTATTGCTATTGCTTAATTTTGAACAATGATCTTGTAATTCGACTAATGGATTAAGCAACCAACCATTAAGATGATTTTATTACTCTTGAAAAGGGGGCTAGAGCATGTGGGTTATTTTGATGCTCTAGTTACTCTCCATAAGGACTTACCTGTAAGTGATAACCGGGACATACAGTACAGCTGTGAGGGCTATATGGCTCTGGCTCTAGTTGTTCAAGAGACCTTTTCTAGCTTGTTAGTGGTTACCTTAAATGGCGTAAGATTGGCTTGCCACGTTGGGTGTAGGGCGAGCCCCTGTCCTTAGTGTGTATAGGCTGCGAGTTGTTGTGCCACAGGGAAGGGGGGTTCTATATCTGCCTGCCGAGTGAATCTAATGGCCCTAACTTGTTAGACGAACTTTTGAATGGCTTTATATGGTTTTCAGTGTTTTGGGAGTAATTAACCCATGCATTTGGAAATCATGACTCACAGTGAAAGTGTACACCTCTGCGCAGAGTTTAATAAACTGGTATACTAGCCGTGCTCACGGATACGGGCGGCCTTGGGGATTCTTACAGAATAGATGATCACCATTGTTATATCATGTTTAATTACTGTTGATATTATTATGCTCATGTTAATGCTATTCATTATCCTTATTACAATTGATCATTGGTTCATTAATGGGAATTGGAAACCTTGATGCTACTCAATTGCTAATTATATAATGAATAAAAGCTAAATGCAGTCAAACAGTGTCTAGCCTTTTGTGCCTCATGAACCCTGTGTTATACTTGTGGAGTTCGACATAGACTCACTCTTGCTATCCCCCACACCTCAGTGTGTAGTAAGGTGTTGCTTAGAAGAAGGATAAAGAGATAGTGGAGTTTCTAGAAGTATTTCAGAAGTGTTTGGCATACGGAGCCCCTAGTCAGCCGTCCCTGAGAAGAATGGAGCCTGAAGTTTAGTCACCGTTTCGCGATACTCTGATGTAAGTGTTAATATAGCTATGTATACGTTATATAATAACATTGTTTCTGATACTTTTTCATTCTGGCATATGTGTGGACTTCCTGGGCACACATATGATTAGTCTGGTTTTGTTCTTTAGAAAACTGGGTGTGACATAGAAGTTTAGCTAGACCTTCCCAGTGGTAAAATTATAAATGACAACCTGGTAATACTCTGGGTAAAATGCTACAATGGTATAATTATCTGTCCGCTTGCAGATGTTCTTAATTGTTCTTAATCTTAATTGATCATATCTTAATATCATTTATATTTCTGCCTAGTCATATAAAATCATAGTGCCACTTATATACTTCTAAGATTTATTCATTAGGGATGACAACCTAGTTCCATGCTAAGAAGTATAGGTAAATATAAAAGGTGACTAGTATTTAGAGACATGTTAATTTATTACCATGCATTTTTAGCGTTGTTGCTATTTAGTGATTGTGTTAATTAATGTCAACAAGCATTTTTGGCGCCGTTGCTGGGGAAGGTATTAAACTTAGGAAGTATTGATAACTTATATTTATGAAAAGATCGAAGTAACCAATTGACCTCTAACTCAAACAGGCTTACCCTTGTTCTAGTCTATTTATTTATCTTATGCAGGGTAATGTATGGGCTTTGACTTTCTAGAGAATTACACAGACAACCCAGAAGCAATCTTAAAGAAGACCAGAGCCAAGCTCAAAAAGGTTTCTGTAGAAAATTCAGAAGTCAGCCAAGCCAAGAGAAATTTAGCACTAGAATTTGAAGCTATGGCCAACAAGACTCTCCGTGAGTTCTCTACTCCGACAACAGAAAACATCCGTATTGGACCTCAAGTCAACATTGGAGAAGATGGATTTGAGCTTAAGCCTGCGCTCATTACCATGGTGCAAGCAAGTCAGTTTTGTGGAAAGGCTCATGAAGATGCAAGTGCACATTTACAATACTTTCTCGAGATCTACAACACCTTCACGATCAAGGGAGTAACCAGAGATGCTATTCTACTCTGCCTTTTCCCATTCTCACTATTGGAGAAAGCCAAGCAGTGGTTCGACGCCAACAAAGAGAGTCACACTACATGGGACCGTTGCTCGACTGCTTTCCTACCCAAGTTCTTTCCTATATGCAAGACCAATGCTCTGCGTGGGAAAATTGCAAGCTTTTAGCAATAACATGATGAATCTATCACTGAGGCATGGGAGCGTTTCCAAGATTACATATCAGAATATCCTCATCATGGGATGGAGAAGTGGTTGCTTATGCAGACCTTCTACCACGGGCTATTCACTAGTACCCATGAATCAGTCGATGCTGCAGCTGGAGGTGCATTCTTGTCACTAAACCTGATAGATGCAACAACGCTCATTGAGAATATGGCCTCAAATCAGAGCTGGAATGAAGAACATGTTCAACCTCGCAAGAGAGGAGGAGGTATGCATCAGCCCAAGGAAGCCGACATGGTGTCTGCGAAGCTAGACCTCATTAAGAAGAAGCTTGAAGCTAGAGACACGATGAAGAAGGAAGTCATGCACATATGTGATTCTCGCATGACTTGTGAAGAATGTGGAGATGTTGGGCACTTAGGAGTCAACTGCCCAGAATTTCAAGAGGATGTGAACTACATCAATAACAACAACTATTGTTCTCAGCAGAATCAATGGAATCAGCAACAAAGGCCAAACTATCAAGGTAATACTAAGGTACCTTTCAAGGTAATAATAATTATAGCAATTACAATCAACCACCTTTGAGAGATTTAATTGCTGTTCAATCTAAACTGTTAGATCAAATTAGTAAGAAGGTAGCCTCTAAAGATAAAGTTTTAGAAAATATAAATTCTAGAATGGATACCTTTACTTCTGCTATTAAAAACTAGCATAGCTTTAATAAAATGTTAGAATCACAATTAGCTCAGCTGGCAGCTTCTATTCCTCCACTAGAGAAAGGTAAAATTCTGAGCCAGCCGAAAGATTTAGAAACTGCAAATCTTGTCGATATTCACAATGCAGCCAACTACTACACTCAACCGGCAGAAGTGAAGTGGATTGACTATTCACTTCCCGACAAGAAAGGTGATCTAGGGAGACCTATCATTCCTATCTCTATAGGATGCCATGTCTTTACAGAAGCTGTCTGCGACTTCGGGGCAAGTGTCAACATCATGCCTAAGGTAATTTATGAAAAAATATTAGGTAATCCTTTGTTGTACACAAATATGCGTTTCCAGCTTGCAGATGAGTTCATCTGCTACCCTGAGGGAGTACTGGAAGAAGCTATTGTTCGTGTGAGGCAATCATATGTCCCAGTGAATTTTATGGTAGTGGAGATAGGAGGAGATGAAAGAGCACAAATAATTTTGGGACGACCGTTCCTATGTACAACCAAAGCTATCATCAATACAGAGTATGCCAAGATTGTCTTTTCCATAAAAGACAAGAAAGAGAAGTTCTCATTCAAGGAACGCATCCTGCACTCCTCTACACACCCACAGATGTCGTACCTACTAGAAGAGCCAACAACACCAGCATCCAAGAAAAAGAACAAAAATCGGAGGAGGAACAAGCTCAGCCAAGTGTCAGAAGAAACTATCAAGATGATCAATGCAGTCAACGCATAAAGCGACCATTTGCTCGCACTGCCATTTCTAGTCAAGAAGGATGATCCTGGAGTACCAACAATTGAATGCACAATCAACTAAAAGATCTTCCGCAACACCTTCTGTGACATTGGATTGGCTGCTAACATAATTTCAAAGGTAACATGAATATTTATTTGGTAACAAACCATTGTACCCGACCTATATGCAGCTGTAGATGGCAGATCAGTCGTTGAGATGGCCTGAAGGCATAGCAAAGGACGTCCTAGTAAAAATTCAAGATTACTACGTTCCTACCGACTTCCTGGTCCTCAACATGCCGGGAGATGAAGACACACCGATCATCTTAGGGACACCTTTCCTCAACACCACCAACGTAGTTATCTACATTGGATCTGGACAAATCCATTACCGACTTCCAAAGGTATGTTGTCAATTCAATAGTTATACTAACCATGAACAGCCGAAGAAGTCTCGATCAAGGAGGAGGCACCAATCCCATCACCGTTCATTCAAGGATGGATGGGCTGGATTTTCTGGAGTTACGAGATCCAATGACGTAGTCCTCGAACCAAAAGTAGAAGCTGAAAAGATTGAAGATGAGCCAGTCAAAGAACCTCGCTGGAACGAGTGGGAGAAAGAAGCTGAGAGACAAGAGCCAGCTCTAAAAGAAGCCGAACTTATGAAGAACTGAGTCAAGATGTGGAAGGAGAAGAAGGTAACTTTCACAACATCGCAAGAAGAGCAGGCATCTGAACCGTCATTAGGATCAGATGATGCAACCGATAAGTAAGTACTCTCTCCTTTCCAGTCCTGTCAGTGGACTTTAAATGCTACACCCTTGCCATGAGGTAATAATGGTAGTTATCTAAATATATTTGTTAGTTAAATTCATTTCATACATCTTGCATTATTAAAAAGAAAATAAAAAGACTTTATTGCATACTTGTCATCATCGTATTTATATATATATATATATATATATATATATATATATACTCTATCATATTCACTATTGTTGCATATTAAGAAAACAAAAATATATTTACTTTATGTATTATTAAAAATACTAAAGCCCCATGTGAATGAACTTGTGGCAATTCCCCATAGGAATATTTACTATGGTGGCATAAAAATAAATATGCATGCATGTCATTTTCTATTACTTAATTGCATCATGAAATAAAAATCCTAAAAAAAGAGAAAGAAGAAGATAGAATAATTCCTGCTAAAGTATATCAAATTAAATAAACTCATAAGAATAATCAATTGCTCGTTTAGCTGACATCTAACCCCTTATATAATCCAAGCTTCGAGTTTTTAGTGTTCTTGTTGGAATATAAATTTTACAGGACAATACCATGACTAAGAAAGACTCTGCTCAGTGGCAACCAGTTGCTGCTGACGAACTCGCTCTGAAGTTCATTCAATAACTGACCACAATAACATCTAGCTTGGGGAAGGAGCATTCCCCGCTTATCTAGCTAAGTATCTACAGTATTATTATTTTTTTTTTCAAGTCTATTAGTTAAAAAATAAAATAAAAATAACAACTAAAACAAAATAAAAGTGCCTATCTTAGTAAGTCTTAATTATATTAAGGTGCGATCATAGAGAATTAAAGTTTATATTTCTATCTAGCTAGGAGTCAAATAAAAAGATGAAAATTAAAATTTTACATTGGAGATGACGAATAGTTGCTCTACCGTAATTCCTTTCAAGTGCCTAGTTTTCAACCTTGAATTCTCCCGAGTATTGGATATTACTGCTGTGATATAAGAATTCACTTTGAACCTGAAACTTGTGGGTAGCATATGCTTGATCTAAGTCTAGGTGATTGAGGGATGTGATATGAGAAAGTCTGAGCTGCTATTTATCTTATTCCTAGCAATACTAAATTCTAAAGATTTATCTTTTGAAAATTTAAAATCATAATGAGCTATTGTATGATAAAGCTTAAATTTCTACCAAAGCCAGATATAATATACATTTTAGATGAGGAAAACCTTTGCTCATATATTCTGCTTGTTTTGCATTGAGTTTAGTCGAGCTTTGCTGTATACCTTATGAGAGGTTTGTCATGCTTTTAAAATCAAGATCACGTACACACCACCCACATATACACTATTCCTACACTGGAAATAGGCGCAATCATTCTCCATTTTTCACTCAGATCTACCTTAAAATGTTTTTCTCCTACACATGGAGAGAACATCCAAAAATTTAACCTATAGGACAGCCCCCAAATAAATGCTCTAATTTCTTGTTGCAATCTCTCTCAAATATTTTATATGCAGAAAGAAAAGGCATGTGGCTATGCAAAAGAAAAAAAGAAAAAAAGAAATAAAAAAGAGAAAAAATGGACAAGTGTCCGAAGTAGAATTAGGGGCAAAAGCCCACCTGAAAAAAAAGAATAAAGAAAAATAAAGATTGCCCATGTTTTCTTGCAATTATTTTTAAATCCAAATGCGAGAAATGTCTTCAAAAGAGCAAAAGTAGAATTAGAATTAGACATCCTATATACACCTATCCAGCATATTTCATACATATGCACATCTTGATTTGATTGTATGACTTAACTCTCTTTAGATTCATTGTTTGATTTTACAATATATGAATTACAAGTATGTTTTTCCTTGTTTTGCCACTCCTATGAGCTCCACTATAATCCTTAGTTATAGGGAAAGAAAGGCATAACATTGTTAATGCCTTGGTAAAGATCCACAAATACCACATATATTGAGAGATCTGAGAGTGTCATACAATGAAAGCTCTGAGTTTTATTTTAAAAACTTACAAAAACTCCAGAATATCGGTTGAGCGAAGAGCTTGAGACATAGTGCTTGACTTATTTGTTCTGTCTTTCAATTGCTCAAGACCCAAGTGAAGGCTAAGAAGCTCCATAGTTGAAGGTAATATGTGTGAGTTTGAAAGTTAGAGTAGTTTTTTTTAATCCGGAGGAGAATTTTTGTTTGAAAGTATGTGTACTTTTAAGGCGTGAAAGCATTGTAGCAACTCCTAATCCAAGTTTATCTAATTATGCTTTGCTAAGGGACTAGCAAAGGGTAAGCTTGGTAGATTCTTGTTGACGGTCGTTAACGTCAACAATATATAATGAAATAAACATGAGAGAATGGTCAAAATACATGAAAACATAGAAGACTAGGGTGTTATCTGACGAATTTCATGAGTTTTGTTGAATTTTAATGTTTGTAAGGAGTTATACAGAAAAGTGGAGAGAGATACCTAATTATTAAAAGAATTTTTAGAATTTCACCGCGAGATAAATACTAGTATATTATAGAAGACCCCAGAAGACACCGGAACGAAGCGGAGGCCGAGTGCCTGCCAGGTGGGGCCGGTCGGTTAGAGGGTGGCCGGGCGGCCACCCCCTTCTCCCCCCTTCCATGAGCTTCTGGAGTATTCTTCTACCGACTTTGAGGATCAATCCTTGCCCTACGTGAAGTCGGTTTGATCTAATGGCTCACGTGCGTCCCACTGGGGTATAAAGTCAAGCTAAGTCAATCTAGCTTGGATTCCCGATCGTTGGCGAGCGTGGAGTTTTGGTAATGTTCTAGTTCTCCGCTCTTATTGTAATTCTGCCTTTGCACAATTATTGCAATGTCAACATTATTCTTCATCTTTATTACGTTCTTGAATGCATCGTTCATTGTCTACTTCAATTCTAGTATAGTTAGGTTGCTATTTAGTTCGATCACATGTTCGTATAGCGCTCGTCTATTTGGCCATAAGATGAGTGGTATGCATTATGTAAGCGTGGTGCTTAGATGCTTTGCATATCTGCAGATGCCTCCAGTTGTTCAAGGTCGTGTGTTAGATCATGGGTGTGACTTTTTGTTGGGCATTCTTAACATCATTACCAAAAGTAGACTTAGTTTTCTAATTCTGATAACGGCGCCAAAAATGCCGAACCTATCCCTCATGCCACTTAAGCCAAGTTGTCATCCCCAGCATGACATGAGAGACACGGTATTGAAATATGCAACTGCTCTTCTAAATAAATAATAAATAAGATCTGCAAGCGCACAGATTAATACCGATGTAGCATTTTAACCGGGAAGTATTCCAGGTATCGTTATTTATATTTTTACCACTGGGAAGGGATTACTAACATCAATGTTGATTATGGAATGGAATATAGGAATGAGTATCAATCATTGCATGTATAAGTGAGAGCATTCATCTATCTCTTGCATACAGGGGTAAGTGTCACATAAAATATAGATAAAGTATGAATGGTGACAAAGATAATTAATCTGATCAGCTAGCCACATATAATAATGATAAGCACCTCAACAGATATTCTAGCAAGTCATTAGCATGGTATTAGGACGAACTACAAGGATATTTCCTAAGTTATTCTTAACTATAAAGTCTAGCATATCATAGTTAGTGCAAGTACACTTGGCAATCATTGCAAGAAAGGACTACGCCCATGCATAGTGATATTATCAAGGAAGATGAGAAACATAGCAATCACTCCCCCGTAATAATGTTGCTCTGCCTGCCTTACACACGGGAGGGGGACTATATAAGAACCAACGAAGTTGTCACCATCGCGGACCACCCCACGATCCGGCATATAAGGTGCAATCGCAGATAAATATGGTCTAAGCACCACGCCTACACAATATTTATCATTTACCCATGGATCCAATTGATAAACGCTATATGATCCTAAACATGTATATAATTCCAATCTAACTAAGCCAAGCGTATAACTACGATAAACTAAGAACAATATAATCGCAAACATAAATAAGTAGAGCATAGTCATAATCAATATATTGAAATAGAACAAAGTTGTATTCATAATATTGAAGAACAAAGATGAACAATGAAGAACAGTAAAGGAATTACCAAGAATCCTCTTAACAGATCTGGAAACTAATCGAAGATTGACTCCTTCTACTTCTAATCCTATGTAGCTATGCTATACTAGAGATCAGAGACTCTCCTCCTGAGATTAGGGTTTGAAGAATGAGAATGAGGGAGTGCCTCCTCCAGGGGCCAGGGGTCCTGCTTATATAGCCCCCTCAAGTGAACGTGGGCCGTCGGATCAAACCGACATTAATTGCACGGTTTTCCTTGATCCCTTAGGTCGGTGGAGCATAATTCGCGAGACGGAACCTGATTGGCTCTCAGGCCAGGGCGGGCGCCCTGCCTCCGGGCCCGTTCGGCCTCCCGTTCGATCTCGTGGCTTCTGGAGTCTTCTAGATGATAGAAAATCGGTGAACACGTTATTATCTCTATGTAAACCCGACGTGTGGGCCTTTCCTCCGTATTTTCTGATAAGCCCCTACAGAAACAGACAAACACCAAAACTCGTGGAATTCTGTCAGATAAAACCCTAAGTCTAGGTGTTGGTTGCATTTGGATCCTTTTCTTTATTTATTTGATAACTATATTTGGTACTTAAGGACCGTCAACAAACTCCCCCAAGCTTACCTCTTGCTTGTCCCTGAGCAAGGATAGACTCATTATGGATCAGAAGTTGCTGCAATGCCTTTGAACGTTGACGGTACATATGCTTTCAAATAAGGTCTCATCCCTGAGTTAGAGTAAACTGTCAAGACTTAAAACTTACTCATTTTACCTTTCACCATGGGGCTTGCAACCGTCACCTGCATCTTGAGTGGTTAAAAGATAGAACGGTCTAGTCAAACGCCATGTCTCTTATTCTTGATCAGCTATAGCTCTGGAGTTTTTGCAAATTTTTCAAATAAAACTCAGAGATTCCTTGTATGACTTTCTCGGGTCTCTCTTTTGTGGTATTTCTGGATCCTTACCAAGGCAGTAATGGTATATGCCTTCTCTCTCAAAGTATGTGGTATTTATGGTATAAGGCGTAGTGACATTGCCTTCTCTCTCACCCTACTCTAATAAGGCTTTGATATCTGGAGCTCATAGGTGGGAGATACAGTATACATACTCATAGAACATTTATTGCATAGTCAAACCATGGATCCAGAGAAACAAGTCAATAAGTCAAATCAAGATGTGCATGTGTGGTGAATGAGTGGTGTATGGTGATAACAAAAGTCTAATGCTCTTTTTGAGGGAATACATACCTTTCTTGCTTTTTAAAACTTTTGAGGGGAATGAGATGCTCTATTTTTTTCTTTTTTTTCAGGTGGGTATCTTGTACCCCTAATTCTACTGTCGGACACTTGTCTATTTTTACCTCTCGTCTCACTTTTTTTTCGAGGTTCCGAGCACTTGCTCCTTTTTATTTCCTCGTTTTTATATTTTTTTAGAGCAATCTCCCTCTTTTGAAAATATAGCAAGTGGTAGTAGAAATGACTTGAGCATTAACTTCACAGGGAATAACAGGAATGAGATAATGTTTTTGGCTATTCTCTCCCGGGTCAGGAGTAGAATAATTTTGGGTGAATCTGGAGATGGAAATGAGTGGATATATGTGGATGCGTACTTCCGGAGTAGAAGCAGCATGTATGAGTGAACGTGCAAGTGAATCTTGATTTTAACCACATGACAAGTTCCTAAGGGTCTACACAGCTTGACCACACTCAATGCCCATAAGCAGTAAGTAGTAAAAGTGCGGCTCTTAATCTAACAAGCATGTATATATGGATGTGGTAGGAATTTAAACTCTCATCATACAGGAACTCATCATGCAACATTTTAAAGATTTTCAAAGATAAAATTCTCTAGAATTCTAGCATCTCTAGGAACAGATAAACAACAGCTCAACCTTCCCATATCATATCCGCTAACAACTTAGACTTCAGATCAAGTTCTCTTCTCACTAGTTCAGGTTTAGAGCCAGTTTTAAATTATAACAGTTATGTCTAAACTAGAGAGAGAACAAATTTGAAAATCAGGTAGAGCAACTATTCATCATATCCATGCTAGAGTTTTATTTTCAAGATTCAGTTTAGCATAGCTACTTTATTTATTTATTAAACTAAGCAAATATATATAAACACAAAATATTTATTTGGGTTTTCATGATTATTCATCTTTTTATTTTAATAAAGCATAGGTATAAATGTAGATAAAAATACTTATCGGGATAAATGGGGGTGCTCTCCCCCAAGCTGGATCTTGACGTAGTTTCTTCTGATGTAGCTAGCAGGTGCAGAGGTGTATTTGAATGTCGGCAGCACCCTGACAACGATTAGGATGTCCTCCATCTGCTAGTCTTCCTGAATTCTGTGGAGCTCAAATAGACAACAAAGCTTCGTGGAACTTGATTAAGCGTTAGCATAAATATCTAGCCTTTATCATGTTTGAGCTTCCTTGATAAATGTCACTCTCTATTTTTATTTTCATTTTTATAGAACAGAAAAAATATATATTATTATTTTTATTTTTTATGCCACCACAGTGAATGTACTTATGGGTTTTATGCCACTCACATATTCACATGGGGCTTACTATTTTCAACATTTTTTTTAGACAGAATGAACATGATTAACTGAGCAATAATTAAAGGGAAAATGATAACTACCAAGTTTACCTCTTGGCACGGCGTTCGGTGTTTTTAAGTCCTCCGAACAGGACTTCTTTTCTTCTTAGTTGTCCTGGGATTTGGGTGGCGTAGACGGTGGTTCCGGCAGCGCCTCCTCTTCTTGTGTAACTGTCTTCGCTTTCCATACCCGACTTGGTGCTTCGGTCTCCTGTTGTGTATCCTCGGGCCTTATGACCTCTCCTTCATAGTCTGCCCATACGTCCTTGATGGTTTGCCTCCTTTGGTTACGGTTACGTCACCTTCTTCTTGTCCTGACCTGCTTAGAATCTTCAACTATATAGTTAGGGTCATTAAAGTAGCGGCGTACCTTCTCAGAGGGGAAATGCATATGGACTTCTCCGGTTCCAATGTAGATGATTGCTTTGACGGTGCCTAGGAACGGTCTTCCTAGGATGATGGGTGGATCGTACTCGTCGTCTCCCATGTCAATGACCTGAAAGTCTGTATGGACAAAATGATCGTTAATTTTAACAAGGACATCGGTTACTATACCTTCGACCTTTCGGGATGTCTGATCTGCCATCTGGAGCTGAGTGTATGTTGGTTTTAAGGGCATGGTCCCGTACAAGAGCTGATAGGTGACTGTGGCCATTATGTTGACGTCTGATCCAGTGTCGCAGAGCGCCTTCTGAAAGGAGTATCCATTGATTGAGCACTCAATGCTTGGCATGCCTGGGTCGTCCTTCTTGTTCAGGAAGGGCGACTTGAGTCGACCATCTTGACCTCCTTGAACTGCAGTGACCATCTTAGCTGATTCGGTCCATCCTTGGTTGTTCTTATTCTGCTTGTTCCTCCTGTTGGTCCTCTTCCTTGGTTCATGTTGGGGTTGCTCTGGGATTTGTGTAATCTTGTTCTTGAAGGAAAACGTCTCCTTCCTCCCCTTGATGTTGAAGTTGATCTTCGCAGCGCTGGCGTAGATGCTCCCGAGGTGTTCAGGAATGGCCTTCCCAGAATAACTGGTGACCTCTCATCGGACCCGGTCTCTATCACCACGAAGTCAGCTGGAGCATACGAGGTACCAACTCGGACACACATGTTCTTTAATATTCCTTTAGGAAAGCTTAGTGTCCGATCTGCAAGCTGCAAACACATAGTTGTTTCTGATAAAGGATATGTAAAGAATTTTTCATAGAGTACCCTGGGCATAATGTTGACGCTGGAGCCAAAGTCGCAGAGTGCTTCTGGGAAGTCCACCATACCGATGGAGATCGGGATGACAGGGCGTCCTGGATCGCCTCTCTTGACTGGCAGAAGGTCATTATGTACTCCGACAGCGGGATTACTCCAATAGTTACCTGCATCAAACATGTCTACAAGATTTGCAGATTCTAATCCTTCCGGTTGTGATGGTATACCGGGGTTAGTAGCAGGAACAGCAGCAGCTATTTGATTTAACTGAGATTCAATCATTTTATTAAAGCTAATTTGGTTTTTGATGGCAGTAGAGAAATTATCCATTCTATTATTTATGTTTTCTAGTATTTTATCATTGGATGCCAATTTCTTAGACAAGTTATCCATTAGCTTTCCTTGATTAGACACTAACTCTCTCAGGGGTGGAAAATTATTATTGTTGTTGTAAGAGTTATTACCTTGATAGTTACCTGAGTAGTTAGGCCTCTGTTGATTCCAACCTTGATTTTGTTGAGGACGGTTGTAGTTGTTGTTGTTGTTGATGTACCTTGCATCCTCAAGCATCTCAGGGCAGTGATTGCCTGAGTGTCCAGTATCTCCACATTCCTTACAAGTCATGTGAGAGTCGTAGACGTTCATGACTTCTCTTTTGTCTCCAGCTTTGTCATCGAGCTTTTTCATGAGTAGGTCTAACTTTGCAAACAGCATGTCTACCTCCTTGAGCTGGTGCATACCTCCACCCTTCTTGCGTGTTTGAGTCCTCTCTTCGTTCCAACCTTGGTTGGACGCCATCTTCTCTACAAGGGCTGTAGCTTGTGGTATGGTGAGTGATAGAAATGCGCCTCCAGCTGCAGCATCCATGGTCTCACGAGCACTAGTGATGAGCCCATGATAGAAAGTCTGCATAAGTAGCCAGCTCTCCATTCCATGATGGGGACATTCTAGGATGTAATCTTGAAAGCGCTCCCATGCTTCTGGAACGGATTCATCATGTTGTTGCTGAAAACTTGTAATCTTCCCACGGAGAGCATTGGTCTTGCCCATGGGAAAGAACTTAGCCAAAAAGTTCGTAGAGCAGAGTGCCCACATAGTGTTCTTATCCTTCGTCGCGTAGAACCACTGCTTCGCTCTCCCCAATAGTGAGAATGGGAAAAGGCGAAGTAGTATGGCGTCTCTGGGAACATCTAATATAGTGAATGTGCTGCAAATCTCTAGGAAGTGTTGGAGATGAGCACTTGCATCTTCGTGCGGCTTCCCACAAAACTGGTTGGCTTGTACCATGTTGATGAGCCCTGGCTTGAGCTCAAAGTTCTTGTCGATGGCCGCGGCAGGTCCAGTGCGGATGTTGTCCGTAGTGGGAGCTGAGAACTCGCGGATCGTCTTGTTCGCCATGGCTGCGAACTCTGTTGACAAATTCCGGATGAAACTTCAGCGGTCTTCTGAATTGGATGAAGTGTTGCGTCGAAGTGTTGACTTCTTGAGCTTGGCTCTTGCCCCTCTGATTAATGCTTCGGGGTTGTCAACAAAATTTTTTGGAAGATGTCCTCTATTCATACATCACCCTACAAAACAATAAGAATAGAAAAATACAGGGGTAAATCTGTATGGGAGAATTGATGATCTCAATCACTTAATGATGCGAATGATGACTCAAATTCCGTATTCATTCCTTGTTAGTAAATCAACCTTCCCCGGCAACGGCGCCAAAAATGCTTGTTGGGCATTCTTAACATTATTACCAAAAGTAGACATAGTTTTCTAATTCTGATAACGGCGCCAAAAATGCCGAATCTATCCCTCATGCCACTTAAGCCAAGTTGTCATCCCCAGCATGACATGAGAGACGCGGTATTGAAATATGCAACTGCTCTTCTAAATAAATAATAAATAAGATCTGCAAGCGCACAGATTAATACCGATGTAGCATTTTAACCGGGAAGTATTCCAGGTATCGTTATTTATATTTTTACCACTGGGAAGGGATTACTAACATCAATGTTGATTATGGAATGGAATATAGGAATGAGTATCAATCATTGCATGTATAAGTGAGAGCATTCATCTATCTCTTGCATACAGGGGTAAGTGTCACATAAAATATAGATAAAGTATGAATGGTGACAAAGATAATTAATCTGATCAGCTAGCCACATATAATAATGATAAGCACCTCAACAGATATTCTAGCAAGTCATTAGCATGGTATTAGGACGAACTACAAGGATATTTCCTAAGTTATTCTTAACTATAAAGTCTAGCATATCATAGTTAGTGCAAGTACACTTGGCAATCATTGCGAGAAAGGACTACGCCCATGCATAGTGATATTATCAAGGAAGATGAGAAACATAGCAATCACTCCCCCGTAATAATGTTGCTCTGCCTGCCTTACACATGGGAGGGGGACTATATAAGAACCAACGAAGTTGTGACCATCGCGGACCACCCCACGATCCGGCATATAAGGTGCAATCGCAGATAAATATGGTCTAAGCACCACGCCTACACAATATTTATCATTTACCTATGGATCCGATGGATAAACGCTATACGATCCTAAACATGTATATAATTCCAATCTAACTAAGCCAAGCGTATAACTACGATAAACTAAGAACAATATAATCGCAAACATAAACAAGTAGAGCATAGTCATAATCAATATATTGAAATAGAACAAAGTTGTATTCATAATATTGAAGAACAAAGATGAACAATGAAGAACAGTAAAGGAATTACCAAGAATCCTCTTGACAGATCCGGAAACTAATCGAAGATTGACTCCTTCTAGTTCTAATCCTATGTAGCTATGCTATACTAGAGATCTAGTTGATGTGGTGGCTCTAGGGCTTGATCAGAGACTCTCCTCCTGAGATTAGGGTTTGAAGAATGAGAATGAGGGAGTGCCTCCTCCAGGGGCCAGGGGTCCTGCTTATATAGCCCCCTTAAGTGAACGTGGGCCGTCGGATCAAACCGACATTAATCGCACGGTTTTCCTTGATCCCTTAGGTCGGTGGAGCATAATCCGTGAGACAGAGCCTGATTGGCTCTCAGGCCAGGGCGGGCGCCCTAGGGAGCAGGGCGGGCGCCCTGCCTCCGGGCCCGTTCGGCCTCCCGTTCGATCTCGTGGCTTCTGGAGTCTTCTAGATGATAGAAAATCGGTGAACACGTTATTATCTCTATGTAAACCCGACGTGTGGGCCTTTCCTCCGTATTTTCTGATAACCCCCTGCAGAAACAGACAAACACCAAAACTCATGGAATTCTGTCAGATAAAACCCTAAGTCTAGGTGTTGGTTGCATTTGGATCCTTTTCTTTATTTATTTGATAACTATATTTGGTACTTAAGGACCGTCAACACTTTTATAGGCCCATTGAGTCCTTTATAGTCCTCCCCCTACGCAGTGGATTATTGGTAGAGCAGCATTATCTGGTTAAGGATATATTTGTATATCAGATGTTTCTGAACTCAACTTCTCCTGTTCATGGCTCCATTGTGGTTGGGACATATGGTAGTATTACTTGATGATGATTATTAGTTGTAGTAGCTTGACATGTAACTTGAATACTTAGAAATTATTCTTCTAATATTCTGATTGGATTACGTTATTAGTAATAATTAGGGAGCTCGGAGTGTATCTACTTATTTATTTATGATGACTGATTATTACTTATCATATATATATCTTTTATCATATGACTTATCCCTGTTATTGAGTAAGAGTGCATAACATTGGTTTACTCTCTTTATCATGAATATAAAGTTGATCAATACTCTAGATAGAAGTTTAGCTAGACCTTCCCAGTGGTAAAATTATAAATGACAACCTGGTAATACTCTGGGTAAATGCTACAATGGTATAATTATCTGTCCGCTTGCAGATGTTCTTAATTGTTCTTAATCTTAATTGATCATATCTTAATATCATTTATATTTCTTCCTAGTCATATAAAATCATAGTGCCACTTATATACTTCTAAGCTTTATTCATTAAGGAGGACAACCTAGTTCCATGCTAAGAAGTATATAGGTAGAGACATGTTAATTTATTACCATGCATTTTGAAAGCATCTAGGCCCCAAGGTTTGGTTTCGGCAATTGATGACAACGCTTTATTACCATGACTAACGTGTGTTTTGCAGAAACGTTGGTAAGTTAGGTCATGGAGGTTATAACTGCTTTGGGCACCATGGTATTCGTGTCCCTTGATGGAAATCGTTTCGGTTTTCAAAAGAGTGACGTCAAGATTAAGGACGGTTAGTTCCGAATGTCGAGGTGTCGAGACGCATTCGGAATAGTCGTTAGGATCTTCGTTTTTCTCTTTTGGCCGTACTATAAAGGGGGGCATGAACGGGTAGCTTGACCTAGGCGAGTCCTATGTTTAGGTGTGGTGCACACTTGTTAAACTTGGTGCTAGGCAACCCTAGAATAGCTCAAAGATCAGTTGGAAGCAACTTGGTTGAAGTTGCGACGCGTTTCGGAAAGTTTCAGGCTGTTTCCCACTGACCGGACGCGGTCTTCGGCATGACCGGACGCGTCCGGTCAGTACGTTACCGCGGCTAGGGTTTCGGCCCTGACCACCGGACGCGGTCCTCGCGAGGACCGGACACGGTGGTCAGTGGCTGACACGTGTCACTTGAGGGGAACACCCGTCGAACGCGACCTGGGTGTGATCGGCGCGTCCGGTCACAGTCCAGTAAGGTCCAGAGAGGACCGGACGTGTCCGGTCATCAACGATCGGACGCGGCCTCGCGTCCGGTGCTCTTACAGTAAGCTCCTTTGCACGATCGGACGCGTCCGGTCAGCCCTGACCGGCACGTCTGGTCGTTTAGTTGAAAATCGGGTTTTGACCGTTACGGGCGACCGGCGCGTCCGATCAGTTCGACCGGCGCGTCCGGTCAGCCCGTGTCAGAACATAACGGTTCGTTTTCTTTGAGGGGTGTATAAATACATCCCCTCCACCTCTTTTAGAGGTCTCTTGCTCATTCAAACATCTGAGAAAACCCTTTAGAGTGCAAGGGAGTGCAAGAGCTCTAGTGAGGATAGAGATTTGAGAATCAAAGTTTGAGATTTTCTCACTAGTGATTAGAGAGTAGCAAGTGTGCATCCATCTCCTCATTTGGGCTCGGTGTGGTCAAGTGAGAGTTCTAGCTTGTTACTCTTGGTGATCGCCATCACCTAGACGGCTTGGTGGTGATTGGAAGTTTGGTGATCATCCGGCGGAGCTTGTGGATGACCCAACTCATGTTGTGAGCGGTTTTGGGTGATTCACCGCGACGGAGTGTCGAAGAATCAACCCGTAGAGAGCACTTGATCCTTGCACGGATCAAGGGGGAGTGACACCCTTGCGCGAGTGCTCCAACGAGGACTAGTGGGGAGTGGCGACTCTCCGATACCTCGGAAAAGCATCGCCGTGTTCCTTGCCCTTTACATTCAAGCATTTACATTCTCGTATTTACTTTCATTGCTTGATTTACTTTCCTAGAATTGCCATGCTAGACTAGGATTGGAAACTAGGGTGCAAAACTTTTGTCGGTAGACTCACTAGGAACACAAGTAGGCACTAGGGGTGAATTCCGGCTTGTAGGATTTAATTCTTGCAATTAATTTTTAGAAAAGCCCAATTCACCCCCCTCTTGGGCATCTGATCCTTTCAATTGGTATCAGAGCCCGTGTTGCTCCTAATTTAGGCTTTACCGCCTAGAGCAAGATGTCTAACGGGGAAGGCCCACCACCCACCTTTGAGGGGGATGATTTTCCATATTGGAAAATCCGCATGAGGCGTATCTCGAAGCCATAGATGTCGGGTGCCTTAGAGCCGCAACCCAAGGGCTTCCCGCTATCAAGGATCCCGCAAACCCCATTGGTGACGAGGAGAAGTACGACCGGTGGAATGCAAAGGCCAAAAATGCACTCTACCGGGGGTTAGGCAAAGATATCTTCAATCGTGTGCGTAATGCAAAGAACGCTCATGATTTGTGGGAAAAATCTTTATGCTCTCCATGAGGGAACCAAGAGTGAGGTGAGGAACGCTATCATATTGCTTTAAAGAAAATTAATTCTTTTGAGATGCTTCCCAAGAAAGTGCTAATGACATGTACACTCGCTTGATGTTCTTGTAGAGGACCTCAATGCTCTTGGGCTCACTCAAATGAGCCAATCGGATGTTGCAAGGAGGATCTTGAGTGTTCTTCCCGTTGAGAAGTATGGTCACATTGTCACCGTGCTTCATCAAAGTGACTCTCCACCGCAACACCGACACAAGTATTGGGAAGATCAATGCTCATGAGATGTACATGCACATCACTCCGGAAGAGGGCTCATCATCTTCCAAGAAGAAAGACTTGGCCTTCAAAGCTAGCTATGACAAGAAGAAGAAGAAGGGCCAAGCCATGATGGTGCAAGAAAGCTCAAGTGAAAGTGATGTCGATGATGAATCACTTGCACTCAAGGTGAGAAAGACCACCAAAATGCTAAAGAAGCTCAACAAGAGTGGCATCAAGTTCGATGGCAAGAAAAAGAAATTCTTCACAAGTAGCAAGAGAAAGCCCATCTCGGAGATGGATTGCTACAATTGTGGTGAACTTGGCCACCTAGCTCATCAATGCCCTAGACCACCAAAAGGACAAGTTTCAAGAACAAGAACAAGGGCAAGAAAAATGATTCAAGTGATGAAGAAGATGAGAAGAAGAAGAACAAGCCATACAAGAAGAAGGATGGCAAGAAGAAGGAGTTCTACAAGAAGAAGAAGGGAGGAAAGGCATACATTGTTGGTGATTGGCTCACCGACATTGAATCATCTTGTGATTCCTCGAAGATGAGAGCAATGATAGAAAGAGAAGGTTGCCGCTTTTGTGATGGGGCCATCATCTTCACCGACATCTTCACCACCACCTTCACCGCCTCCTTCACCATCATCGTCCACTACTCACCTATGCCCTTATGGCCAAGGGTGAACGAAAGGTACAAAACCATGATAGTGATGATGATGATGATAGAGATAGTGATGATGAATATGACGCACCTTCTATGATGAACTTGTAAAATTGCTAAATAAATACACTAAAATCATAAGAAGGACAAGAAATGAAAATGATGAGCTTCAAAATGAAAATGAACACTCTCAACTAAAATCATAAGAAGGACAAGAAATGAAAATGATGAGCTTCAAAATGAAAATGAATCACTCTCATCAAAGCTTGAAAATGCTCAAAGGACTAGTGGTGAGCTTAGAGATCAAAATGAAGTTATGTCTTCCACTCTCAAGGAGCTCAAAACCTCCAAACAAAGAGCTTAAAGATCAACATGATAAACTGAGAAGAAGCATGATGAGCTCATCACTAGACATAACTCATTGAAAGAGACAAATACACCACATTAAAAATTGACTATGATAGTCTTGTGGTTGCTAATGAACTTGCCTCTTGAGACACATGATTGCTACTAACAATGTTGTTAAGTGTGATATAGCTACATCATGTGATGATTTGATCATTGAAAGCATTGAGCAAGGTTCTAGTAGCAATGGCAAGAGTGTGGTTGAGTCAAACAACTATGATGATTATGCTAAGATCAAGTGTGAGAATGAGAAGCTTGCAAATGAGAAACAAGAAGCTTAAAGTTTGATTGGCTCTGAGAAGCAAACAACAAATGAGTCACTCATTGAAGAGAACAAGAAGCTCAAGCAAGAAAAAGAGCATCTCAAGACCGGTCTAAGCAAGTCCTCAACACACCGTAATGAAGATGGATAGAAGTGGTATTGGGTACTTGGCAAATCAAGAGAAGAAGGCAAAAGCTCAACAACAAAGCAAGTCAAAGCCCAAGCCAAAGAGATGTGTTGAGTGTGGTCAAGAGGGTCACTTTGCTCATGAATGCAAAACTCCACCACCACAACCCTTGCCCAAGCATGCTAGACCCTTTGCCTTCAATGCTCATTACATGCTAAGAAAAGATTCAAAAGGAAAGATGAAAGTCATGTTCTTGGGTCCCCCAAACAAGAATAGGCCAAAGAAAATATGGGTTGCCAAGTCACTAGTTGAGAAAGTCAAGGGCCCCTCTCAAGTTTGGGTCCCTAAACAAAAAGCTTGATCTCTTGTGTGTAGGTGAACTACAAGACCGGTGGATCTCATTGGGTTATTGATAGTGGTTGCACTCAACATATGACCGGTGATCCTCGTATGTTCACCTCCATTGAAGAGAATGGGATATGTCAAGAGAAGATCACATTTGGGGATAATTCAAAGAGCAAAGTCAAGGGTATAGGCAAGATTGCAATATCAAATGATCACTCACTCTCAAATGTGCTCTATGTTGCTTCATTGAGCTTCAACTTATTATCCGTCGGGCAACTTTGTGACCTTGGCTTCCAATGCTTGTTCACACCAAATGAAGTGGAAGTTTCAAAGATAGATGACAAGCAAGTGATATTCAAAGGCTTTAGATACAACAATCTTTATCTTGTTGACTTCACCTCCGAAGATGCAAATTTGATGACATGTTTGTTCACCAAAACCTCACTTGGTTGGCTTTGGCATAGGAGGCTTGCACATGTTGGAATGAGCACTCTCAACAAGCTATTGAAGAAAGAACTAGTGAGAGGATTGAAGGATGTGAAGTTTGAAAAGGACAAACCTTGTAGTGCATGTCAAGCGGGCAAACAAGTTGCAAACACTCATCCGACCAAAGCTTTCATGTCAACCTCAAGAGTGCTAGAACTTCTACACATGGATTTGTTTGGGCCTACAACATACAAGAGCTTGGGTGGTAATCTCTATTGTCTTGTGATAGTGGATGACTACTCAAGGTATACATGGACTTTCTTCCTTCATGACAAATCCGAAGTGGCAAGTTGCTTCAAGAAGTTTGCAAAGAGAGCTCAAAATGAATTTGAAGTCAAGATAAAGAAAATTAGAAGTGACAATGGCAAAGAGTTTGACAACACCAACATTGAAGCTTATTGTGATGAAATTGGAATCAAGCATGAGGTCTCTTCAACCTACACTCCTCAACAAAATGGTGTAGTTGAGAGAAAGAACCGGACTTTGATCACCCTTGCAAGAACAATGCTAGATGAGTACAACACTCCAGAAAAGTTTTGGGCCGAGGCAATCAACACCGCATGTTATGCTTCAAATCGCCTCTTCCTCCAAAAGTTTCTTGGCAAGACCCCCTATGAGTTGCTTAATGGGAAGAAGCCGGACGTCTCATTCTTCAGGGTGTTTGGTTGCAAATGCTACATCTACAAGAAACGTCAACACCTAGGGAAGTTTCAAAGACGCTGTGATATTGGTTTTCTTGTTGGTTACTCATCAAAGTCCAAAGCATATAGAGTATTTAACCATACCACCGGTTTGGTTGAAGAAACATATGATGTGGAATTTGATGAATCTAACGGCTCTCAAGGAGCAATTGAGAATTGTGATGATGTAGGTGATGAACCCTTGAGGGAGGCCATGAAGAACATGCCCGTGGGAGACATCAAGCCAAAAGATGATGAAGACGATGTGCAAATCATTGATCCACCATCTTCATCACGTGTGCCTCAAGATGATGACAAGAATGAGAGAGTTGAAAATGAAGACACCTATATCTCTCATGAACAAGCCGAGGCACAAGCTCAAGATGTTGATGCTCCCCCTCGACCTCCTCAAGTGGTTGATAGAAGAAATTCACCTCTACTTCAAGCACATCCACAAGAACTCATCATAGGGAGTCCTACTAAGGGAGTGATGACTCGATCTCAAAAGCTTGCTTCTTTTGTTGAACATCACTCTTTTGTCTCTTGTGTTGAACCTAAAAATGTAGAAGAAGCTCTTCAAGATCCGGATTGGGTGAATGCCATGCATGAAGAATTGAACAACTTCACCCGCAATCAAGTATGGACACTTGAAGAGCATCCTAAAGGTGCAAGAGTCATTGGAACCAAGTGGGTGTTCCGAAACAAGCAAGATGACCAAGGTATAGTAGTGAGGAACAAGGCAAGACTAGTTGCAAAGGGGTTCTCTCAAGTTGAAGGCCTTGATTTTGGAGAGACCTTTGCACCCGTTGCAAGACTTGAAGCCATTCGTATCCTCCTTGCATATGCATCACATCATGATATGAAACTATATCAAATGGATGTGAAAAGTGCATTCTTAAATGGCTTTATAAATGAACTAGTCTATGTCAATCAACCTCCCGGGTTTGAAGACCCTAGATATCCCAATCATGTTTATAGGTTGTCCAAGGCGCTATATGGGCTCAAGCAAGCCCCTAGAGCGTGGTATGAGCGCCTCCGAGACTTCCTCATTGAGAAGGACTTCACCATTGGGAAGGTCGACACCACACTATTCACCAAGAAGCTTAATGGGGAGATCTTCATTTGTCAAGTGTATGTTGATGATATCATCTTCGGGTCAACAAATGAAGATTATTGCAAGGAATTTGGTGAATTGATGTCGAAGGAGTTCGAGATGTCTATGATTGGTGAGCTCACATTCTTCCTTGGTTTTCAAGCCAAGCAAATGAGAGAAGGGATTTTTATCTCTCAAGAAAAGTATACCAAGGATCTTCTCAAAAGATTCAAGATGGAAGAATGCAAACCAATCAAGACCCCAATGCCATCAAATGGACATCTCGACCTAGATGAGGGAGGTAAACCGGTTGATCAAACTCTCTACCGTTCTATGATTGGTAGCTTGTTGTACCTTACCGCATCTAGGCCCGATATCATGTTTAGTGTGTGCATGTGTGCTCGCTTTCAAGCGTGCCCTAAAGAACCTCACTTAAGTGCCGTAAAAAGAATCCTAAGATATCTTAAGCACACCCCAAGCATTGGTCTTTGGTATCCCAAAGGAGCTAGATTCCAACTAGTTGGCTATTCCGACTCGGATTATGCCGGTTGCAAAATTGATAGAAAAAGCACATCCGGAGGGTGCCATTTGCTTGGGAGATCCTTAGTATCTTGGTCATCTAAAAAGCAAAATAGTGTGGCTTTGTCCACCGCCGAGGCGGAATACATTGCCGCGGGGGCTTGTTGTGCACAAATCTTATATATGAAACAAACCCTCCTAGACTATGGAATTGTTCTTGAAAAGGTGCCACTTTTATGTGATAATGAAAGTGCCGTTAAAATTGCTAACAATCCGGTACAACACTCTCGCACCAAGCACATTGATATCCGCCATCACTTTCTAAGAGATCACATTGCTAAAAATGACATATCACTAGAAGGTGTACGAAGTGAAAATCAATTAGCGGATATCTTCACTAAACCTTTGGATGAGGCCACTTTTTGTAGGCTAAGAAGTGAACTAAATGTGCTTGATTCAAGTAACTTTAAAAGATGAGCGTGTGTTGTCCCTTGCATTGCATTGTATTATATGTCACGTTTATTTTATCGCAATGCATTTAGGGCTTGGCTAACACGGTTACGATAACCCTCCTTTGGAGGAGTGAAGAAGCCTAACCGTGGATCAAACTTGACAAGCAACCTAGCTTTACTTACTTGTATTGCATTGCATATGCATGGTTGTTTGTTTGTCGTTTCTTTTCGGTTTAGCTTTGAGCAACCTCTGTGTTCGTCCATGGGTAGAGAGAGCTTTTTGACGCTCCTAAAGGTCCAAAAACTCTATTGCATGGCCATACGTTGCTCCTCGGGTGTTTATTGCCTATTTTCCTAAAAATAATACTAGCCTAAGGCAAAATATTTTGAAAATTTTGAGGGTTTGAGTGAGGTCACTCATATCAGGTTCCAATTGGTGTTTATTTGTGTCTCTTTGAATTGGAACTTGATTGGGAGAAGTCGCGTCGGAGTTTGGAACGAAGAAGGGCGAAGAACAGCGACCGGACGCTGCACCGGACGCAGTGATGCTTCACCACCGCGTCCGGTCCCGGCGTCCACCAGCGCGTCCGGTCATCCAGAAGACCAACTCCAGACCTAGTGACCGGACGCTACACCGGACGCGCCTGTGTTGACCACCGCGTCCGGTCCCGGTTACCACCACCGCGTCCGGTCATCCGCGATGAATTCCCGAGCTCCCAGCGACCGGACTCTGACCGCGTCCGGTCAGTCCGCATCGGACGCGTCCGGTCACTCCAGGAGCTTACTGGAGTGTGACCGGACGCTGCACCACCGCGTCCGGTCATAACGACCACCGCGTCCGGTCATCGCGCGTCGAGCGGATCTGAACCCCTCATAAAACCGTTCGTTCTCGATCTTTTTTTTACCCGCACGCAAATCCGCCGCCGCCGCTCGCCGTTTCGCCGTCTCGCCGTCCTCCGCCGCGTCCTCGCCGTCCTGCTTGCCGCCGGCGACTCCCCTGCCGTGCTCTAGCCGCTCCACCTCGCCCCTTGCCGCGCACGCGCTCGCCGCGCCCGTGCTGCCCGCTGCCGCACCGCTCCCGCGCCCTTCGCCGCGCTGCCGCCTTTGCCACTTCTTCCTCGCCGCCGGCGAACCCTCCACCGTCGTGGGCTTCACCGCGCAGCCACCACTGCAGCCTAGCCCCCCGTGCCCGAGCTCCTTGTCTTTTCCATATTCGGCCGAGCCATCTAGGGTTTAGCCCAAACCCTAACCTAGGGTTTGCCCTAAACCGCTCTCCAGTGCTCGATCATCGAATTCGGGGATTCTCGCGACCTAGGTCACCGCTTCTACTCACCGTCGTCTCGTCGATCCGAGGTAGCTTCGCGTCACGTTTCACTTCGTATCTAATATGCTTGCTATCTCTAGGGTTTCGCACCTTTTAGTTATGTATGTGCTTATAGTATATCTTTCTATTCCATTGGTGCAGCGAGTCAGTCGGTGTGTCAGGGTCAGATTTGTTTGCTGAATCCGAGGCCAAGCCTGCGGATACGGATTGAGGCCAAGCCTCTCAAGTGTCAGTTCATCATCTTACAGAGGTTCTCAGTCAGTTGATCAGCATGGTGCGTTGCAAGAACGCCGGTGGTGCTCCTAGTGACGGGGACAACAGTCCTCCCCGTCGTGATGAGATTGCGCGTGGTAAGCGCATCAAGATGATGGCCAGGAAGAAAAAGAAGACGCCTACAGAGGCAGAGGTTGCTCAGGCCGTGGCAGATGCTGCAGAGCAGGCAGAGAGAGGTGGCAGACGCAGTGGCATACACATAGGCGAGCGTCGCTTTCACCTTGAAGGTCGACGGCTCGGCACTGAGGCCACTGAGGGTACCGAGGATACTGGACCTTCCGAGCAGATGTCTGTAGATCCACCCACAGAGCCGATAGAGGCTATAGAGGCTACACAGGCTACCGAGGCTCCACAGGCTACAGAGGATACAGAGGAGCAGCCAGCTCAGTCTCCACCACGTCGCCGCTCCACACGTGCTCGTACTCAGGTGACACCTAGGCCAGAGGGCCAGCGTCGTGGAGCACGTCCTCCTCCCAGAGCTAGAGGTTCACCCCCGGTCGAGCACTTTGACCTAAGGGATGCTTCAGCACGTCAGGTGCAGGGGTTGAGGTTCGTGGAGGTCAGCCGTTGGTTTCCACCTGTCAGAGATCACAGAGCTTCAGAGGGTTTCTACACCCCACTTCAGGAGGATTTCTACAGGGCCTTAGTTGACAGTGGTATTGCTTTCAGACCTCAGAGGGTATGTCGACTTGAGGCATTGGTTGATGTTGTGGGAGAGCAGCTCCGTCCGCACCTGTCCTATATGCCTGGCTTGTCAGATCTTCTTGGACGGACAGGTGCATACTGCGGCACATGGGTCAGAGAGTTCTATGCTTCACTTTGGATTGATCCTGCCCATGAGTTCATTCACTTTGCATTCAGAGGCCGCGATCACAGACTGTACAGCTCCAGAGCTCGAGAGATACTCAGACTACCAGCTTCTGACATGAGGATCCATCAGCTGTGTTATGGACAGACTCCACCACCCAGACGCCCTCACGGCGGTGCAGTGCCACCTACAGACCTGGTTCGACCCTGCTTTCGCGAGCCTTTTGGCGAAGGGTCTCGTCGTACACCTGCTAGCCTGACACCACTTGCCAGGGTCTTGGATGCCAATCTCAGACGCACTCTACTTCCCAGACTTGGCTACAGAGAGGGACTGACACGTATGCAGCTTTGGGTTGTTCACCACCTCCTCTCACAGAGACAGTTTGACATCTGCGATCTTATCCTTAGTGAGATGGAGGACACCATTGCTGAGGGCTTCAAGGGTAATCGTCAGCTGCCCTATGCACACTGGATTTGCTTTATCATCAGATCTTCTATCCAGATGCCACCAGAGATCAGGGCGGAGATAGCAAACACTACTACTGCTTTCCCTGATTATGATATCCGTCAGCTTTGGGCCTCGGTTACTAGAGATCAGGCCCCAGCGCCAGGACAGCGTGAGCGCCCAGACGTTCCTGAGACAGCAGCTGAGCAGGATGCCAGAGTTGACGAGCTTGCTGAGGCAGAGCTTGCGGACCTTGAGGCTCAGACTGCTGATATACCTGACGATGTGATTTCTGACAGCACAGATGAGGACTACCAGCCCATCCCCAGGTACCGGTCTCCTCAGTCTCACGACCACGAGGCCGGTGGCTCTGGTTCAGCCTCCCGCTCAGACCCAGCCATGGTGGCTATTCTTAAGAGGTTGACCCAGGCTCAGGAGCAGCAGCAGCAGATTCAGCGACAGGCACAGGACACAGCTGTAGCACTTGCACAGATTCAGGCTCGTCAGGACGAGTTTCAGCGACAGCAGCTTGAGATCCAGAGGCAACAAGTTGAGATGCAGCGACAGAGTCAGCAGCAGTACATGGATCTCCTGCGCCACCTTGTCACAGTCGGGGTTCCTCCGCCTGCTTCTGTCATGACTCAGGCTTTGCATTCCAGTGGTCCGTCGAGTCAGGGACAGCCGAGCTTCCAGTTTACATCTCCACAGCAGCAGGTTCCCCAGTCTTTTCAGTCCCCGAGTTTCACTCCTATTCATACGGGGTTTACACCGTCAGACCAGCCTCGCCCGCATCTCCTGACAGGCACACCTATTGGTGATTTCAGTGCCACCTACAGCGAGTTGACTGGTCAGCCGACACCCTCGCACACTACTACGTTTCATACTTCGTCAGGGTTGTCGGCTCCCGAGGCAGCCATTCCTCCAGTGACAGGGACCGGGACTACAGAGACCATCCCTTCTTCAGTTGCCTCGACAGATCCCCCTGCTATTGGCTTACTACAGGCTCAGGTTACTCAGACAGATCCACTTGTTACTACACAGTCAGTACCTGTTCCTGCTCAGACCCAGACCGCTTCACAGCCACGTGCTTCTTCAGAGGGTCAGCCAGATAGCTCAGACTCCGAGGGTGATTCGCTACACTTCGTGATTACTCCGCGCACCTCGGCACCCGACACGACTCCGTCAGTCCCCCCGTCAGATCATTAGATTAGTTTTTTGGCGCTTGATGCCAAAGGGGGAGAGAGAGTAGTTTCAGGGGGAGTTTTGAGAGTGGGTTTTCGTTCTTTGTGTGCTACATTCATGCATATCATGTTTACTTCTCAGCATTGCATTCGTGTGACATTGTCGTTGAGTCGTAAACTTTGAGTCTTAATGTGTTTTTCTCGTCACAGTTTTAATATATGTCACCGTTTTAGTTATAGCTCTAAGGTTGTGCTTCCGTGCCTTACTCCGATTTCTTATGAGCTATAATCTTTATGTGTACTAACGCTTTTTGTCTTATCTTATGAGTACACTCTTTTGGCTTGGGGCACATAAGCAATTCCTAACCCTTTGTGCTTATTGCTTTTTGCTTATGAGAACCAAGCATGCTCGAAAACCTCAACTCTAATCTTTTGAACCTTAGTGTTGTCATCAATCACCAAAAAGGGGGAGATTGAAAGCATCTAGGCCCCAAGGTTTGGTTTCGGCAATTGATGACAACGCTTTATTACCATGACTAACGTGTGTTTTGCAGAAACGTTGGTAAGTTAGGTCATGGAGGTTATAACTGCTTTGGGCACCATGGTATTCGTGTCCCTTGATGGAAATCGTTTCGGTTTTCAAAAGAGTGACGTCAAGATTAAGGATGGTTAGTTCCGAATGTCGAGGTGTCGAGACGCATTCGGAATAGTCGTTAGGATCTTCGTTTTTCTCTTTTGGCCGTACTATAAAGGGGGGCATGAACGGGTAGCTTGACCTAGGCGAGTCCTACGTTTAGGTGTGGTGCACACTTGTTAAACTTGGCGCTAGGCAACCCTAGAATAGCTCAAAGATCAGTTGGAAGCAACTTGGTTGAAGTTGCGACGCGTTTCGGAAAGTTTCGGGCTGTTTCCCACTGACCGGACGCGGTCTTCGGCATGACCGGACGCGTCCGGTCAGTACGTTACCGCGGCTAGGGTTTCGGCCCTGACCACCGGACGCGGTCCTCGCGAGGACCGGACGCGGTGGTTAGTGGCTGACACGTGTCACTTGAGGGGAACACCCGTCGGACGCGACCTGGGTGTGATCGGCGCGTCCGGTCACAGTCCAGTAAGGTCCAGAGAGGACCGGACGCGTCCGGTCATCAACGATCGGACGCGGCCTCGCGTCCGGTGCTCTTACAGTAAGCTCCTTTGCACGATCGGACGCGTCCGGTCACCCCTGACCGGCGCGTCCGGTCGTTCAGTTGAAAATCAGGTTTTGACCGTTACGGGCGACCGGCGCGTCCGGTCAGTTCGACCGGCGCGTCCGGTCAGCCCGTGTCAGAACATAACGGTTCGTTTTCTTTGAGGGGTGTATAAATACATCCCCTCCACCTCTTTTAGAGGTCTCTTGCTCATTCAAACATCTGAGAAAACCCTTTAGAGTGCAAGGGAGTGCAAGAGCTCTAGTGAGGATAGAGATTTGAGAATCAAAGTTTGAGATTTCCTCACTAGTGATTAGAGAGTAGCAAGTGTGCATCCATCTCCTCATTTCGGCTCGGTGTGGTCAAGTGAGAGTTCTAGCTTGTTACTCTTGGTGATCACCATCACCTAGACGGCTTGGTGGTGATTGGGAGTTTGGTGATCATCCGGCGGAGCTTGTGGATGACCCAACTCATGTTGTGAGCGGTTTTGGGTGATTCACCGTGACGAAGTGTCGAAGAATCAACCCGTAGAGAGCACTTGATCCTTGCGCGGATCAAGGGGGAGTGACACCCTTGCGCGGGTGCTCCAACGAGGACTAGTGGGGAGTGGCGACTCTCCGATACCTCAGAAAAACATCGCCGTGTTCCTTGCCCTTTACATTCAAGCATTTACATTCTTGTATTTACTTTCATTGCTTGATTTACTTTCCTAGAATTGCCATGCTAGACTAGGATTGGAAACTAGGGTGCAAAACTTTTGTCGGTAGACTCACTAGGAACACAAGTAGGCACTAGGGGTGAATTCCGGCTTGTAGGATTTAATTCTTGCAATTAATTTTTAGAAAAGCCCAATTCACCCCCCCCCCTCTTGGGCATCTTGATCCTTTCACATTTTTAGCGTCGTTGCTATTTAACAATTGCGTTAATTAATGTCAACAGTGAAGCTTCTAAGCTATTTTTGCTGAGCTTAGCAGTGATGATGATGAATCTAGTGCACGGTCCTTTTGCTAACCTATCTCAGTGCCACTATCATGTTCAGATCTATCTTAGCAATGATAAAAGTATATATTTCTTATATCTCACTACTTATACTACAATCTAAGAATAGTGCAATGTTGATGGTAGTTAATGTCAATCATAAACCGTCAATAGATCCTACATATATGATTAAAACAGATCACCGTATATTGTTTTAAACTAATGAGTTCCACAAGTTTTGATGATTTTGTGATTGTAGGAAGATTTAATCAGAAAACAGTCAATGTGGACCTATTCGTCAGAGCAAATCACAATCATCTGTGACAAAACCGACTTAGACGACCCCAATCCACCGTAGAAGATAAACTACTGAAGATTGACTCAAGGTACCAGATGGTGGGGCTGGCTGGCCCCACCTGTAGGCTCCTGCTTCAAATGAAAGTTTCCCACCGTCTCTTAGAGTCAATCTATGCCGTGGATCAAGGTCGGTTCAGATCAAGGGTTGAGATGATGAGTTGCCACGGATTCATGGGCCCATAGGCTGCCTAGTGACCCTTATAAAAGGACCCCCTACCTCCTCCAGAAGAGACATCAGCAATCAAGAGAAGAATAGTCCACCACATTAGGTGCTATCCTTTGTAAATAGAAAATAGTGAGATAGAGAGTGAGGAAAGAGTTTGGAGGAAGTGCCGGCTTGTCGGTGCTCTCTTTCTATGGCTTGTACCTTGGCGGATTCAAGTTCTACTTGAGCTTGCTTCTGAGACATCTCTGGTAATCAATTTCTGATTCAAGTAAGTTTTGTGTTTATATTGTTCATCAGATGGTGACTCTTTTGAGTACTTTAATCATTGTAGCCCTTGGGTTAAAGTAGTATTCGTAGTATAAACATTGTGCTTAGACTTCGGTTACTCGTGGATGCACCCTGTATTTTGGATCGGTGGTAGATCACAAGGGTGACAACCTCATTGAGTCCTTTGTAGTCCATCTCCCGTTTGTAGGCCAAGTAAGACTCGGTTACTTTGAAATAGCATACTCTGTTTATGTTTTTCCTTAGTAATGTCCCTGGTTGAACATTAGAAGACATAGTTTACCCAAGTTAGAAGTAGAAAACCTTAGTAATCCTCTCTACGCTCCTATTTATCCTTAGCCTTGTTGCTATCCCTAGTTAAGTTAGACTTAGTTAAACTCACACACGTTTCCCTGATTTCGATATTATAGAATACTTCTAGTGAAAGCTACAGTAGTATTTGTACACTTGTAGATTAAAATATATTAACATGCAACTAATTGAAGAAAATGTTCACTGGTAGGAAAAGGAGTTTTGAGAAGATGGTTTCTAAACAACATCCATGTGAGGAGGAGCCTACAATCATAAAGCCAAACTACACTAACATGAGCATCATTTGCCACAGCGATCTTATAGCAGATGGGATTGTAGGTCTGAAGTAGGATTACCTTTAAGCTGACGTGAGTATCATTTGACACAGTGATCTTATAGCAGATGAGATTGTAGGTCCGAAGGATCCTTTAAGCTAATAGTTTTATAAGCCTAAGAGTGATATGGATTTTAGCAACATAGAACTCAAAATGGATGACTACACTATGCGATGATTCTATTACTACATGGTGTATGACTAGGATAACCAAAATAACTAAATGATGCATCTTCCTAACCTTTCACTACTAAAGATAGATGATATATTCCTAAAATCTTAATTACAAAATTACATCAATCTAGATGAACAATGGAAATACGAAACCAACATAAATCATAATGTCGAACATTTCATAAATGTACATCAATTTTGTATGAACAAATGACCAGTATTTTGTTATGTTGTTAAAATCCAATGATATTTCCCCTGCATTTATTAAAAATATCCATTGTGACACTCATTGTTAAAAATGGAAATGTATACATGGAAGCTACTTGCCATGCAAGATTCTAGAGCTAAGTTCACAGCAAAGAAAAGAAAAGACTAGAAAAATATAGGAGGCTTTGGAGACTAAAGGTATAGATATTGCCATGCATAAGGATAAGGTGGTGGCAAAGTGTGGAATAATATTGTAGATGGTGGATATATAGCTCACCATGATATATGGTGAAGTGTAGAATATTCTAGAATTAGGATATTTTGTGGGGAGTGTTTGGATGGTTGCCGCTCGGCACCAGTCCAATGAATAATATGTAGGGGTGCACTCCACCTCCAAGGTGACAAAGAAACAAAAGTCATTTGAAGAATGGCATAAGTAGCCACAATGGAGAGTAATAAGTAGCCACCTTCACGGAGTGTCTATTTGACTGCTCATGTAGTTGTGTACTGGTGTCTATTATTCCACTTTGACCTAGTGCTACTGTAGTGATTAGTCACTAGTGAAGTGTGAAAATCCAAAATGTTTTTGCCAAGTGCATAAATGCTGCAATGATATTTGCTATCTTTTTCCATTTTCAAATGGCTGCAATTTGTGATTATTAACAACTGCTACGGTGATCTAAAATTACATTTTAGATATGGCTGCTCTTAATATGAAATATAGTTACTGAATCATTGTAGGTTTAAGTTATCTGAATGAGATAAATTAAAGATAGAATAAAGGATTATAATTTTGTTGAATTATCTATAGTTGTGTGATCTTGAGAGGCACAAGCACCTGTTCTTTGACATCCTAAAATTCACATGTAGCGAGCAGATGTGGAGAGGAGTTGCAGATATAGTTGTTTTTTAAAATTATTATTGTTATTATTAATGTGGTCCTATGTTGTAATTTTTCCATCCTTCTATAGTACGGTATGCCGATGATTTTGAATTATGTATTGGTGATATCAAAGTAAATTGAGACAAGTTACTTGGTGATCCTCTAAATCAACGTATCATTAAGAAAAGAAATATCTAGCAGTACAAACACTGTGCAGCAAGAAAATTGGTGCAGAGTGTTTGTACTGCTAGATATTTCTTTTCTTAGGTCTATTGTATTGTCAATTTTCTTACTGCAGAGTGTTTGTACTGCTAGATATTTCTTTTCTTAATGATACGCTGGTCCCATGAAGAGTATTAGATATTTTACTTAGGAAGTGCATCCAACATGCATTCGCCAAGCATGTGTTGGTGATATATACCTAGGGTAGTCAGTGATATGCCATAGCCAGGGTACCTCACCGGTGATATGTACCTAGGTACCTCGCCACAACCACAGCTAGGGTACGTCACCGTATGGACGTGTACCCAGGGTACCTCATGACAGCCCAAGCCCAAGAGGCCACATGACAGCCCAAGCCCAAGAGGGCTACACGAGAAGCCCAAACCAGCCTGGGTACCTCATCTACTTGGTGGAAGGCATTGCAAGATGTACTTAGAAACCAACTCTATCAGATAGATTTTCTAGTAACGAACTAGGAAAACCGACATGCAAACCAATTGAGACTCTATTTATAATCCCCCACCCCCTCTTGCTGCACTTTCTCCTGCATCCCCAAACCCTAATCATTTGATCATTTCACCCTTTTTGTCGCTCCCCAAACCCTAATCATTTTGATCTCTTTGTTGCTCCTGCCTTCTACATCAGGAGCATCTTCCTCATGCTATATATTTGATTTGTAGAATGAAATGGATTGATCCATCATCATCAGATTTCACATAAGTTAATAATTAGTAGTATGGTTTGATTATTCAAACCACACCCTATATATTTTTTCAGTTGCAGCCATGCACTCTGCCAGGGTGCCACAGTTGGACTACTAGGTCTTCTCGCTGATCATAAGAGTCACCAGGGACACCCAATTATTCACTTCTACAGATTGCATACAATGGTTATTAATTTGGATTGTTTCAGTTATTATATATGACATAAATGGTAAATAAAATGGAACGATAGAAACTAGCTAGATTCGCATGCATGAAATTGATGGCTAGTTACAGAAAACTAAGCAGGCGCATGCAGGCTCATCAGTTGTCCGCCGGCGGCCGGTGGCTCGGCGGGATGGCCCCGAAGGAGATAACCTTCTGCGGCTGGGTGAAATTAATCACGTACACCACCGCCCTGTATTTGTAGTCGTCGCCGTCGCCCGGGGTGCCGCGGATGGACGCGTCGATGATGAGCTCGTAGTTGCGGGTCATGCTGGTGCACTGGCCGACGCCCTGCGCCTTGGCGCTCTCCACCTTTTCGAAGTGCATCACGGTATGCTGCTGGTCCACCGCCCAGCTGCCGAGGTTCTGGATGAAGGGGTCCTCGGGGTGAGCCACCGTCCTCCATGGGCAGAGGTAGGGCTCGGCGGTAGCCGGCGATGGGGCTAAGGTGCAGAACACGGCGACGGTGGCGACAGCGAGGAGGAGGCTGCTGCTGCAGGTATTCATGGTCGTCATGGCTACTACTAGCTGTGGGCGTGATCAGGGAATGAAGCTGGAGGACACTTAAATAGTGCTGCTCCAAGACAACATAAGGTATATGGTGCATGCATGCACACAGGAATCAATTGTATCCATATTCGTCTTGCTGTCTACAATTGGATTCAAATCAATGCTGATGTGTGTGATTTTAGCCATCAGTTAAAAGCAATCAATTACTTGGATGCATTTCCAGGTAAATGCTAAATAATGGGATTCGATTTCATGGCTTATATATATGCCTACTAATTTTTTAGGAAGAAATTAAAAGATTATTAGGATATTATGGAAACTCAAAATTTCAGCATAAACGCTAGGTGATGATAGAGCAGTAATACTACCTTATCCTCCCTCATCCCACAATATTCATTGTTTTAGGATTTTGATGAGGACAAAAAGTGCTGAATGGAAATTAATATTTATTAAAGGTGATCGTTCGGTTGGGCTGATAAGCCAGCTGAAAAATACTGTTGGCTGATTTGTTGTGAGAGAAAAATACTGTTTCGGCTGAAAAAACAAGTTGAAAAAGACGGATTATAAGCTAGGTGAACAGGCTCAAAGGTAGTGATTACATGTAATCCTACTAGTCATTCTAATTTTCCAGGAGTCATACCTTCTTAAATTTTGACTATGTTTATAGAGGAGTATCAACATTATATCTATATATAAGTCATTAAATAAACAATAAGTGTTGATAGAGCAGTAATAATTATTCTACTGCACTATCCACCCCAACATTATATAATGTGGATGAAATTTAATAAAATGATGCTCAAATAATGTGTAACAAAAAATATAAATTAATTTACATAATGTGGACAAAATTTAATAAAATAATTCCTAAATAACGCGTACTAGCAAGCATAAATTGATTATATAATATAGATGAAATTTAATAAAATGATGTTTGAATAACACATACCGACAAGCATAAATTGATTATAATGTGGATGAATTTAATACTTCACCAAAATGACCTAGTTAAGCACATAATCCGGGCCCAAATAAGATGTATTTGTATACATGAAACAGTGTCATACATGGCATAAGTGCATTTCCTTACATTAGAGGTATTTTGGTCATTTTGTGTGTTAGTTAACGATGTTAGCCTTCAAAACTGACAGTAGTATCACATAGGTCTGTTTGGTTTCCTGGCTTATTTTTAGCCTAGACAGCTTTAGCCTGTTCTCAACAAGCCAACCCCTAGATGTTTGGTTGCCTGTATTGTTCAAGTCTAGCTAGCAAATAGCGTGTTTGGTTGCCTGGTTTATTTTGCATAGAATCGCCTCTTCGTCTAGATGCACTAGTACACGGGCATACTATACAGGCGGTTGGTAACCTATTTCTACTGGTGTTTTCTAGCACCGCCTGCGCTGGAGGCCAGTAGAAATGGGCTGATTCCACATGCGGTTCCTTGTGAGCCGCCTGTAGAAAACATTTCCACAGGTGGCTCTCTTAGGGAACCGCCTGTGTAAATGTGACATTTACACAGGCGGTTCCCTAATAGAGCTGCCTGTGGAAACGTATTTTAAAATTGTATTATTATACATTTATTTATTTATATTGTTATTATTTAAATATATTGATATTGGTTGGTGTTCAAACATAGCAACATGCAATTTAAATATTTCATTTCATACATACGTTTATATACATCAAAGTTTGGTGCTCAAAGACATAAAGTTAATTACAAGAGTATCTACATCATCATATATTATATATACATCAAAGTTTGTTTCTGTCCTCTAATAACCCTCTCTAGTGAGTTTGAGCTTACTAATCTCTATTAGCACCCGGAACTGTGGCATGGATAATTGGCTTTCATCATCATAATATTTGCCTTCACGTGGAATGACATGCTTCATGAAGAACGAGCAGATGTCCTCAACTATGTTGTCTAAAGCACGTTCGTCCATGCGCTCCACCGTCCCTTGCTTATATACCTGCAAAGAAAGTTTATAAACATCGTATATTGTATGTCTTGCAACTTTAATGTCGGAACTGTATACAGGACTATTACTTATATTACCTTGGTAGGGTTCCTTTCATATCGTCCGTTCTCTCTCATGTTCTCGCACACGTAGTAGCCACAGAGGACAGATAAGGGTGGTTGCTTCATGCACTGTATAATAGGAGAGTGGTTATTTATAGTTGCAACCATGGTCCTATGTGTATGATTTGTATTCATAAGAGTAAATTTTCATACGTACCGGCCAGTTATGTATAACCTCCAATGGTTGCCCTGGTCTGTTGGACTCACACTTTCCATTATTTATCTTATAGAACCTGTATGCCCTATGATCTCAAATAGAATCACCATGTTATTCTCAAACTCTCACTATGCTTAAGTATGCATGCATAGCTCGACTTACAGCTCTAGCAGTTTGATGAATGGAGCATAGCTTTCTTTCGGGTAATCTGCGGAGTCTAGTACCAACACCCTTCCCTCCTTGGGATAAATGATGAAGCATATCCAGTGGTTCCTGCTCGAATCAAATTCATGATGCATTTGTGTATTTGAATAGTTTAGATAGATAAATGCAAACTCACACTTACCCAAAGTGGTACGGGGCCACCACCGCTTTCCTATCTTGAAACTTTTTTAGAGAATCTCCAATGTAGAAGGCGTATTTGGCTTCAAAATCAAGTTTCAACTTTCGGAGTTTCTCATCCCGTTCTGCACCTTCCAAACCCTGTAACTCTTTGTTGCCATCCCCGATTCGGAATGTGTGCAGATCTTCGGCTATATCTATTGGGCAGAGATAGCCATTCCTTTCATCGACACAATAATGAAAGTCCAAACCAAAATACATATCTTGTTGATCATATAACATTCTGCAAGGCACAAGCATGTTAGATATTGAAAATTGATGCAACTACAATGTGTGTAACCATGTAACACTTACAATGCAAATGTCGTTACGATCTGTACGTCTAGCATCTCGTGGTTCATCAGTGCCCACATGTCATCGAATGTAAGCATGCATTTCTTAGTACTCTTGTTGAGAAATGCTATTTGTGGTATGCACATGCTAATGGTGTCGATGCCAGCAGAAGAGGCTCTCATGTACCAGTCATGAAACCTTTTTATACCACTTGGTTTCTTCAAGAGTTTAGCCCGACTGAGTAGAGGCTTTCCCCACATGTACTTTTTAGGGATATGCTTGTAGTCTTCTGCAGTTGGCACCTTGAATTTGATAGGAGTTATGACCTCAGGCGCCGACACCTCTGACTTCGCTAGCTCAGAAATCTCATGCTCTTGTACAGTGCGTTTCGAAGCAATGCCTGACAAAAATCTCACTTGCCCAGCTAATTTTTTCTTCGGCTTGTATGGTGAAACCAACTTGGGTATCGAAAATTTCTTCTTTGGCCCTTTGGTGGCTCACTTCTTGGTTCTGGATCTTTGAGTTGTGGGGAAGGGGTGGAATTGAATGGTGGCGGAGATTGTGTTGACTATGGGGTAGGAAGATCATGGAGAGGAGATGGTTGATGGTCAGGGCAAACATGGAGAGGTGATTCTGGTGGGTCGGGAAGACACTGGGGAGGTGAAGGCGGTGGGTTAGAAAGAGGATCGACATGAGCTGACGACTCTTGGGTGAGTGGCATCTCTTGAGAGAGTGGTGGTGGCTCCCTCAGTTGCACGTCCCTCCAAGGCCAAAGGATGAAATTGTTTATTGCCTGTCTGAGTTTCACAATGTCCTCGGGACCAGGGATGTCTAGAATCTCGTCCTCATATCCTTGGACCACGGTCGATACCTCTACTCTGCAGTAGTCTTTAGGAATGTCAGCACCATGGTATTTAGGTCCTCCTGGGATCGCTTTGCCCGTGGCTACTTCCCTTGTACGATGATTATTAATCCCATATCTTATGACTAGGGAGCAAGGCGTACAAGTATCAATGTCGTCAACTGGATAGTGATCCTTGTTTGCCGTAGATGCGACACTACTTGGAATGATTGTTTCACTCTGTGCCACCAATGGTTGTGACACCACTGGGACTAGCTGCATTTGGGGAGCCTGAGTGCTGATCTGTTGATTTGACACCGCACTCGCCAGTTTCTGCATCAACTCAAGAGGAGGGTTTTCAAGCAACTTCCCCATCATCTCTTGAAAGTCTTTCTTAGCCTCTTCCTGAAAATAAGTTGCCATTTGTTCCTTGTACCGATCACATTTCTTATACTCATTTTTCCACTGAGGGCCGAATCCATCCTTCCATCCTTCTTTGGATGAGATGCCTCGAACACGGCCAGGATGCTCGGGGTTACCGAGGCCAACACTCAGGATGTCCCTCTCCCTTCGTGGCATGAACTTGCCTTCCTGCTGCATGCCTGCCACTGCAAAGATGCTCTTTGATGCTTTGTCAAGTATTGGGTCTTCAAAGGACACACCGGTCTCGGTTTCCTTTGGTTTCCGAGCACGGATCCAATTCGCGGACCTTTCATCGACTTGCTCGGATAGCACCAGCAACCCTACCATGTTTTTTGCAGCCTCTTCTTGCCTCCATTTGGGAACCTGGCGCTGGTAACCACCTGTGCCTAGATGGTGGTGGTACTTGTTCCTCTTTGCGAGCTGGGAGTTGGCTTTGCTCCGAACTAAGAAGTTAGGGTCATTCCTCTGCTCTAGAAAAACAACCCACTGCCCTTTAGAAATCTTGTATTTTGTTGTCGGATCCAACCCTTTCTTTGCATACTTGACATTCATCTCTGACCTCCAACCTCGAAAACTAATTGCACACTGCTTCATTGTATATGCCTTCACTAGGTCATTTGGCACGTTCCGAGGTAACTGGAACCTCGTCTTCATCTTATCCCAAATTTTTGTCTTGTCATCATCGGACACACCGGACCAGTTTTTAATTGTGATGTCAAGAATGTCCCTCACACAGAAACCAACTGCATTCCGGTATTTGGGTAGGGCCTCCTCTGGAGCTAGGGGCGGTCCGATTGGGCTCACATCTGTGATGGCATATGTGTCATCTGGAAATTGGTTCAGCCCTCTCTCGCCTCGTTTCAATCCTAGCCGCTTCCTTTTCCTAGGCCGACATGGCCTCTCAGTGCTCGTCGTCGCGGTCGTCGGTTCCGGTGCGTCTTCTTGTGCCACTTCCTCCTGAGTATAGACATGTGAATCATGGACGGGTTTCTTTGTAGAAACTATGAATCAAAATCATGAATGTCTCTAATTTACCTCATCGGCTTCTGGATTGTAATCAGGGTCATGTGCCAATTCACGACTAGCCTTCCTCACTTCTGGAGGCTCCATGTCGTCGCTAGCTTCTTGTTCGTATGACGACTCTGATGATTTGCCCGTTTCTACTTGCTTCGTGGGGTGGGATGACCCTAGGATGACCCCTGGATCTTGTTCCATAGGGTGGGATGACCCTTCTACTTGCTTCGTGGGATGGGACTGTAGTGCTTCGTCCTTGTGCGGAGAACTCATCGCAGAAATCTATGTAAATGAGAAACATGGTTTATATTGCATATCGAATTCATTGGGCCTAGATCGATCGCATGTAGAGTCTCCTCGAGGTCTGAAGCCTATAATTCATTGGACATATATTTATAAAAGGATAGGCACAAATAATACATACATATTTCCATACATCATAATCACATATGAAATAATAATTATGAATCCTATTACATATACAAAGAGAAATAATAACAAGTATTTATAAAAGGATAGGCACAAATAATACATACATATATTTCCATACATCATAATCACATATGAAATAATAATTATGAATCCTATTACATATACAAAGAGAAATAATAACAAGTATTAATAAAAGGATAGGCACAAATAATACATATATATATTTCCATACATCATAATCACAAATGAAATAATAATTATGAATCCTATTACATATACAAAGAGAAATAATAACAAGTATTAATAAAAGGATAGGCACAAATAATACATACATATATTTCCATACATCATAATCACATATGAAATAATAATTATGAATCATATTACATATACAAAGAGAAATAATAACAAGTATTTATAAAAGGATAGACACAAATAATAATTACGAATAAAATTACATGTAAAAGACATAATAATATTTCTCTGATTTTATTTATATTTTTTCTGATTTTTTATAATTTTTAACTATTTTTTATATGGTTTATTCAATTTTTTACTTAAAAAAATTGCCAAAGTAAAAAAAAACTCCCTCTCCTCTCCTCTCCCTCCCCTTCCCGGCCGCCACCGCGCTCGCCCTTCCCCGTCCGCTGCCGCACCACCGCGCCCGCCCCTTTCCCGTCCGCCACCACCACCGCGCCCGCCCCTTCCCTGTTCGGCCCCACCACCGCCGCCACCACCACAGCCGCTGCCACCAACGTCGACGCACGCAATGCCGCCGCGCCCGCCCTTCCCCATCCGCCACCGCACCACCGCGCCCGCCCCTTCACCGTCCGCCACCACCACCGCGCCCGCCCCTTCCCCGTTCAGCCCCACCACCGCGCCACCACCACAGCCGCCGCACGCCATAGCCGCCGCCGCCGTCACGTGCGCACGCGCAGAGAGAGAGAGCGAGGAGGAGAAGCTCACCGCAGTGCTCGATGGTGGCCGGGTGCGACGAAGACGGAGGGGTCCGGCTAGACGGCGTCGAGGGTGGCGGCGGCGGCGTGGAAAATTCGGGCAGCCTACCGACGTTGTTTCAAATGAACTGGGCGCCAGGGACTTAGAAAAATTTCGCGCGGAAGAGCTGAAATATATATACAGGGGGCGTTTCTACAGGCGGTTGGTGTTGACCACCGCCTGTAGGGCCGCCTGTAGAAACGCATTTCTACAGGTAGTTCCCAAAGAAAACCACCTGTTGAAATTATTTTCAATTTATTTTAAGTTTTCCTTATATATATTTTCAGAAATTGTTTAAATGATTCAAAAAATCATTTCTTCAAAAATATTTGTCCTAAATTAGTGAAAAAACTGTTGTTGTGTTCCTCTTGACTAGATATACATGTTAAAAATATGAAATTTCATGTTTGAGGTACTTTTGTATGCAGCTTTATTTAAAATGATTTAAATTGAATATGTGCCTAATATCTTGTTTAATACATAAATAATTCTAGGAATACTAGAAAAATATGAATCCAATTTGTTATCTTTATTGTTTTGTGTAAATGCTACAAAAAATATAGTCCTTGGTGCAATTTATCGTTGACAATATAAAGCTGAGGAGCCCATATGTTTGATCATGGTTAGGTGGAAGGGCCCTTCTACGTATATGAAGCATGTATCTTATGCCTATCTCCAAATGTCTTAAAATTTTTTTGGCAACCTCCTACACCCAAATGATGGCACAACACAAGATCTCAGGATTTTCTAGTCATGCAAGCTATTATCACATTTTTCTTCGCGCTAAATGAGATGAAAAATGGTGGACTACACCTAGATCCCACTAGGTTTTTCCATCAACCGCAACAAAGTTTTGTTTCCTAGGGTAGATGAGACCCTGTGGAGAAGTTTGGCACCAATTGGAGTCGTTTCAGGAGTAGACTCAGTTCAAGCGCTAATTACCGGGTGACGTCACGCAGAAATTCAATTAAACCGGATAAAGTACCAAACCACATCAGAAAAATCCCAAACTTGGTGGGTTGAACATCAATGACACTAGTAAGCCTTAGAAAAAGTGAAATAAGCATAGGGTCTTACATGTAGAAATAGAGAAGGGCACATAGCATAAGGTACACATTTTATCATAAATGGATTACATGGAAAATGACAAATAAAATCTAGGCAGCTAATGTTCTTCCTTGTCCATCGTGACGCACCGAGGGCAATGAGCTCTATGGAATGCTTTGCTCAACATTCCTTATCTTTACTGGATGATCGTCTACAAAGAGAGACATGTCGATGAACTAGTTAAATTCATCTAGGTCAGATACACCATCAACTCCTATAGCTTGTTGCTTTCCAGGGAAAACTACATGCTTTGGCTTGTCGGTCCTTTTCTTTTGATCATTAGGAGACAGGATCTGTTCAGCATAGAAGACTTGTGCAGCGTGATTAGCCATTATCCATGTATCATCTTTGTAGCCTACCTTACTTAGATCAAGAACTCTGACCCCATAGTTGTCCACTGTGACATGTTTGTCTTCAACCCATTGACATCGAAACACAGGAATCTGAAATGTACCATAGTCTAGTTCCCATATGTCCTCAACGAAGCCAAAGTATGTAGTTTCCTCACTAGTTTTAGAGTCTATGGCGTCGCATCGAACCCCACTGTTTTGTGCCATGCTCTTTTGGTCCTTAGACTTGGTATAGAATGTGAAGCCACTAATGTCATAGGTTTGCCATGTCCTGACCTGGCGTGATGGTCCAGATGCTAACACCTTGATGGTGCGTTCCTCGAGTGTTTCCCCATTTGGTATGTCCTACTCCCTTAGCCATGAAGTGAACCAATTCTTATGTTCCTTCATTAATCATTCTTTCGTGCGCCCATGATTATGTTCGCGAACCTCTTTAATGTGTTGGTTGATCAAAGGCTCCATTATCGATAGCTGATGTAGGATGCCATGATGTGCTTCGAGAACTGTATTGTAATCATTTGGGAGCAATGTTTTCTTTCCCATCCTCCCTCTTCTAGTCAGCCTACCCTCGTGTCGTGATGGAGGTAGACCTATTGCAACCTGGTCTTTTAGGACCCTGTTGCAGAATAGAGCTCCGGACTCAATAACCTCTTCCGTTAAGTACCCCTCTACCATAGACGCCTCTGGACGAGCACGAGTTGATACATAGCCATCTAGTATTGACATGAAACGCTCATATGTCCACATCTCATGCAAGTACATGGGACCCAGTGCCTCTATTTGTGGAACCAAGTGCACCACAAGGTGAACCATCATATCGAAGAATGCTGGGGGAAACACATCTCAAACTGTGACACTGTCTCCACTGCAAATTCCTTAAGAGATGCCAACTCATCACAGTCTATCACCTTTTGTGAGATCCTATTGAAGAAGTAGCAGAACCGTGTGACTGCAACCTTTATCCACACTGGGTTTATAGCCCTGATGGCAATAGGGAGGAAAGTAGTTAGCATGACATGACAATCATGTGAGTTGTAGTTGGTGAGTGTAAGGTCTTTCATTGACACAATACTACGTATGCTAGAGCAGAATCCAGATGGAACTTTCAATTTCTTTAACCACACACACATTGCATGTTTCTCATCGTTGTTGAGGTTGTAGCTTGCTGCAGGGAGGTGGTACTTGCCATTTTCTAGCCGAACAGGGTGAAGTTCTTTTTATGCCTAATTGTACCATGTCCATGCGTGAATTTAGTCCTTCCTTTGTCTTGCCCTTCATGTCTAGCAAGGTGCCAATTAGACTTTCAAACACGTTCTTCTGAACGTGCATACCATCGATCGCATGGCGTACGTCTAACTCTGGCCAGTATTCCAAATACTCAAAGAAAATAGACTTCTTCTTGAATGTAGCCCCTGGAGCTGGTTTGACATTCTTTCTTGGTTTTCCGTCTTTTGTCTTCTTCCTGAAAACAAATTTGAGTTTACTGACTATGCTGAAAACTTTTTTGCCTTTACTGTTACCTGATGGAGCAGTAGACTGTAGTTCACTATTATTGTCAAAGTACTTATCCATCTTTTTCTGTCGGTACCTGTGTCCTTTCGATAAGAAGCGTCTGTGCCTCATGTACGCTATCTTCTTAGATGCAGTAAGGTACACGTAAGCGGTGTCATCTATGCAACCACGCAACCAAGCTTCCCCTTGAACTGCCCTGATAATGTAAAGAGAGCAGGGTAGTCATTGATCGTAACAAAGATAATTGCTCTGAGCGTGAATGATTCTTTGAGGTACTCGTCCAACATTTGAACACCTGTTTCCCACAGTATCTTCATGTCCTACATTAAGGGCTCTAAGAAAACATCCATATCAACTCCAGGTTGTGTACGTCCAGAGATAAGGATGGTTAGCAAAAGATACTTTCGCTTCTGCATCAACCATAGAGGAAGGTTGTAGATGGTGAGGATCACCGGCCATGTGCTGTGCTTGCTGCTCCTCTCAGCAAATGGATTCATTCCGTCAGTACTCAGTGCGAACCTAACATTCCTTGGTTCCCTTGCAAAGTCCTTGTAGTTTTCATTGAAATCTTTCCACTGCTGGCCATCGGCTGGGTGCCGAAGCTTCCCATCGTCTTTGTGCTCATCAGAAGCATGCCAGCTCATAAGTTGGGCATCCTCTGGATTAGCGAACAAACACCTCAATCGATCGACCACAGGAAGATACCACATCACCAAAGTAGGAATCTTTTTATGCGCATAATAGTCTACTTCTTCCTTTTCGTTGCCGGTGGGTTTTGAACTACTCTTCTGGGTCTTTTGTTGGGTCTTCTTTCGTTTTTTCCCTTAGACGTGGAGGTAGCACACTCTTCCTTTATGTAGTCTTTATTTGTCTTGTACCTACTTGCACCACACTTCGGACAGCTGTCCAAGTCCTTATAATCATCACCTCGATATAGGATACAGTGATTTCTACAAGCGTGGATCTTCTCAACACCCATCGTGAGTGGACTGATTAGCTTCTTTGCATAGTACGTGTTAGCAGACACTTTGTTCTCCTTAGGAAGCATGTCTGCGATAATGCTCAAGAACGCATCGAAGCCAGCATCAGAAATACCATATCTAGCTTTGCACACCAACAACTTTAGCACAGATCGCAGCGTCGTGAACTCTTTGGTGTAACTCTTGGACTCATCGTACAAAGGCTCTTCTGCTGCCTACATCAAGGTCTCCATACCTTTCATGAAGAACACTGATGGATCTTCCACATGACGACGCAACATTGCCTCTAGAAATTCTGCATCTTCCGCAACCATATTAGTTTCGGCGCCATCTTCATTTCCTCCAGCGAAACCATGATCAAGAACATTTGGCACAACATGTTCAGCGGCTAGACCATCGGTGTCAGGTTGTTGTGTCTCGTGTATGAACTCAAACCCGTCAACAAGCACTTCTGGACCATCGGCATCGATGTTCGTAGGAATTCTAGTTGTATAAGGTGCAGAGCTACCCTTTCCATGCTTTGTCCAAATCAAGTAATCCTTCATAAATCCTTGACGGACCAGATGAGTAAGGATTTGTTGAATGTCATCAGATACAGCAAAATTTCTACAATCCATGCATGGACAATGTATGTGCGTCTTTCTTGTTCTTGAAGCATGGTTCTTAGCAGCATCAATAAACCTCTGCACCTCAGTTATGTATGATGGATCTAGTCTTGATAAATTATACATCTAGAATGACATCTCCATCACTACCTGTAAAACACCATTCATGATCTAGGGTTTAGATATGATTTATCTAGGGTTTATTATCTAGGGTTTATGGTTTAGCTTGGGATTAAAGGAAAACCCTAAGTTGCATGATTAAAAAAATCTAAATATATAGCATAATTATAGAAACACACAATTCATTAGAAATGTATAGATGTGGAAAAAATAAATTGAGAAATAAGGAGAGATATTGAAGTAAAAAACCAAAGTACCACATAATTAAAAAATAAAAAAATCTATATTTTTCTCTCTACATAAATATACAAGAACACACCATTGATTCAATCTTGCATAAACTAGCTAAAAATTGAGAAGCAAACATGAAAAGAAAGAGAGGAGAGACATTATCCAACCATCTTGAGCAACCTCATCTAACCATCTTAAGAAATAAAGACAAGAAGCTAGCTTTTCTTCTCCCACACTCATAGTGAAACCCTAAATCCAAAAAGTGGCTCTAATTGAGCATTAATGAGCAAATTAAGGCAATTGGGACATAAACTAACTTTTTTGGCAACCTCCTTCCAAGAAATCAAGATCAAAACCTCCCTCTTGTATTTTGTAAAATCTGGACCTCCTAAATCGTCTCCAATGGAAGGTGGCTGCGAGATACAATACTGCTCGGGGAGGAAGAAGTGGTATTTACACCCAGAGAAATCACAGGCAGTTGGATAAGCCAACCGCATGTAGTAATGCATCTTCACAGGCCTTAAGCCAACCGTCTGTGTAAATGTTTCATTTACACAGGCGGTTGGCTTAAGGCCTGTGAAGATGCATTACCACAGGCCGCTTGTGTAAATGAAACATTTACACAAGCCAACCGCCTGTGGTAATGCATCTTCACAAGCGGTTGGCAGCTCTGAGACCGTTCTTTTTATACCATAGGTGCGTGATAACTAAAACCGCCTGTGGTACAAAAAGTAGGCGTCGGTGTTGTACTCTTTTCTATCAGTGATGGTAAGTTTACCTCCTGTGAAACATTTCGTCGAACATGTGGTGGGTGTGCCTTGGCGAGCACCTCGGCGTGGGTACTCCTGCGATCCTCTTGCTGCTGCTCGTCTTCATCAGGGAACCTCCTCCACCGTCAGAGGGTCTCCACAGTAGCACACGCAAAAAGAACATGGCTGACTGAGCACAGCGAGCACCTCCACCACCTGACTCACGAGCACCTCCATGGGCGTGATTGAGCACAGCGAGCACCTCCACCACCTGGCTAACGAGCACCTCCATGGCTGACTGAGCACAGCGAGCACCTCCACCACCTGGCTGACGAGCACGGCAAGCACCTCCTCTCTTCCATGGCTGATGAGCACGGCGAGCACCTGGGCGAGCACCTCCTCCACCGCCGCCGGCGGCCACCGCTCGCCCAGGACCCGATTGGAGCCCCGATCGGAGAAATCTAAGGCCGGAGGCTCAACGCGATTCTGGTGCCCCGGGGCTCATGTGTGCACCCTTTACCTGCCGTTCGAATCTTTTCAAGATTCGTGCTAATTTATGAGTTCAACAGCTGCAATTTTTACTTAGATTGTGTTTAGTTGGTGCTGTAAAATTTTTGAAAGCACAATAACTCTTTTGTTTGTATTTGATAATTAGTGTCCAATCATAGATTAATTAGGTTCAAAAGATTCGTCTCGTGATTTATAACCAAACTATGTAATTAGTTATTTTTTTATCTATATTTAATACTCCATGCATGCGTTGAAAGATTCGATGTGACGAAGAATCTTGTAAAATTTTTGGAAGTTTGGGCTGTGTTTAGATCACTAGAAAAGTGCACTATACAAAAAAGATTCCCCGTCATATCAAACTTGCGATACATGCATGGAGTACTAAATGTGGATAAAATCAAAAACTAATTGTACAGTTTGGTCGTACTTTGCGAGACGAATGTTTTGAGCCTAATTAGTTAATAATTGAACAATTATTACCAAATACAAACGAAATGCTACAGTAAATTTTGACGCTCCAAAATTTAGAACTAAACACAGCCTTAAGTATCTAAACACACCCTTAAGTACACTGAACCTTGTAACAGTTCTGACATCCTTATCACAGAAGGCTGCCAAGCTGCAGGTTCCTGGGCCGTCAGCGCCCCAACAGTCAATGAACCAGTGATCTCATTTATTCCTTGTGCAGATATTTGGTCATTTTGTTGTTACCAATATTCAAATGCCATATTTATTAAATTATACATCCAATTTATAATCCGATTGAACCATTGTATTCCTTACCATTAAATCTACAAATCAAGACCAATATTGAATATGTTCTCATAAAAAATAAAATAACAACATATGGCTCTACATGAAATTCTCATAGCTTTTATATATTATTAAGCATTCTTGCAATAAGAAGTAACGAAACATAAAGTTTTGAAGTGATTTTTATATGACAAGATAAATGCAATGTGTTCCACGGAAACATAATAGTGATACGATAATTTAAGTATGAGTACTACCATCATTATTAACCAATAGGTCCATGGAGAAGAGATCTAGGAAAAATAATAATAGTAATGGTAAGCAGTAGGGACTAAGTAGCGGCAACAAAGCTTTAATTAATTTTTAAACAAGTTGCCAATGATGCATAATTTCGTATCATAGGATAGGTAACATCTAGAGATGAAATCTAATCTTCAAAAAATAAAAAGCAATTATGCACATTTTTATTGAGAGATCAAAGGATGGAGAAATTAGGCTCACCATTGATCCCCTGTGAGACAGCTGCCAAGATGGAGTTTGAGCAATTAGAAGTTTGCACCCTGTTCGTTTCGCTGGATCAGCAGAATCAGCAGCCATCCAGCAGTGTTTTTCTCTCACAACAAACCAGCAAACAGTACTTTCAGCCACAATAAACCAGCGAAACGAACAGGGTGTTGGGAGGCGGCACACCAGATGTTGTGATGATCCATACACCTGTACATGCCTTTTGAATAATTAAATTGATGAGCCTAGCCCATACGTTCCTTTGTAATTATAGAAAATATGAGGTTGCCGACTGTCCAGATGAGGCTGCTGAGTGCTGACCGTTTCTGATGCGAAGTGGAGAACTGTGTAGAATTAGTTCCGACGCAGACTCTGTACAACTAGGGCCTTGTTTAGATTGGTGAATTGGGGAGAAAAACACTGTATCAGAATTCCTGTAGCATTTCGTTTGTATTTGGTAAAAATTATCCAAATTTTGACTAACTAGGCTTAAAATGTTCGTCTCGCAAAGTACAACAAAACTGTGCAATTAGTTTTTGATTTCATCAACATTTAGTATTCCATGCATTTGCCGACATTTTGATGTGACGGGGAATCTTCTTTTTGCATAGTGGAATTTGGGGAGAGAATTGGGTAACTGAACAAGGCCTAGGTGCGATTTTGGATTTTAGACTCAGCGCTGGATAGTGGTATACGTATTTTATACGACTTTGGATTTATGGTGCAGAGGAACGGTGGGTGGATAGTGTACTATTTGGTCAGACAGTGTACATAGAGTTTTTTTTATTCTTTATGACTGGATAGTATACGTTTTCGACATCACAAGATAGATTATTACTTTAGAGTTTTTTTATATTTATTAGATAAAGAAAATGTATCTCTTGACTAGATCTACATCTTTCTAGCCTTGATTTTTCATTAAGGTTGTTAAAGTGCACAAAAAATAATAAAAAGTTTTAGCAGCATATTAATCGCGCACTCGCGTTTGTTGTCTTTAAAAAAATCATATATTTCACATCGGAGTCAAATGAAGATACTTTCACATGAAAGTTGTAGCCCTCAATGGCATGTACAACTTTGTGATTTTGAGTTTTTTTAGTTCGTCATTAAGATGCTGAAAGAAAATAATTCAAAGTTTTAGCAAAAATATTAATCCCGTACAAGCACTTGTCATCTTAGAAAAATCATATCATTCTTGTATGGTGTGAAACGAAGATACCTTTTATATGAAAGTTGTAATTCTCAACAAGATCTACAACCTTTTATTTTTGAATTTTTCACTTAAGGACATTAAAATGCTAAAATAATTCAAAGTTTTAGAAGTATATTCCTTCATATAAGACTATATGTTGCTGGTGATCCAACACTTTGTTTCATCCTCCCCCTGTTGAGTTGAGGTGAGCATTGATACATCTTACTTCCTTTGGAATTTGAAAGTTGAAAACCTTCTTGTTGCATCCTAGCAAGTTTGCCCCTCTTTTTATAGTACGTCCATCTATCATAAACCCTATGAAAGTCCCTAGTTTGGTTCTGGCCAATTGATGAAACCCTAGTACTAATCACAAGTGCTTAAGTGTGATAGCAAAAGGTGATTGGTATACTCCAAGGTGATGGCATAGATGCATGATGATCATGGTGATGAAGTGCCTGACTTGGAGATGAAGATGGAGGAGAAGTGCAAACCTATGGAGCTCAAGGCAAAGGTATCATTAGGGCTTTGCATTTTGGTGATCAAGACACCTAGAGAGTGTGATCACATTTAGGATCGGTAGCCGTACTATAAAGAGGGGAATTTGCGGGGCTATTGATCACTTAAGTGCCACTAGATGAGGATTCATTTGCATATGCATTTAGATCAAGTGGAGAGCTAACCTAACTCCTTCAAAATGGTTGCGAAAAATGTTAACACACATGCACATGGTGATGTACGCTTGGCGGTGTTAGCACATTTGCGAAGAAGGTGGAGTTTGAGGGATAGAGATGGGTTTGGGACCCTCTCTCCCTCCCGCCGAGCCTCGGCGGGATTCGACGCTTTTCAAAAAGTGAAAACGCTATTTTTTTGAGCGATCGAACGTGGTGGTCGAGCCGATCAGACGCTAGGGTCGCGTCTGGTCAGTTCATCCCGCGAACAGAGGAGCAATGCGCGCACCTGCACATCAAGTGCGAAGCGACCAGACGCGTTGCGTCAGCGTTCGGTCGGGGTGACTTCAGCAGTGAGTGAAGCAGTGAAAGGCGAAGTGTTGATCGGATGTTGGGATGTGTCCGGTCGACAAAAATGCTCTCTTGTAGCGTTCTGTACTCGACCGGATGCCGCATTGATCAGCGTTAGGTGCTTGTAGTGGCATGTTCAGTCAGTTGGCTTAGCAGCGCGAGGTTGCAGTGACCAAACACCGGGCACGCGTCCGATCGATTTGATCGACACGTCCGGTCACCCTCCTGCGCATGTGACTTCGTTTCTTGACCGTTGGCGATCGTGCGGCTCTGTTTTAAAGTGTGACATGTGATGAGCATCGGGCGTTCGCGCACGGCGCGACCGGACGCTAGACCACGTTAGGTGCAGATGCACCTGTGTGCCTGGTTGGCCCGTAGGAGCAGTTTTAGGAGCCCAATGGCTCTATTCCTTTTGGGGCTCCTATATATACTTGTTGGCTGGCTTGGGGAGGTCTCTCTTGGATATTTTGACATTCTAACATCCTCTTGAGCTAAGCATACTCCCTCCCACTCATCTCCCTTGCTTGATTGACAAATCAAAGTGAGATTGAGTGATCTCAAGTGCATTTGCTTATGAGTTTACATCTAGTTGGCACTTGGGTGAGCATTGGATGTGGGATTCTTGTTTCTCTTGGTGGTTGCCATCACCTAGACTGCTTGGAGCAGCAGAGGAGGTCCAGCACGAGTTTGTGATTGTTTGTGGCCGGCTCCGGCGACTTGTGAGGGGCTTTGCACCTTCCCCGGTGAAGAGCCACAAGGTAGCTCTAATACATTGCACGTGTCATTGAGTTACCACACTAGCGGTAGGTTCTTGCTGTGCTCTTGGAGAGCTAGGATGTGGACTCCCTATCAGCCACCGAACCACATAGTGTTGGTCGACACAACGGGGACTAGCGTGCCGGCAAAGCACATGAACCTTAGGAGAAAAATTCTTGTGTCTCTCTTGTGTTGATTGGCATTCTCCCAGTGATTGGCTTCATAATTGTCATTCTTATTGATTGGTTCACTACCTCGACGCGACGGTATAATCATCATCATATCTCTTTACATTCCGCAAGTTATCCTTTGTGCTTTTAGCTTGTGTAGCTTTAGTTGCTCTCTAGTGTAGCTTGTAGCTCTCTAGTTTAGTTGTAAAGTAGCAACTTCGACCTTGAGTGCATAGAGACATTAAGTACTAGAATTGCTTGGATAGGTGCCTTGCAACCCTTGTAGAGCTAGGCAAAATTGCATTTCACCATTTGTTGTACTAACCATTTTTGTCTAGTGCTTTTGTAGAATTTTATTAGGCTATTCACCCCCCTCTAGCCATATTAGGACCTTTCACCCTAAACCACACTTCTCTACCCAACCTTAGACCGGTGCAATGAAATGACTTACAAATATACCATTTCCTTAGGCATTCCATTTCATCTCCATTGTCGTTGATGCCACCCAAACATCCAACCTATATCTTATGGAATGTTGAAACACGATCACACAAAGGTGTAGCCAACCACGCTATTGCTGATCATTGCCCATTGCATGAAGTTCCCCCTTCTCCTCCTTCTCTACTCCTCTTTCTTATTCAGATGTTGTTGATGTTGGTGTTATTGTTGTCGAAGAAGAGAAAAAGAAGAAGACGATGAAGAAGAGGAAGAAGAAGAAGAGGAGGAGGAGGAAAGAAGAAAAGATGAAGAAAAAGAATAATAGAAAAAGTAGAAGATGAGACGAAGAAGATGACGACGAAGACGAAGAAGAATCAGAAGAGAAGAAGACGATGAAGTAGACAATAAAGAAGAGGAAAAAGAAGAAAAGGAAAGAATATGAAGTGGACGAAGGAGAAGAAGAAGACAAAGAAGAAGAGAAAAAGAAGAAGCGGAAGAAAGAAGTAGAGAGAAAGAAAACAAGGAAAAAGACAACGAATAAGATGACAAAGAACAGGAAGAAGACAAAGAAGAAGAGACAAGAAGATGAAGAGGATGATAAAGAAGAAGAAGAAGAAGAAAAGAAAAGAGGAAGAAGACGATGAAGAAGACAATGAAAAAGAGGAGAAGGAGGAGGAGGAGGAGGAAGAAGAAGATGAAGAAGAAGAAGACCACAAAGAAGAAGAAGAAGAAGAGGAAGAAGAAAATCAAGAAGAGGAAGGAGAAGAGGAAAGAAGACAAAGAGGACGAAGAAGAAGGATGAGAAGAAGAAAAAGAGGAGGAGGAGAAAAAGAAGAAGCGAAAGAAGAAAAAAAGAAGAGGAAAGAAGATGAAGTGGACAAAAAAGAAGAAGAAAAAGAAGAAGAGAAAAATAGAATATGAGATGAATACGACAAAGAAGACGACGAAGAAGAAGAGGAAGAAGTAGAAGAAGATGAAGAAGAAGAGGAAGAATAAGAGGAATAGGAGGAAGAAGAGAAAACAACAACAACAACAACAACAAGATGACGAAGAAGAAGAAGAGAAAAAGAAGTAGAGAAAAGAAGACGAGAAAAAAGACAACAAAGAAGATGACAAAGAAGAGCAAGAAGAAGAAGAAGAAGAAAGAAGATGAAGAGGACAAAGAGGAAGAAGAAGAAGAAGAAGAATAAGAAGAAGAGAAAAATAAGAAGAGGAGAAGATGAGGAAGAAGATGACAAAAAAGACAAAGAAGAAGAGGCAAAGGAGACAATGAAGAAGAGGAGGTACCTTTGTCTTGGGCGTTCCATATATCATGAAGAAGAAGACAATGAAGAAAAAGAAGAGAAAAATAGAATATGAGAAGAATACGACAAAGAAGACGACGAAGAAGAAGAGGAAGAAGTAGAAGAAGATGAGGAAGAAGATGATGAAGAGGAAAAATAAGAGGAAGAGGAGGAAGAAGAGGAAACAACAACAACAACAACAACAACAACAACAACAACAACAACAACAACAACAACAACAACAACAACAACAACAACAACAACAACAACAACAACAACAACAACAACAACAACAACAAGATGACGAAGAAGAAGAGAAAAAGAAGTAGAGAAAAGAAGACAAGAAAAAAGACAATGAAGATGACAAAGAAGAGCAAGAAGAAGAAGAAGAAAGAAGATGAAGAGGACAAAGAGGAAGAAGAAGAAGAAGAAGAAGAGAAAAAAAAGAGGAGGAGAAGACGAGGAAGAAGATGACAAAAAAGACAAAGAAGAGGCAAAGAAGACGAGGAAGAAGACGACAAAAAAGACAAAGAAGAAGAGGAAAGAAGTCAGAGAAGAAGAAGAGGAGGAGAAGAAGATGAAGAAAAGGGAGAAGAAGAAGAAGAGAAGAAGAATACGAGGAAAAAGACAATGATGAAGAGGAATGATGACAAAGAGGATGATGATGAAGAAGACGAAGAATAAGAAGAGAAAAGAAGAAGCAGAAGAGAGAAGTATGAAAAATAAGATGAGGAAAAAGACGACGACGAAGAAGAAGAAAAAGAAGAAGAAGAGGAGGAGGAAAGAAAGATGAAGAGGATGACGAAGAAGAAGAAAAGGAGGAAAAGAAGAAAGAAGAAAAACAAGAAGACAAAAAGAAGAAGAGGTAAAGAAGACGAGGAAGAAGAGAAAAGAATAAAAGGAAAGAATATGAAGAATGCGAAGAAGAAGAAGAGAAAAGAAGAAGCAGAAGATGAAGAAAAAGAGAAAAAGAAGACAAGGAAGAACACGGTGAAGAAAATGACAAAGAAGAGGAAGAAGAAGAGGAGGAAAGAAGACTAAGTGGACGACGAAGAAGAATAGGCAGAAGGAAGAAGGAGAAGAGAATAACTAGAAGAGGAGAATGTAACACCCTAAAATTTTGGAAAGAAGAAAAATAGGAAAATATGATTTTTATATATATTTTTGTGAGCATGCAAATTTAGGATAATAATAATTTTTATAAATTTAAAATTTAATCTAAGGGTAGGAACATGATTGAGCATTCATGCTGCTACATTTGGGATTTTGTAATGAGTGGTTTAAATCAAATTCAATTTGGATTTGAAAATCCTTTGAAAATTGGCTTTGAAAAATTTGAAAAAGAAAAAGAGAAAGGAAATTTTCTTCTTCGGGCCGCATTCTTCCCGCAGCCCAGTGCTCGGCATGCAGCGGCGGCCCACTTTTTCTTCCCCCGCGCCCGCCTCCGGTTTTCTTGGGCCGAGCCCAAGCCGTGGCCAGCCGGCCCGTCTTCGCGCGCACGGCCGCGTCCCGCACCGAGCCGCTGACATGCTGGTCCCACCTGTCAGCGTCCGCCTCCCTTTCCTTTCTTCTTCCTCCAGCTCCTTCCAACCGCGAGCACCGCCTTCCTCTCTCTCTTTGATTCGGTGATCCGAATCCGCATCAAATCTCCCTTCTTTCCTTACTTACCGACGCCTACGGGCTATAAAACGAGGCCCCCGCACCCTTCCGCCCTCATTCCATCCCTTTTGGGCTGTCGTAGTCATCTAGCCTCGCCACCGCAAGCACCACCACCACCATAGCCGCCATCCCGAGCTAGCCGCCACTTTCTGGCCGTCCTCTGGTCCTATCTTCGCGCGGGGTGAGTTCGCCGTGAGCTTCTCGATCTCCCGGTGTTTTCCCTTCATCATTTGGTGGTCGGAGATGCGTTTTGGCCTTTTCCGATGATGGCGCCGCCGTGGGAGCTCGCCGACGGCCGGGAATCGGCCGGAGCGCCGCCGGCATCCCTTCTCTCTCTCCCCGATCCAATCTGGATCGTTGATTTTGAATCCGACGGTTGTAATTAGAAGATACCGGTTCATTCGTAGTTTTGTAAAAGAGACCCTGAGTTTTTAGTATATCGAACCCGCAGTCCTAAAACGGAAAGTTCCGAGTACGCTTTGATCGGTTGAAAACGTATTTCGTTTCGGTAAATGAAAAATACGTTTTCTGATATTTATAGTTTTGCCACTCAACTTGTTTTAGTCGTAGAATCTCCGTTTTAACTCCGATTTGATCCATTCAAATTGCGTTAGATTCATATTTGCGAGCTCTACGTGATTATGGAACTGTACAATAGGTTTGGATTAATTAATTTTCGAGTTTTTATTAAAGTATTTATTTTTCTATAGCAAATCTTCGTAAATTCTTAACTTTGTCATTTTAGCTCCGTTTTTCGTGATCTTCGCGTCTGTGTGATCCTAGCAAGTCATAGATTCGTTTAAAGACTTTTTATTTTGTTTTCTTACTGATGGTGTACTGTTCTAATTATAGTTTTGTGTGTTTATGCATGATTGCCTCTGGATGTGTGTTGTTGCTGTTGTTGATCGAGTATAGACGGTGAGCAATTCGTTGGGGATCAAGAGCCTTTCTACTAGCAAGATCTTCAGGACCAGTTTGATCAAGGCAAGTATAGCATGGGATTATCCTTGTTGTCCTATTCACAATATGCAAATAATATCATTATGCATCTATTCCTTGTTAAGGATGACTTAGTGATTGATCCTACACCTTGATACCTATTACAATGCATTGAGTAGTATGGCTAGTGCTTAAACATGGACTATGATCATGTAAATTGATTAGAGCAATATGCAACAAACATTAAAAGATGATTTTGATTACTGTTTAAAGGGGATTAGAGCATGGGGGTTACTTTTGATGCTCTAATTACTCTCCATAAGGACTCATCTATAAGCGAAAATCCGGGATTTACAGTACAACTGTGGGGGCTATATGACTCTGGCTTTAGTCATATAGAAGGACCTTTTCTAGCTTGTTAGAGGTAACCTTTTTGGCGTAAGAATGGCTTGACGAATCGGGTATAGTGCGGCCTCTGTCCTTATGTGTATAGGCTGCGGGTTATTGTGCCATTTGGAAGGGGGGCTCTATATCTGTTTGCTGAGTGAATCTAATGGCCCTAACTTGTTAGACGAACCTTCGAAAGACTTCATAGTGTTTACCCAGCCTGCTCACCTTGGTAGTGTTTTGGGAGTAATTAACCTGGGCATATGGGTAACACGACTCATAGTGAAAGTGTACAACCTCTGCAGAGTGTAAAACTGTTATAACAGCCGTGCTCACAGTCACGAGTGGCCTTGGACCCTTATGGAATAGTTGATAATTGTTAATGGTTATGTTTTTTCTATTCATCAATCATTTCACATGGATCATATGTTTATTGTTTACATTGAGACATTTTGATGCTATTGATATGCTAAAATTATGCTAACTAAAAGCTACATACTGATAAACCAATGTTATGCCTTTTGAGCCTCATGAACCCCATGTTACACTTGTTGAGTACGAGATGTACTTATGCTTGTTTATTTTTCTTACTTGGATAAAAATCCCGGATGGGTAACAGATGGTGGTAAAAGTGACTACTACGCCTACTTCTCTGAAGATTACTAGACTTGCAGTCAACCAGTCAATGTACCTGTGATTGGAGCTACCACGAGAGTTTATTATTTTTACTTCTGCTACAATTTGTGTTAAGACTATGTGTTAAATATCGTGATGTAATAGCATTTGTGATGATACTTCCGTTATAATTGTTAACTTATGTGTGATTGATCTCTGGGCACACATAAGGGTATGCATTCCATTTGGTCGTTAAATGGGTGTGACAAATTGGTATCAGAGCTCTTGTTGACTGTAGTACGCAAGCCTAGCTAGAAATGATCGATTTAGTATCATCTTTACACTATTTTTATGCTCACTATCTTGCTCTTGTTATTTGATAAATTTTTATGCTTCTTATGTCTCTTTCTATTACGAAATTTTGCCTCTATTCTAACTACATTTAAAAATTCTGTAGATGGCCCGTGACCGTAAGACTGCCCGCATCAGCTCTGGAGGATACTACCCACCTCATGCCCTGCTTGCAACTGAAGAGCCACAAGAGCCAGAACCCCAGGAACAGGAGCAGGCCCCTGAAGCACCAATCCAAGCACCAGCACCTCCCCAGGAAGAGCACGAGCCTGCAGAAGATCCAGAGATCATCGAGATTGAAGATGATGAAGAGGAAGCTAATGGAGGAGGACAACCCCCGTCTCCACCACATAATGAAGCTCTTGGAGATATGCCACCTCCTCCAATGGGGTGGACTGTGAGGATCTACCACAGGAATAGAGGGAATGCTGTCTCTCATCTTCGCCTTGTGGGGATGCTAACTGCTTACTTCGCTGATTGGCATCCAGCTGTGGAGTACGTCTGCTGGGAGTACACTCATCCACTGGAGGATACGTACTAGAAGGCGAGGGCAAGCATCTTTGCACATAAACAAGACAAGGGGGGTATCAGCTGGACAGAATGTTCTCTCACATGGGTCATCGAGCTACTATAGAGGATAGCATTGAAGATGCTGCTTTTAAAGCATGTATGGGTCTCCGCTATCTTCGCTATAACCTTATGAAGCATGACATTCATCGCTACTTTCCTCGTGCACACCCCGACCTTGGATGGGCTATGACAGATCCAGTGCAGCTAGAGCCACTACCTCGGGTGATGGTGAACCTTGTCTATGATATGATGGATAGGAAGCTGCAGTTAGAAGAGATGGTGAAGGCACAAGGGAAGACTATCAAGAGGTGCCAAGTAACCATTGATGAACTCCGAGCAAACCAAGGCATGTCCAAGATTTATGAGACATTAGAGCATGAGCCACTTCCTTAGGAAGTAGGAGTCCTTTATGTAATAAGAACGTTCTTAGTAACGTTAGTGGAGTCAGACGAGTCTGTCGTGTGGTTTGAACTTTGGTGTGCTAGTTGCTTTATTATTATGCTTATGTGTGAGTTGGATCTTTGTTTGAGTGTTGGGACTTGTAGGCATGTCTACAAGTTCCATTTTTAAGAATAATAAGTTTAATAGTCAAGGGAATAATAGTTGGGTTTGGTATTATCACGTTTCTGTCCTTGCTGTTTTCTGGAGCAGTCTACAATATTTCTCCTATAGTTTAAAAACGGTTCATGCAATATTTATGAATTTTTTATGATAGAAACTATACTTAAGCATCTTTCAAATGCCACTGGAATTACCTTTTTATCTGATCTGGTTCGAGAGATATAATTTTCACAAGTTAAAGTTTCTGCACAGTCTAGAATCTGGAATAGTTTCTGTTACGCCTTATTTTTCATAGACTTAGTTACAGAATCTGATCTTGAGGTCTGAATAGAAGTTGTGGATAATTTCATAAGCTTTCCAACCATATAAAGCACGCCTCTTTTGGACTTCTGTAGCTCGAGATATGATTGAAATACTGAACTGTCAATATTGCTACTCGTCCAGAAAACTTTCAGATCTCATTCTTTATCTTATAAGTTCTTGATAACATGGAATTCTTAAAGTTTGCATGTTTATGGGTGGCAGATGGCCGGAAGAGGAAGAGGCAGGGGTCGTGGAAACATTCCCCCAAATCCACCACCACCACCGCCACCAACTATCGAGCAACTGTTGGCAGTGCAGACGCAGTTGATGCAATAACTGGTGCAGAATCAGCAAAATCAGCCAGTTGCTGGGGCTCAACCACGTGATAAGCGTGGTGAATTTTTGAAGGGTCATCCCCTAGTGTTCACACATGCTGCTGATCCTTTGGAAGCCGATGATTGGCTTCGTGCTGTGGAGAAGCAACTCAATATTGCACAATGTGATGACCGACAGAAGGTGCTATTCGCTTCTGGACAACTTCAGGGAGAAGCTCAGGATTGGTGGGAGTCATATGAGTATGGTCATCCCGCCAATGCTCCTGCAGTCACCTGGCAGGAGTTTAGAGAGAACTTCAGGGCTTACCATATACCTGAAGGGATGATAGAGTTGAAGGCGGAGGAATTCAGGAACTTGACCCAAGGGTCAATGTCTGTAGCTGAGTACCGTGACAAGTTTGCTCAATTTTTACGATATGCTCCACATGAGGTGGCCAATGACAATGATAAGCAGCGTCGCTTCTTGAAGGGATTATATGATGGACTACAGTTGCAGTTGATGTCCAATACCTACCCTAACTTTCAGACGCTTGTGAACCGCGCTATCGTGGTGGATAACAAGCGCAAGGAAATGGATGCTAAAAGGAAAAGGTTACAGGGACAAGCCTCTGGTAGCAACACCCGTTCACGTACTGGCTTTCAGCAGACTAATCAACAGAGGCCTCCTTCTGGACGGTGGAATCGTGGTCAGGCCCCTTACCGTGGACAGTTCCCACAACGTCCTCCATTCCAGCCGTAGAATAGCAACCAACGTCCTCCGCAGCAGAATGGGAATCAAGCACAACGTTAGGGTCCTTCCAACAACACTCCCACGAAGACTATGCTCCCAGTACTCCCAACAGGTGTTTCTGATGTGAGAAAGAAGGTCACTTGTCCTACAATTGCCCTGAGAAGCCCAACCAGCAGACTCCCTAGAGATAGAGCAGCCACCAGAAGCCAGCACCTAACTCTGGAAGGGTGAATCACTTGTCCCAGGAGACCGCAGTAGAGGAGCCAGAAGTTATGCTTGGTACGTTCGATGTCCACTCTACTCCCGCCACTGTTCTTTTTTATTCTGGAGCATCACATTCTTTCATATCACAATCATTTGTTAGAATACATAGAATCCATTTGTGTGCCATGAAGAACCCTATCTTAGTAAACTCACCTAGTGGAAGCATGCCAGCATCTTATCGCTGTCTTCCGATTAGTCTCAATTTAAGGGGGGTAGAGTTTACAGTTAGTCCTATAGTATTGAGAACAGCTGGGATTGATCTTATATTGGGAATGGATTGGATGATGCAACAACAAGCTGAGATTCAGTGCAAGGGTAAATCAGTCGTACTGACAACACCAAAGGGTGATAGAATCAAGGTTGAGGTAAAAGTACAAAAACAGGAGACCGCTATAGTGAACCAGCTCAATGACGGTGCCAACCAGGAAGATCCAGTTGTGGAGGAGTTTCCCGATGTGTTTCCTGAGGAATTGTCAGGTATGCCACCAGACCGTGACATTGAATTTATTATTGAATTATTACCTGGAACTGCACCCATAGCTAAGCGTCCATATAGAATGGGAGTAAATGAATTAGAAGAACTTAAGAAACAAATTAAGGAGTTGTAGGATAAGGGTTTTATTCGTCCTAGTTCTTCACCGTGGGGAGCACCAGTGATTTTTGTGGATAAGAAAGATGGAACTCAGAGGATGTGTGTAGATTATCGGTCTCTCAATGAGGTTACTATCAAGAATAAGTACCCATTGCCTAGAATTGATGACCTATTTGATCAGTTGAGAGGAGCTTGTGTATTCTCCAAGATTGATCTTCGCTCTAGGTATCATCAATTGAAGATTCGTGCCAGGGATATACCAAAGACAGCTTTCACCACACGGTATGGGTTATATGAGTATACAGTGATGTCTTTTGGTTTGACTAACGCCCCTGCATACTTCATGTACTTAATGAATAAGGTGTTCATGGAATATCTGGACAAGTTTGTAGTGGTATTCATTGATGATATTCTAGTATTTTCCAAGACTGAGGAAGAACATGCTGAACATTTGAGGTTGGTCTTGCAAAAGCTCATAGAACACCAACTATATGCAAAAAGGAGTAAATGTGAGTTTTGGTTGAAGGAAGTTTCTTTTCTGGGTCACATTGTCTCAAATGGAGGAATATCAGTAGATCCTGGCAAGGTGAAAGATGTATTGAACTGGAAGCCACCCATCAATGTAAGTGAGATCCGTAGCTTCTTAGGATTGACTGACTATTATAGGAGATTTATAGAGGGGTTTTCAAAGCTTGCAAAACCAATGACTGCATTATTGGAGAAGAATGCCAAGTTTGTGTGGTCTGAGAAGTGCCAGGCTAATTTTGAGGAATTAAAGAAAAGATTGACTACTGCACCCGTCTTAGTTTTGCCAGATCTGAATAAACCTTTCTCTATCTATTGTGATGCATCTCGATTGGGTTTGGGATGTGTTCTGATGCAAGAAGGTAGAGTTGTGGCATATGCATCGAGACAGTTGAGGAAGCATGAGTTGAATTACCCTACTCATGATTTGGAATTAGCTGCAGTGGTTCATGCATTAAAGATATGGAGACATTATTTGATTGGACACAAGAGTGATATATACACTAATCACAAGAGTCTAAGGTATATCTTCACTCAAACAGATCTGAACTTGAGGCAGCGTAGATGGTTGGAGTTGATAAAAGACTATGATCTAGAGGTGCATTATCACCCAGGAAAGGCCAACGTTGTTTCTGATGCTCTTAGTAGGAAAAGCTATGCAAATGAAATACAAGTAATGCCTATGCCAAAAGAATTGTGTGCTGAATGGAAGCATCTGAACTTAGGGTTTACTACCCATGCAGTGGAATTAATACTAGAGCCTACTTTGGAGCAAGAAATCCGCAAGGGTCAGCTGAAGGATGAAAAGTTGGGAGAGATAGCTGAAAACATAGAGAAGGGTAAATCTCTAGGATTTCGTAAGGATGATAATGGTACGCTATGGTTTGGAAAAAGGCTGTGTGTGCCTGAGGATAAGGATATCAGGAGGGCAATTCTGCGTGAAGCTCATGAGTCAGCTTATTCCATACATCCGAGGAGTATTAAGATGTATTTGGATCTGAAAGAGAAATATTGGTGGTATGGTTTAAAGAGAGACGTTGCTGAGTATGTTGCTTTGTGTGACACTTGTCAAAGGGTGAAAGCTGAACATCAGAGACCTGTAGGATTGTTATAGCCTATGCAGATACCCGAGTGGAAATGGGAAGAGGTTGGTATGGACTTTATAGTTGGGTTGCCACGGACTCAGAGAGGATATGATTCAATTTGGGTGATAGTGGATCGCTTGACTAAGGTTGCTCATTTTCTGCCAGTGAGGACTACATATAGCAGTGCGAAGTTGGCAGAGTTGTATATGGAAAGAATAGTGAGTCTACATGGAGTTCCTAAGAAGATTGTGTTTGATCGAGGTACTCAGTTTACATCTCATTATTGGCAAAAGATACATGAATCACTGGGAACCAAACTGAATTTTAGTACAGCTTACCATCCCCAGACAGATGGTCAAACAGAGAGAATTAATCAGATATTGGAAGATATGTTGAGAGCTTGTGCTTTACAATATGGTACCAGCTGGGATAAGAGCTTGCCTTATGCAGAGTTCTCTTATAATAATAGTTATCAGAAGAGTCTTCAGATGGCACCGTTTGAGGCTCTGTATGGACGAAGGTGTAGGACCCCGTTGTTCTAGAATCAGACAGGGGAGAGTCAAGTATTTGGGCCTGATGTACTAAAGGATGCTGAAAAGAAAGTGAGAATGATTAGAGATAATCTAAAAATAGCACAGTCCCGACAGAAAAGTTATGCTGATACTCGTAGAAGAGAGTTGACTTTTGAGGTAGGGGATTATGTTTACTTGAAAGTGTCTCCCATGAGAAGTGTGAAGAGATTTAACATGAAAGGTAAATTGGCACCAAGATATATTGGACCTTTCAAGATTATAGAGAGACGTGGTGAAGTGGCATATCAATTGGAATTACCCGAGAGTTTGGCAGATGTACATGATGTGTTCCATGTGTCTCAACTGAAGAAATGTTTGCGAGTACCAGAGGAACAGATTCCATTAGAGGAGCTCACTGTTAAGGAGGATCTTACATATGAAGAGTTCCCGGTTAAAATTTTGGAGACTGCTGACAGAGTCACAAGAAGTCGAACAATCAAAATGTGTAAGGTACAGTGGAATCGGTACACAGCAGAAGAGGCTACTTGAGAGCGAGAAGAGGATCTGAGAAAAACCTACCCGCAATTGTTTGAGTAAGCATCAGTCGAATCTCGAGACGAGATTCATCTTAAGGGGGTAGAATTGTAACACCCTAAAATTTTGGAAAGAAGAAAAATAGGAAAATATGATTTTTATATATATTTTTGTGAGCATGCAAATTTAGGATAATAATAATTTTATAAATTTAAAATTTAATCTAAGGGTAGGAACATAATTGAGCATTCATGCTGCTGCATTTGGGATTTTGTAAAGAGTGGTTTAAATCAAATTCAATTTGGATTTGAAAATCCTTTGAAAATTGGCTTTGAAAAATTTGAAAAAGAAAAAGAGAAAGGAAATTTTCTTCTTCGGGCCGCATTCTTCCCACAGCCCAGTGCTCGGCCGGCAGCGGCGGCCCACTTTTTCTTCCCCCGCGCCCGCCTCCGGTTTTCTTGGGCTGCCGCGGCCAGCCGGCCCGTCTTCGCGCGCGCGGCCGCGTCCCGCACCGAGCCGCTGACATGTTGGTCCCACCCATCAGCGTCCACCTCCCTTTCCTTTCTTCTTCCTCCAGCTCCTTCCAACCGCGAGCACCGCCTTCCTCTCTCTCTTCGATTCGGTGATCCGAATCCGCATCAAATCTCCCTTCTTTCCTTACTTACCGACGCCTACGGGCCATAAAACGAGGCCCCCGCACCCTTCCGCCCTCATTCCATCCCTTTTGGGCTGCCGTAGTCATCTAGCCTCGCCACCGCAAGCACCACCGCCGCCATAGCCGCCATCCCGAGCTAGCCGCCACTTTCCGGCCGTCCTCTGGTCCTATCTTCGCGCGGGGTGAGTTCGCCGTGAGCTTCTCGATCTCCCGGTGTTTTCCCTTCATCATTTGGTGGTCGGAGATGCATTTTGGCCTTTTCCGATGATGGCGCCGCCGTGGGAGCTCGCCGACGGCCGGGAATCGGCCGGAGCGCCGCCGGCATCCCTTCTCTCTCTCCCCGATCCAATCTGGATCGTTGATTTTGAATCCGACGGTTGTAATTAGAAGATACCGGTTCATTCGTAGTTTTGTAAAAGAGACCCTGAGTTTTTAGTATATCGAACCCGCAGTCCTAAAACAGAAAGTTCCGAGTACGCTTTGATCGGTTGAAAACGTATTTCGTTTCGGTAAATGAAAAATACGTTTTCTGATATTTATAGTTTTGCCACTCAACTTGTTTTAGTCGTAGAATCTCCGTTTTAACTCCGATTTGATCCATTCAAATTGCGTTAGATTCATATTTGCGAGCTCTACGTGATTATGGAACTGTACAATAGGTTTGGATTAATTAATTTTCGAGTTTTTATTAAAGTATTTATTTTTCTATAGCAAATCTTCGTAAATTCTTAACTTTGTCATTTTAGCTCCGTTTTTCGTGATCTTCGCGTCTGTGTGATCCTAGCAAGTCATAGATTCGTTTAAAGACTTTTTATTTTGTTTTCTTACTGATGGTGTACTGTTCTAATTATAGTTTTGTGTGTTTATGCATGATTGCCTCTGGATGTGTGTTGTTGCTGTTGTTGATCGAGTATAGACGGTGAGCAATTCGTTGGGGATCAAGAGCCTTTCTACTAGCAAGATCTTCAGGACCAGTTTGATCAAGGCAAGTATAGCATGGGATTATCCTTGTTGTCCTATTCACAATATGCAAATAATATCATTATGCATCTATTCCTTGTTAAGGATGACTTAGTGATTGATCCTACACCTTGATACCTATTACAATGCATTGAGTAGTATGGCTAGTGCTTAAACATGGACTATGATCATGTAAATTGATTAGAGCAATATGCAACAAACATTAAAAGATGATTTTGATTACTGTTTAAAGGGGATTAGAGCATGGGGGTTACTTTTGATGCTCTAATTACTCTCCATAAGGACTCATCTATAAGCGAAAATCCAGGATTTACAGTACAACTGTGGGGGCTATATGGCTCTGGCTTTAGTCATATAGAAGGACCTTTTCTAGCTTGTTAGAGGTAACATTTTTGGCGTAAGAATGGCTTGACGAATCGGGTATAGTGCGGCCTCTGTCCTTATGTGTATAGGCTGCGGGTTATTGTGCCATTTGGAAGGGGGGCTCTACATCTGTTTGCCGAGTGAATCTAATAGCCCTAACTTGTTAGACGAACCTTCAAAGACTTCATAGTGTTTACCCTGCCTGCTCACCTTGGTAGTGTTTTGGGAGTAATTAACCCGGGCATATGGGTAACATGACTCATAGTGAAAGTGTACAACCTCTGCAGAGTGTAAAACTGTTATAACAGTCGTGCTCACAGTCACGAGTGGCCTTGGACCCTTATGGAATAGTTGATAATTGTTAATGGTTATGTTTTTGCTATTCATCAATCATTTCACATGGATCATATGTTTATTGTTTACATTGAGACATTTTGATGCTATTGATATGCTAAAATTATGCTAACTAAAAGCTACATGTTGATAAACCAATGTTATGCCTTTTGAGCCTCATGAACCCCATGTTACACTTGTTGAGTACGAGATGTACTTACGCTTGTTTATTTTTCTTACTTGGATAAAAATCTCGGATGGGTAACAGATGGTGGTAATAGTGACTACTACGCCTACTTCCCTGAAGATTACTAGACTTGCAGTCAATCAGTCAATGTACCTGTGATTGGAGCTACCACGAGAGTTTATTATTTTTACTTCCGCTACAATTTGTGTTAAGACTATGTGTTAAATATCGTGATGTAATAGCATTTGTGATGATACTTCCGTTATAATTTGTTAACTTATGTGTGATTGATCTCTGGGCACACATAAGGGTATGCATTCCATTTGGTCGTTAAATGGGTGTGACAGAGAAGAAGACAAAGAAGAAGACGAGGAAGAAGATGATGAAGATGAAGACGAAGACAATGAAGAAGAAGAAGAAGGTGAAAGAAGAGGAAGAAGACGAGGTGGAAGAAGAAGAAGAAAAAGAAGAAGAGAAAAAGAAGACGACGAAGACAATGTAGAAGAAGAGGAAGAAGAAGAATAAAATAGAACAAGAAGGAGGAGAAGGAGGTATTTCATGGTATTGGCAATAATCAAACAGTAGTGTGGTTGGCTGGCCTATGGGTGATCATTGCGCATCATTTGATGAAGATCGAGGTTGGATGTTTGGATGGCATCAGTGACAATAGAGATGAAATGGAACGCCCAAGACAAAGGTACATTTATAGGGCATTTCATTGCACCGGACCAAGATTGGGTAGAGATGTGTGGTTTAGTGTTTAGGATATATGGACATACTATAGAAAGAAGGGCAAACTTGTTAGGATGCAACAAGAATGTTTTCAACTTTGAAATTCCAAACGTAGTGATATGCATCAATGCTCACCTTGACCTAGAACGCGGAGGAAGAAAGAAGTGTTGGATTGCCAACAAAATAGTCTTGTCTATAGCGTTGAAAACGGACGGAAAAATTCCCGTTCTGTTTTCCACTTTTGTCCGTTCGTTTCCGTATTTGCGGGGTCCCATTTCCGTATTTATAGAAATGGGAAAGGGGTTTTTCCGTCCGTTTCCACGAGATCCTGTTTTCACCCAAAATTGACCCTTATTTATTCTGTTTTCATCCTGTTTTAATTCTATATGAGATGTGTAGAAATTAATATGTTCATAAACCTATTAATCACCAATTATGCATGTTAACACATGGCATGCTAGTGAATACTAGATCAATAACTTCGTATGTGTATATTAATTTGTGACTTTGCTCATGTATATTCATGAATATTTAATCATATTATTCTAACTTAATTTTCCGGCTCTCCATCCGTATTTGTTCATTTCCGTGCATCCGTATATCCCAATTCTGTTTCCAAACCCGTATTTTGTGAACCCGATCTCGTTTCCACCAAAAAATATTGAAATGGAAGTAGAAATAGGGTTTTTCTGTCCGTTTCATCGCTACTTGTTTGAAGGAATATAATCATAAAACTTAAAGTTATTTTTAGCATTTTAACGTTTTTAAGTGAAAAACTCAAAACTATAAAGATATAAATCTCGAGAATTATAACTTTTATATGAAAAGTATCTTCATTTTACACAGTGCAAGAATGATATGATATTTCTAAGGTGACAAGTGCTTGCACACAATTAATATCTTTATAAAACTTTATATAATTTTCTTTCAGCATCTTAGTGACCTAAAATTAAAAAAAAACTCAAAACCACAAAGTTGTAGATGTCATTGAGGGCTACAACTTAGATATAAAATTGTCTTCATTTGACGCCATACAATAAATATATGATGTTTCAAAGACAACAAATGCGAGTACGCGATTAAGATGCCGCTGAAACTTTTTATTATTTTTTATACATTTTGACGACCTTAATGAAATAACTCAAGGCTAGAAAGTTGAGATCTACAAAAATTGCTTTTATGTATAGTTTTTTATTGCATATACAATTTCATGTGGGGCCCACATGTCTAAAACCAAACAGCTTTATGTATAGTTTTATGTACAATTTTATGTATAGTTTTTATACATTAAAGCATACTCCAAATGAAGGCCCACATGTTGATCTCAAAAACTGCTTTTATGTATACTTTTATATGTTGAGATCTACAAAAACTGTACATGGCCTCTTTGGTTGGCCCACATGTTTTTATGAGATCAACATATAAAAGTATACAATTTTATGTATAGTTTTTATACATTAAAGCATACTCCAAATGAAGGCTGGCTAAGAGGAACCAAACAGCTTCAAGTCACTTACTATCTATCTATCTAGAGCCTGGATAAGGGTTAGCCACCCAACCAAAGAGGCTCAGAGAATGAAATTCGAATGCATTGTCAAATAGAAAAGTGTAAAGTTTTTAGGGGCATAGGAGAAATAATAAGTCATCATAAGTTTAATAATGTCATACGGGGAACCCATGTTTAATAGTGATCAACGACGAAACAACTAAGGTACTGCTTACATGTAATCCTAGTAGCCATTCTAATTTTCCCAAAGTTAAACCATTTTAAAATTTGACCATGTTAGTAGAGATGACTATCAGCATTATATCTATATAACACTAAATAGTCATACTATGAATATATATTACATAATGAGAGGCTTACTCCTTAATTAGCATGGTTCACTTTAAATAAAAAGGGGCATATTTTCGTTGAACACTGATGTGTCCAAAAAATCCTAAACCATAAAGATTTTTCTGGACCAAAGGAGTATATTTTACTATTTTATCATATCCCAATTGTTGAATGCGTTCACAATGGTAATATATAATAATAGCAGCTAAAATTATGTCGCCAACAGTATCAATGAAAGTTTGTTGCAAATCCCATATTTCATCCAAATCATTAAGTATGGAAGGAAGCAGTCGATATGAAGAATGTAGCAAACAAGAGCATCTCCAAGAGTTTCCAAAATCCACTCTCAATAATGATTTTTTTTGCAAGATTGAAAAAATTGCTCTCCAACAACTCTGAATCTCAACCCCAATCTTTCCGCACTGGGAAAATTTATGCATTTGTGCGAAAATATACACGTGCATATTGATCGATCAAACTGGACGTGGAAGGACATGGGAAAAAATAAAGAGAAAGATAGGGTTCTCAATACAAATGTATAAGAGAGAGAATAAAAGTGGTTAGGGTGATTTGGAAAAATAGTCTAAGATTCCTGCTGCAAAATTGCTATGGCAGAACCGCCCGAAATAACACACTTTCGGAAGCACTCGTCTACCAGTAAACACTAAGTACCCTAAAAGTGAGCTATATCAAATAGTCCTATCAAGCACACCCCAAGGGAGAACTCAAAACAATTCACGTTTTACATCTAAAATCCAATAATGAGTACGAGCTTACAATACTTAATCCATTTCATACAATATGAGTCTTGAAAATTGATTATAATACCATAGTCCAGAGTGCGATAATTAAACAGCAGAATTAAAATGAACATCTAGTTGAAAACGATACAAGGATCCATCTGTGCCTATCAGAAGAATCCTCCACACAAGAGCTACTCAACAAGTTGCACCTGCAACAAGGAAAAATAAATTCTGAGTACACAATATACTCGCAAGACTTACCCGACTAGTGGGAACATATTTCCCAACTCTCAAGGTTATGATAGGCAGTATAGCTTGTGGGGTTTCTTTTGTTTAGCGAAAAGTGTTACTAAGAGTTCATCCTTAAGATCATGTTTTATTAGCAATCATGATTACTTCATTACCTAACCACCCTAGGTAAGCACCTATTCTACTTTCAAGCAAGGGTTGAACATTAGAACCATTTTACCTTCTTGCATATTCCAGTTCTTACTATGGTCCTAGACCATAGCCAAGTCGTACCGTCTCACGGAAATGGCGATTCGCGAACTAATATATCCCAGCTGGGTACCCCAAAACACACGTCTCATTTGTACCCCAGGCACAAACAAGACCAACCCATTCCACTCCTGTCGAGGGGTTCAGGTCCCCGTCCAAACATAGACTCCAAGCCCCCACACTTGAAACCCGGTCTCAATGCGGTGCTTAAACCTTCGCCTTTCCCCGCCTACCATTAATCGGTTCAGAAAGAGCCGAAACCTACGACAAGAGAGCAATAAGCCTTCCTACTCCTATAAGCAAGTATATGCTCAGGATAATAAATCTGTGACCCGACTACCATCCACAGCAACGGACGGTCCTCAATCGACATAAACAGGGAAAATAGTGTAACCAAGCTAAGCCCCGTGGCCACGGGACACAACTTGTTACACCCACCAATACACATACCATATCCCTGTCCGGTCACCATTTTCCTTCCATTATTTTATTACGAGAGTAATAATCATCAACTATTGTGAGTAACAGCAGGTTACTCGCGCTACCGATAGCCTAAGCATAGCAGCTATTCAAACCTACTCTGGTAAGACTCTTAGGATAGAAGTATAAATGCATTTGGTTTCCATAAAAAATTCCTGCAACGTAAATGCACAACATATATATATATATACACACACACACGGTGATTATCAAAAATAAGGGTTATGCACTGGGGCTTGCCTTGGGCAGGCGCGGTGTCAACTGAGTCAGTCAGTGGTGGCTCTAGGACCTCCTCCTACACGACAATCTCCTCCTCGTACTCCTCGACGATCTCCTTGAACTCATGCTCACCGGTGGTCATGATCTTTGCCGACTCGTTCTCTATATACATGCGATGATAATGATGTAACGATTATTATTTAAGCAACTACAACTCTTAAAATAAGAATACATATACCAAGCTAACAAGCCAGCTCTAATGACTAGCATACTAGCTAAGTATCAACTCATTAAACAAGGCATCATTTTCATTAACAAATAATAGTTTTACAAACTAAGTTCCTCTTTGTTTTATTAACGATTTAATATACTCCAAACTAGGACACATTAACTACCTTGGCAAACTAATTATTCTGAGGCTACAAAAATTACAGAGAGCATATAATAATAAAATGAATCTAATGTAAAAATTTGAGGGCTAGCACTGTTACCAATTCATCACCAAAATTCCTTCTCTAAATAACTTTAATAATATAAAGCATTCTAAAATAAAGAACGCAACCCTAAGGACATTATAGAACTATATGGACAAATTACACAAATAGATAGATCATGATTTTAGGAACCTAACAAAATTAGTTTCACAATTTTTGAACACCTACACAAATTTATATTAAATATACAAATCTAGCTCAGAATTAAAATAGAAAACTATTAACTAATTCCTTAGAAAAAGAAGAAAAGCTGAAACGGCCCAGCGTGGCCCATGCGCAGAAACGGCCCTGGTAGGGGAGCCCCCGCGCACTGGCGCTTTTGCAAAAGAGACCTCGGATTTAGAATCAACCCGCGGTCCTTTCTACTATTTCCCTATCTTTCTGACGCTCTCACTTAACCCCTGGCTTTCCTCTAATTTAGATGCGTGCGTCCCCTGAAGCAGCACGCGTGACGGCGCGGCTAACAGCGGCACTAGGTGGTTACACCGGGCACCTGGGACCCGCGCCAGCCATTCTAAGAGGCTTACTACCACCTACAGCTAGAACGACTATGTTGGTTGGCAATGAGCTAGGAGGTGCACTAACGCGTGCTGCAGCAGCGAGCAGCGGTTTACTATGGCGGCGCAACTGTTCCGGCAAGCCTAGACAGTGAGAGAGTGGTAGAGATGGCGTGGGAGCATCCATGGCTTACCCTAGTGCTAGCTGTGCCGGTGGTTGAAGCGGAGAGGGCCGGTGCTGAGCTGGCCACGTGCGATCGGGCGATGCGGTGGCGCACCGCGGCGAACACAGCCACATCAGCGGCGCCGGGGTGGCGGTAGCAGTTCAGCCGAGGTGCACAGGAGGGAGAGGGGTTGGAGACGAGTCTAGCGGTGCAGCCAATTTGGCTCTAGGCGGTTGGCGGGAGGGCTGCCATTGGTGCCTGCTGAACACGGCCTTATCGGCCCGGCGGCAAGGAAACACCCAAATTGGAGCTTGTCCAGGCGCAACTCAAGGCGCGGTAGGGACGGGCGGATAGACGACTTAATGGCGGTGCTCGGGACGCGATGAATTGAGCCGAGGTGACTCCTCCAAGCCGAATTGATGGCGCGGCTCAGACGACCATGGTAGCAGAGAGAGAAGGGGGGTTAGGTCAGTCTCGGCTCGTCCACACCTTGGCGGGACGTGGGCGGGGCCATTAGTGCGGCACGCTTGTAGCCGCTATGGACAAAACGTGCGCGTCCAAGGTCGGGCACGGCTCGTGCGGCCGTAGCCCCTTAAATGGCAAGACGACGACGACATGGCCATGTGCCGGTGCAGCAGGTGCGTGTAGCAGCGGCAGTGACATCGAGCTAGGGTTGACAGCAGTGCAGAGCCACAGGGGCGCGGATGCGACAGTGATGTGGCAGCAGCACGGAGCGACAGCAGCAGCAGGCGACAGGGGTAGAGGGGCAGGGTGGTACCAACCAGTTGTGGCCGTCGGGCGGCCAGCGGCTCGCTGTGGCCAAGCCAAGGCACGCCCGGCCAGCCCAACCCAGCAGCGCAGCATGCAGGACGTGGCCAGGCGCACGGCGCTGGACGGCCGCACGGGGTGACCCCACACGCAGAGCCAGGCAGACGAGGCAAATGGCGTGTACTAATTTTAAAGCGTCCCTAAAAACTAAACCATCGAGTTTGGAACCAAACCACCTACACCATGCTAAAGGAGGCACATCAGGCGACCAACAAGAGCTAAACCATGGCATCACTTCTTAACTAGATTTCACAAAATAAATTCACAAAATTGGTGCTATCAAACTGACTTTAAACTTAAGGATTTTTCTATTGAGCTGGTTTTGTTTTCAAGTTCCATTTCTAGGCAATTGGAAATACTAGCTAACAATATTGTTTCTCTACAGCAAGAGTTGCATTGTCCTCTACAAAGTTTGTACTTCAAACTTTAGTTAAGTGCCACACATATGTTCTATAACATTTTTGCCCAATAAAAATTGGTTTTCAACCCTACTTGATATACATGAGCTATTGAATGAACTTTCATTTAACTTTTTTATTGGTCATTTTAGGTTACAAAAAATTCATCCACACACTTTATCACATGCAATATCACATAAATATGGCGCTCATGACATGTTTTAGTGGTTTGTTTAGGGTGTAACACCGAGGGTGTTACAATTGCCTTATGTATTTTAAGAGTGAAATTTTGGAAATTGTTTGAGGAATCCAACAAATATGCTCCCAACTTTATTTTTTTGCCATGAAAAGAACTCATTGATTTACCAATTGGATTTTTGGGAACCATTGGAGATGCTCTAACATGCTTCTACATATGACCACTATGTGATTGAAAGTACTTGTCTAAGGCACCATTGTTCATTACGCATTAGACAAATTGTTTAGTGGATAAAGAAGAAGTGTATATTCTTTCTACATCACCAAAGGTCATAATTAGGGACAAAAACATGAGGGCTTAATCATCATAATTGTTATAATACACGTCACCATCAAAATTGTACTCTTCACTGCCATATTGTCATAATCATCCTCATCTTCATGGTTGTAGTCTTTAGTCTCTTACATTTATGCACTACTACAGAAACAGTCAACAGTGCCGGCCACATCACTGCCGAAATTAGGACAACCGGCAGTGATGACCCTTCACTGCCGGTTCTAGGCTCTGACAACCAGAAAATAATTGGGGGGTGCGAGAACCGGCAGTGATGACAACTATCACTGCCGGTTTGTGCCTCCCGCCGGCAGTGATGACAACTCCACTTATCACTGCCGGTTCAAGCCACGAACCGACAGTGATTTGATTCTATCACTGTCGGTTCTAGGATAGAACCGACAGTGATGAGCCTGACAGCACAAAAAGGTGGTAGCCGTCATCTTCTTCCTCCACTCTTTATCCCGAGAACAGAGGCGCGCGTTTGGGCAACTCCCTCCAATGTTGCGGTCGCCCAAATCCGTGAAGCTACCACTTGGATTTGGAAGAATGGCTTGATCTTTTTGCTTTAAGGTTAGTAACCAGCCTCCATTCCTTCGATTTTGTTGGTTAATTAGCTTTGTTTTGATGGTTATAATGCTTGATTCTCATTCTTATTTCTCCATTCTTCTACAGAGCACTTTTCTAATTCATGGCTATAATGCATTGTTAGTATGTGATGTTATAATTGGTTCTTAGGAGTAGAGTAGATTCTTTTACAATGTTGATGAGCAAATTAACCCTTGTGTCACCAAACAATGCATTGTTTGAGCAGTAGTGGCGGATCTAAGGGGGGGTGGGTGGGCTCCAGCCCCCTAATGACTTGATTTACTACTAGAAACAATGCATTGTTCATGATAATGTCTCCAATTTTAGTATTTATTTAAATTAATGTCTCTATTTTTATGTGGCATGGAGTAGAATAATTGTTCTACAATATTGTGCAATAATTAATTTTTATGGGGCTGCGATTTTTAATTTATATGGGCATTGTTTGGAGCTACATTGTTATTCATGATCATGTCTCCAAATTTAGTCTTTTTTTAAATTAGTGTCTCCATTTTTATGTTGCATGGAGTAGAATAATTGTTCTTCAATATTGTGCAATAATTGTTACTTATTAAAACTTTCCTATGTTTCCTCTGCCCGGCCCATTTTACCTGTGCAGACATGGATCGAGGGTGGATGTACGATCTGTCATGTACAGACCAACGGTACTTGACGGGCATCGACGATTTCATCAAGCTCGCTAGAGCCAATGCTGGGGACTCACAGCCTGTATTCTGTCCATGCAAAGATTGCAAGAATACGAGAAAATGGGGCGACGTGGAGCATATACGATTGCACTTGATTACCAGGGGGTTCATGAGAGACTACACGATTTGGACTTTGCATGGGGAGGTTGGTCAAAATGTTGCACAAGAAAACAATGATGATGTGCCTATTGATGATGACCAATGCCTAGACGCATTTCTACCTATTGATGATGACCAATGCTACACAGTACCTGTGCCTACCAACGATAATGTGTTTAGGAATACATTAGTGGACGACACAGAGGAAAATGATGGCATTTCACAGTTTCTTCATGATGTGCATGGCGGATTCCTTAGTGCTACACAGTTGAAAAAACTGGAGATCATGAGAAAGGATGCAAAAACACCATTGTATCCGACCTGCCCAATAAGCAAACTGGAAGCCAACATCATGCTATTAGAGTTCAAATCAACGAATGGATTGAGTGATAAAGGCTTCGATAGCTTGTTAGGTATACTGCATAAACTGCTCCCGAAGGGTACCGAGTTACCAGAAAAGACTTACCTGGCCAAGCAAATGATTTGCCCAATCGGCCTCGAGGTTGAGAAAATACACGCGTGTTCCAACGATTGCATATTGTACCGTGGAGAAAAATACAAAGACTTGGATGCGTGTCCCAAGTGTAAAGCTCCCCGATACAAGCAAGGGCCGTCAAATCAGGGAAGCAAGACCAGAGGAGGGCCCATAAAGGTCGTATGGTATTTTCCTATAGCTCCACGAGTGCATAGGTTGTTTGCAAATGCAAAGTCAGCCAAACTGTTGCGTTGGCACGGCGAAGAGCGTAAGAAAGATACAATGTTGAGGCACCCCGCCGACGGGTCGGACTGGAGGACTATCAACACTATGTTCTATAAGAACATTGGTGGAGAGGTAAGGCATCTTTGGATAGGTTTGAGCACAGATGGGATGAATCCGTTTGACCAGGTTAGAAGCAATCATAGCACTTGGCCAGTGACGCTATGTATATACAACCTTCCACCCTGGCTTTGTATGAAACGGTCATACATCCAGATGCCACTACTAATCCAAGGGCCAAAACAACCTGGTAATGATATCGATGTGCTTCTACAACCAGTGATCGATGAACTACTACAGATGTGGGAGACGGGTGTGAAGGATGTTTGGGATGAGTATAAAAAAGAACATGTCACGATAAAGGTTATACTTATCGCTACAATCACTGACCTGCCAGGGCGAGGTTGCTTGTCTGGAGAGAAGACAAAAGGATACACTGGGTGTGTCGAGTGCTTGGACGAGACTGATGCTATTCATCTACCAGAAAACAAGAAGATGGTCTATATGGGACACCGTAGGTTCCTACGAAGGGATCACCCTTACCGCAAGAATAGAAAAGATTTTAATGGGACTACTGAGAAACGTGGCCCTCCAAAGTATCGAGACGGGAAACAGATACTTAAACAAGTAAGCAAACTCACAGATGTTGTCCTTGGCAAGGGGGAAGGTGCAGTACCAGCGCCAGCCGGTAGTATCTGGAAGAAAAAATCAATCTTTTGGGAACTACCTTATTGGCCACTTTTGAGTGTACGTCACTGTCTTGATCCAATGCACATAACTAAAAATGTGTGCGGTAACACACTTAACATGTTGATGAACACCGGGGGAACAACAAAGGATTCTCTCGCGACACGCTTGGACATGCAACACCTGGGCCTCAGGAAGGAGTTGCACCCAATAACTCTTGAGGATGGCCACTTGAAACTTCCGGTGGCATCATGGACACTGAAAAAGGAAGAAAAGGCCATGCTTATTTCTTTCTTTAATGATCTCAAAGTGCCAACTGGCTACTGTGCGAACCCGAAGAGGCTAGTTAACATGAGAGAACTTAAGTTTAACTATGGTTGTATGAAGGCCCATGACTGTCATGTCATTATGACTCAGCTGCTCCCAGTTGCCCTACGAGGTATCCTCCCTGACAAGGTCCGTGCCCCAATCATAAAGTTGTGTTCATTCTTCAACGCGATCTCTGAAAAGGTCATTGAAGGGGCCAAGCTAGACCAGCTGAAGCAGGAGATAACCGAGATTCTATGCAGGCTTGAGATGCATTTCCCACCGACTTACTTCGACATATCAGTGCATCTACTTGTTCATCTTGTGGACCAAATTAAAGCCCTTGGCCCAATGTATCTACACCAGATGTTTCCTTTCGAGAGGTTGATGAAAGTTTTCAGGCGGTATGTTAGGAATAGATTCAGACCAGAAGGGAGCATGGTAGAAGGATGGACAACGGAGGAGGCCATTGAGTTCTGCACATATTATATGGACATCAATCGGGTCGGAGTTCCAGTATCTCGTCACGATGGAAGACTAGGGGGCAAAGGAACGATAGGTGAGAAAGCAGTCAAAATAGTCGAAGTGGTTTCCTTCAGACAGGCACACTTCGCTGTTCTCCAACAGGCCGACGGTGTGATGGCATACATTAATGAGCACAAGCAGTTACTGCAAAGTAAGCACATCGGTAGGTCACAGGCTTGGCTTGAGAAAAAACATAAGGAGGAATTCGGTGACTGGTTTCGACGCCGCAGGCTAGGAATGGTGTCGGGATGTCAGCTAGATCTCTTAGCTCCCGGACCTTCGACTACGGTGATGATGTACCAAGGTTATGATATAAATGGTTTTACATTTTACACAAAAAAACAGGATGGAAAGAGCACCAACCAAAATAGTGCTGTTCGTTTCGACGCCCACGATGAATACGGCACGGTGGAGGCAACATACTATGGTTTCATAGATGAGATATGGGAGCTAGACTATGGACGACAGTTGAAGGTCGCTCTTTTCCGTTGCCAGTGGGTCCGGCTAGATGAAATCAACACCGACAATGATGGGTTCACTACCGTTGATCTATCCAAGACCGCATACAGAGATGACCCCTTCGTCCTTGCAAAGGATGTTTTGCAAATCTTCTATGTAAGGGATAACAATACAAAGGGAAGACTACAAGTAGTCATGCAAGGCAAAAGGAAGATTGTCGGTGTTGAAGGAGTGACGGACGAAGAAGAGTACAAAGGTTATCAAGAAATGGCTCCTTTTGGGGCAGACATTACCCTTCCTATCCTTGAAGAGGGTGACGAACCTGCTTACCTCCGGAGTGATCACGATGAGGCCATCATAGTTAGAATATCATAAACTATGTAATCCTTAATGAAATGTTGTAGATCTTCATTAGTTGAACAACTTTGGTATTCATCACTTTCTGAGCTGAAATCATTTAGGGGCTCAAATTGTTTTGTGAACAATGTGTACTAAGAATTTGTCAAATGTGAACAACTTTGGTATTCATCACTTTTTCATTTGAAATAAATTGGGGTTCTAAAATTTGGTTTGAATTTGTCAAAGTGGTAATAACATTGTTCATAAATATTACACATCTCTCATAAGATTTCATAAACCATATGAGACACGTGTAGGTTTTGTGAACAATGTATATTAACAATTTCTCAAATGAAGAAATGACCTATACAAAAGTTGTAGATCTTGATAAGTTGAACAACTTTGGTATTCATCAAGTTTTATGTCCAAATCATTTTGGGTTTTAAATTTTGGACTGGACGTTCCATTTTTCAAAATTTCAAATTTGAAATGTTCAATTTTTTTCAAATGAAGAAATGACCTATATCAAAGTTGTAGATCTTCATGAGTTGTATAAATTTGGTAGTCCTCACTTTTTCATTTGAAATAATTTGGGGTTCTAAAATTTGGTTTGAACTTGTTGATTTTAATTTTTTTTAAAAAAGTAAAACTAAACCGGTTTGTTATTAGAACCGGCAGTGATGTGGGACATCACTGCCGGTTGGTAATTAGAACCGGCAGTGATGTGGGACATCACTGCCGGTTTTTAACCAGCAGTGATGTTGGCTATCACTGCCGGTTTTTCATTAGAACCGGCAGTGATGTGGGACATCACTGCCGGTTTTTAACCAGCAGTGATGTTGGCTATCACTGCCGGTTTGTTATTAGAACCGGCAGTGATGTGGGACATCACTGCCGGTTCTAACGACCAACCGGCAGTGATGTCCAACATCACTGCCGGTTGTAATATCCAACCGGCAGTGATGCTAGGGTTATAAAAGGGGCTGGCGCTCCCGCCAGCCCCTTTTGCTCGACAAAAATCAAACTCCCGCCAGGCGCCAGTGCACGCCGCCGCCGCCCGACTCGCCGTCCACGACGCCGCAGCCCGACCGCGACAGGAGCGACGCCGCAGCCCGACGCCGGAGCACGACGCCGCCATCCTCGACGCCCCCAGGAGCTTCTCCCTTTGCTGATTCGCGCCACCGCCAAGTTTGGGTGAGTGCCCATAAGGTGTTCGGTGAAATGCCTCATCTGAGTTTTGAACATGAAATGCCTCATCTGAGTTTTGAACAAGCTTCTCTTTCACTTTGACTTCCTTTCTAGAACTGTATTGGCTCATTCTAGAACTGTATTTGCTTGAGCAGTTGATTAGTCATTCTCATACTTCCTTTCTAGAACTGTATTTGCTTGAGCAGTTGATTAGTCATTCTAGAACTGTATTTGCTTGAGCAGTTGATTAGTCATTCTAGAACTGTATTTGCTTGAGCAGTTGATTAGTCATTCTCATACTTCCTTTCTAGAACTGTATTTGCTTGAGCAGTTGATTAGTCATTCTCATACCAGATCGAAAATTTTTATGTTGAAAAGGAAAATTTAGAGATCCAATGTCACATTCTGTAAAAATTTATGATACATGTATAGGATGCACTCAATGTGTACGAGCTTGCCCAACAGATGTATTAGAAATGATACCTTGGGATGGATGTAAAGCCAAGCAAATAATCGAGCATGGGCTTTTCTGGTCAAAACGTATCTTGTCTTTATTACTTTATCATGAGTTATTTTCCTTGGTTAACAATACTTGTTGTTTTGCCGATATTTGCAGGTTCATTAATTTTCTTTTTACCTCATAAAGGAAATAAAATCGTTAGGTGGTATACTATAGCTATTTGTTTATTAGAATTCCTTATAATGACTTATGCATTCTGTTATCATTTCCAATTGGAGGATCCCTTAATCCAATTAAAGGAGGATCCTAATGAAAGTTGATTTATTTGCTTGAGCAAGAGAAAGTTTATTTATTTCCCGGCCGTTACCCAAACATGGCCTGGGAGGGATCCTGTCACGGTTGGTGCATTTAGGGTTCTTGTAAGGTCAGCAAGGCTACTTAGAACGCCTCAATCCTTGTAGGTGCAACAATTGGAAGGGCATAAAAAGAAAGTCTTAATTTTTTGGTGGGAAGCTAGTATGACATGAAAATAAAAACATCACAGGATAATCTCTTGAAATGTGAGATAGTATGGACTTTCTCATGATGATCTCCATTGTCAAGTTTCCAGTCCTTTGAGCCATCATGCTTTTGTGCTTCTTGATAAAAAACTTCTAATAACTTCTTGTCTAAACCTAGGGGTATTCTTGAAATGCTTAATAGCCCTATATAAATTGAAGAAAAACTTCTTGAATTCATCTCTTGTCCAGAAACATGACTCGTCATCGCCAATTCACCACCCGTCGCCGAGCTACTGATACCCCACAAGCAGAGAGCACTGCGACAGGAGCGTCGCAGGATCCAACTAATGGTGGTGGTAATCAGGACGATTGGAGCCCTAGCCATTATCTACAGCTAGACCAAGGAAACGAGGTAATAACTTAGGTCAAACCTAATAACGTGATAGTAAGAAATCACGCTAGATAAGTTTGATGGGGACTTATTTATGAATTTTGAAGCAGGTTCCGCCGCAAGAGCCAAGTGGTGAGGGTACCAGCAAGACTAAGCGTGGTGCAACAAAGCTTCCTCAAACAAGTAAACATTGGCACATCTCTGAGTTCGACCAAGTAGGGGAGCCGGTGGAGCCTCTTACAGCATTAGGCCCATACAAGAGTGTCATCGGGGCACTTGTAAGAGACTTTATCCCGATCAAATACAGGAAATGGACTGGTCGTGAGGATGACCCATGGAGGGTTCCAGAAAGTGAGAAGGAGCTAGTTTGGAACAAGTTGAAAGGGTTTTTCAGTTTTCCTAATGACTATGACGAGGCGACAGTCAAGAAGAAGGCCAAGGAAATCATGGGTCGCTCGTTCAAGACTTTCAAGGGAACCTTGTACAAGTTAATCAAGGAGGACAGAGAACCAAATTTTGAGGGAGGTCAATACACCAAGCAGAGAGACTTCTGGGAGGAGTTCAAGGCTTACAAGCTATCCGAAGAGGCCAAGGCATCAAGCGAAAGAAATAGAGCAAACTCACTTAAGGCAAAGGATCCTCATCGCCTAGGATCGCGTGGCTATGTACGAAAGATTCCGGAATAGGAAATGGAAGTCCAGAAACTAGAGCAGCGCGGCGTTAGGCCTCAGACAAGCGATTGGCAGCCCAGATCAGTAAACTACCTACTTGCAAGGGGGGCACGATACAATAGTGACGGGAGCCTTAATGCCAGTAGTGAACCCGTCAGCGATCTCCTCCAGAGGATTTCAACCTTAACTGAGGAAGTGAATAGAGGTAACCGCAAGTCAGATAGAGAAAATGACGTGCTCACACAAGCACTTGGAAACAAGGAGCACCCCGGTCGCACTAGAGGAGCCGGGAATGTACCTTGGGTGAAAGCATTCGAAGGTGAATCTTCATCCTATAGGAGCCGGGCGAGGGCTAGAACACAAAGAGAAGAAGAGCTCCAAAGGTTTCGAAAGGAAATCGAAGATAGCATGGAAGCACGGATAGCTGCTCAAGTTGAGGCACGAGTTATGTCAGCTATGCAATCCATGTGTTCGTCACAACCGCAGCCTATCCTGACTTTGAATAGCCCAGTGCCCAAGGGTCGCAGTAGCTGCGGCTCAACCCCTATGCTTGACGAAGAAGAGGTCAATGCTCCTCATCCGGTGGACAACATCACTGGACCAATTAATGTCAGGTTATACATCCGTCAGCAGTGGACAAAAGACAAGGTGGCGGTCGGACAAGCATTTCCAAGAGGAGACGGCATCATTCATGGCAAGCCAATGCCACCCGGGTATGCCAGGGTCAGCATTGATAAGATCTTGGATAAGAAGTACAATAAGATACACATTGATTTCCCAGTGGAGGAAGATAGGCCGCGTCTTGTTCACAACTTGGGCACTCATGTGGCTTGGCGCAAACGCTTCATCAAGCTGGATGAGCAGCCATCTTCGGATGATGAGGATGGCAGTGAATCATCGGCATCGTCGCCGCCAAGAGGTTTCTCTCCTCTGCAAGATCCTCATTCTCCCTCTTCTGCCTCGAAAGAGAAGACACCTCCTCCACCGCCAAAGGAGAAAACACCTCTACCTCCTCAACCGCTAAAGGAGAAAACACCTCCTCTACCTCCTCCACCGCCAAAGGAGAAAACACCTCCTCCACCTCCTCCACCTCCTCCACAGCCAAAAGAGAAGACACCTCCTCCTCCTCCGTGAAAATCCAAAGTGCGATCAGGTTCGACCTCGCAACACAAGAGGTCATCAGTTTCGGTTGGTAATGCTCCCCAGACAAGTAAAAAGAAGGTGGATGCTAGCATTACGAGTAAGATGAAGGACCCGATTGTGGAGCCTCCAAGCAAGAAAGCCGCCGTTGCCTTCTTTAATCGAATAGCCAGTCTACCTAAGTGGAGACAACAGACCGAATTTGAAAGGCAACACAACAAAGAGAGTAATCAAATCAGAGCTAGAGAAATACACACCAAAGAATTGCTAGAGATACAGAACTTGGCCAACAACATGGGCATATCCATGGAGAGGGCCACGGAGTTGTATTACGGAACGAGAGATTTTGAAACAGCCACGGTCGCATACAAGTATTCAAGAGGCAAACCTTTGGTCGCCACCGAACAAGAGTATAAAGAGTTGCCAACATACATGCGACAGTTGCATGATTATTACTCCGTGGATACTGCCAACGGAGACTGTATCGGTTTTGAAGTTTGCATCCCTCCCGGAATGGTTTTTAATCATCCTGAAGAAACGGTGCATACTATTTATTATGAACACCTCTTTCAGCTCTTCCAACGGCGCTCGCTCGATACGCAGATTTTGATGATATGGTCTATGTAAGTACCCTACCCTCACAACGTTATAATAAACTACGTGATTTGCATTTGAATATATCATATGTTTATTATGCAGGTGTATGGCAAAATGGTGCCTAAAGAAGAAATTGAACAATATAGACTTCTTGGATCCCATATTTGTAAATGAGACAACATGCACCGCCCCTGGTGATGATGACTATGTATCAACAAGTTTGAAGATTGAGTTTGAAAGTATGTTCAGAAACAACAAAACAAACGTACTCCTACCCTACAACTGCGAGTATGTGTTCTCGACCCTTATTTTAGTGTTTCTTTTCTTGATATGTCATTCAATAACATGGACTTTGTGATTGCAGCAACCATTTCATCCTCGTAGATATCTATCTTCAGGATTCACATATCGAGGTGTGGGACTCAAAGAAAAAGCCACTTTCTCTTATCGACCCCCTAGTCAAAGTGCTGAATAAGTAAGTGAACCAAATATCACAACACTTTCTAATCACATAGGATATTGTAATGTCCTCGGTCTTCACACTTCATTTACAATGTAACATAGAATGAAGGCATTACCGAATTGGAGAAATCTCGATAGCAAGATGCAAAAGCAATGGAGGGCCCCATTCAGTGTAAAGTATATGGAGGATCTCAAGACCCTAGATCAACCGATGGGGAACAACGAATGCGGGTTCTATGTGATGTGGGCAATGCTAAAATACTTTGGCGCAAAAACAAATACGGGAGATGACATGGTACGTAGGCATCCCATTTCTATTGTTTTGTCTTACGTTTGTGCATCTCAATATCATCTTGCTTCAATTACAGCGCAAAGCAAACAATCACAACCAGTTGCTAGATTTTGAGAAGAGAGGAATTCAAGAGGAGGTAGCAAGGTTTGTATTGGACGAGATATTGACCAAGACAGGATCATTCTCCATTGCGAGGACTAAGAAGTACAAGGCGCAGTACGGAAGAGACCACATTGATAGGCTATTGTAATGCGACTCTTAATTCGATACTTAGAGTTTTTTTTTGAAACTTTTGTAATATAAATGTTGATGGGTTTGTATTGTCTTCATTCACATCGATATCAAATTGATCGATAGCAACCACCTCCACCTCCACCTCCCCGACCTCCCACCCCACCACCTCCCCTCGAAATGAAAATAAAACAATTATTAAAATGCAAATTGTGAATACTATATCACTACCGGTTCAAAGATAACCGGCAGTGATAATATAATCTACACAACCGGTTGGTTAAAACAACCGGCAGTGATGGCTCAAGTATCACTGCCGGTTTGTAACACGAACCGGCAGTGATACATGAGCTATCACTGCCGGTTTGGCATAACCGGCAGTGATGTGATCAGCTCATCACTGCCGAGTTGGTTATGGCGGTTCAAAATCCGCCAGTGAAGGGGGGTTTTGAACCGCCAGTGATGTCCTTCTCTGTTGTAGTGATGTTACCTTCTAGAAAAATATGCTTTTAGATAGGAGTAGCAAGAGTTGGCACAGTAAAAAAATCTCTTTATCCTATCGGTGACCATGTTGTTAAAATATATAGTTGATTACCAATATGGAGTCTGCTTGAAACTATTGCATAGACATTAGCATACTTCATGAGTGGTAAATGACACTACTAAAAAAGTATTTGTAGAGAAGCCTCCCTCTTTAATAGGGGCGGCTCAATCTAAATGGACTCTAAAAATGGTTCCGAAATAGAAGTGTATTTGCAGGAGTGACATGTATTTTCAGTCGCCTCTACAAATACCCTTATTTTTAGAGGCAGCTTTAGATCCAGCCGCATCCACAAATAGATTTCTAGAGACAGCTGGATCAAGAGTGGCCTCTAAAAATAGTTGTCGCACGGTAAAGTTCATAATTTTTTTAAAACTAAGCCCTGGTTTAGATTGAAAAAAATTTCAACCTGATAAATAGTACCACTTTCGTCTTATTTGGCAAATATTATCCAATCGTGGACCAACTAGGCTCAAAAGATTCATCTCGTGATTTCCAACTAAACTGTGTAATTAGTTATTTTTTTACCTATATTTACTATTTCATATATGGATCCAAAGATTGATGTGACGGAAAAAGTGAAAAAATTTCAAACTTTTCAGGTGCATCTAAACACAGCCTAAGTGGAATGAAGACAAACTTTATATTAAAGTTATAAATCTTCAAACTAAGTCGGATGAAGACAAACTTTATACCAAAGTTATATATCTCGAAAAGGTCTACAAATTTGTAGTTGACAACTTTTTCATTTGAAATTATTTGGATCTAGCAATTCTATTTGAAGCTCTCATGTTTTGAAGTTCAAATTTTTGAAATTTTCCAAATGACCTCGGATGAAGAAACGACCAAAACCAAAGTTATAGATCTAAAAAACATATAAAACATTGCAGTTGAGAACTTTTTTATTTGAAACATTATATGGTCCAAAAATTTAGTTTGAAGTCCCCACATATTGAAATTCAGAATTTTCAAACGACCTCGGATATAGAAATGACTAAAACCAAAGTTGTAGGTGTTGAAGAGATATACAACTTTGTAGTTGATAACTTTTTCATTTGAAACCATCTATCCAAGAAAAATTATGTTTAAATTTTTCACATTTGAAATTTAAAATTTTAAACAATCTCAGATGAAGAAATGATCAAAACCAAAGTTATTGATTTCAACTATATCAACAAATCTGTAGTTCAAAGCTTTTTTTATTTGAATTCATTTTGGGTCCTAAATTCTCATTTCAAAATTGATGACTATAGCACGAGGAGAAAGAATATCTCATATGGAGGTGACTTCTGAATGGAGTGGTTTGGGGGTATACACGCAAGGCCTAATGTTACGGGTTAGATCGTATGGCTGTGAAGCATGCGTTTTTCACGTGAAAAATTAACTTATTATTACAGGATATATACGCGCAAGGCCTCGTGTCATGGCCCACACAACTGGATGGTTACAGTGCACATATGACCTCCTATTGGGCCGGCTTACTGGATGGTTACAATGCACGTATGATCTCCTGTTGGGCCGGCCTACTGTGAGGCAACGGAAGTTTCATAAGATAACATAGAATGGCCATGTGGACATAGTTTTGTTGGCTGGCCAATAAAAAATAACCTAACGAGGGAAAATATTAATAATCACAACTTGTATTATGTACTATGGTTGATTCTAACTCTGTTTGCACCAGTATTATATTTTCTATGAAAGAGTACTATAAAATGAGATCCACGTTACATGTACTTAGTCATTTTAAAACTAGAATGTGCGGCACATTTTATAAATGTTATAACTTTCTTATGTACTATCTGTTTTCAATTATGTATGTACTAATGTGATTGACTTAGTGACTTATTGACATATAGCTACTAGTGTGCGCCATATGATCTAGCGGAGATCATCTAGTGAGTCAAACTAGACTTTGTGACTAGTTGGCCAAGTCTCTCTGTGATGCACCATATGATTCAGTGGGACTATGTGACCCAGTGTATCGTACGATGAAGAATATTCTAAAATATTCTCTACATAGTGCCACCGTGTATGATCCGGCGCGGTCCTTTTGAGTCGCGGATCATTTCGGTGCTCACTGTGTGTGCCAGCTTCTTCTAATAGCTAGTAGTGGTGGCCTCACCTTCTACATAAATGCTACTCCTGACTTATTTGGAGCTGCTCTTCAACCCCATTGTACCCAACACTTAGAGAGAGAGGCGTTTGTGAAGCATTTGGGGAACCACACAAGCCAAGAGATGACTTTAGTGTTAGCCCAGAGTGGTATCGGGCGTTCTTGCTTAGATTTTTTGAAATGGAAGCTTGAAGACTTGTTACTCTTAGTATTTGCCAACACCTAGATGCCCTCGGTGAAGGACTTGGTGAATTCCTGGGTGGAGCTATTGTGAGGAGGCTCCAAGAAGCTTGTATATGTTATTGAAACCCACCACCCTAGAGCAACGAACGGGTATTCACAAGTGGATAGGAGTGTAACAATGTCTTTGTTAGGTGCTCCAACATGATTAGGGGGTTGTGGGAACAACTAAATACCACAGAAAAAAACAGGTTGTCTCTTTGTCTCATTGGTTGCAAGTTCCATCGTGTGACAACTAGGATATTCTCATGGGTGTGCTTAGCATAGGTTTATTTCGTGCACCTAAGGACGTATTTGTTAGTGTGATCGTGATGCTTACTCTACTACGTAACTTATTATCTTTTAGTTTGTACTTTGTGTAAGACTTATGATATATTTGGTTAGACCTATCCTTTAGTGATCTTGTTACGTCCTTGTGTAGTGTGAAGGCCCTAATAAGGCTTCATTAGCTTGCTAATAAGGACTTGTGTATTCACAAATATTTGTTCAGCCGCTCCGGCCGGCCTCACGCACGTCGGCAAGTGCTGGCAAGGCGGTGCTAGGCTGCTCCAGCAGCCCTCACATGATCGCAGGCTCGCGGCCAACGCTCCTTTTTCTTTTTCGCGGCCAACCCTCCTGAACACAAACGACAAGGCTTTGGAGGTGCTAAAAGCATATCTAGTATATGTACCAGAAGTCTGTACCAGGCCTCTAAAATCCTCAATTTCTTTCGTCGTCGCCACCCACATATAACTAATGCGGATCTCTTTCTTGGCCTCGTGGACAGACGAAGATCAAGCAAATCATATCACAACGACCCCTTGATCGAAAGCGCCACAAAGGTAGAACATTTTCCCGAGATTACTTTTTTTAGATAATGGATTCATTAATCCGGCCTCTATATTTATGAAGGATATACACAACCAATTTTCCTGAGATTACTAATAGAATATATATTATCCTACTAGATAGCACGACCAAATTAAATTGTGGTATAGCCAAACATTTTCCCGAGATTACTTTTTTTAGATAATGGATTCATTAATCCGGCCTCTATATTTATGAAGGATATACACAACCAATTTTCCTGAGATTACTAATAGAATATATATTATCCTACTAGATAGCACGACCAAATTAAATTGTGGTATAGCCAAATTTTCCATTAACAAAATTTTCCAGTAGGGGACAAAACAAAAAAAGTTTTTTACTCATTTCTACCCAATGTATAAACAAGGTGCACTGCATATAGTGTTTGACCATTTGGAAGGAAAACTGTTTGATCTATATCCATCTCAAAAAAGATTTACATAAAATGAACCGCCGCCTCTAGTCCCTGGCACTGCTGCCATCGTCGCCCTTTGTGATCACCATGGCTCCCCTCCTTCCTCTACGGTGGCCCGGCCTAGCTAGCGGTAAGGAGGAGCAAAGACCTTGTTTCCTCTGTTGGTTAAGTCTAATAGTTTTTTTAGATTTTATTTAGATTAGAATAAATAAAACATGTTCCATAGACTGTCGGCTAGCATTATCTTCGACGATTGTTGATTGGATCTTATTTATCGTAGAGATCTCTATTCTCTAGTGCGGGCGCCACTCTAAACATCCAATCCGGTGGTCTTCATATTGCTTCTGTTTTTGCAGGGTTGATGTGATTGGAGGGGAAATTGAATCCCCCGTTTGCATCTGTATTACCAGCTTGTTGGATTCTATTCTCACAAGTCGCAACGTCCAAGTAGCTATTTGGGCTTCCTGGTCGAACAATGCTCGTACTAATGGCACCAAATTAATTATCCACTGATCATCTTTGATGATGTGGTGGTTCAACATGTGAGATGTGTCATGCAAAGTTCTCATGGCGTTAGATCGTGCGATGTTTTGTGGCTATCGATAAAGATGACTAGAGGGTTATGCTCCTTTGGCTATCGTCCAAGGGGGTTGAAATTCGATAGTTGTCAACATGGTTTAGAGGTGAAGATTGTTATTAGGAAGTTGTACTCAAGCGGTGTACATATGCATAGACCACCAAATCAAATTTTCTGCGGCTTCATTCTTGATAGTGAAAATATATACTCCCTCTCCGTGCCATATATAAAGAATGTACTTATAATATTTAAATTTTATCCCATAGAAAGTATCACAATAGTGTTTCCTCAAAGAAAAAAGGTATCACTATAGGCAAACATATGATCCCCACCTAGGTAATTCCTAAGGGCACCTCCAATATAATAGTTAGGTATGGACTTTTATATGCCATCTCATCTTGTATATATTCTCTACATATGAGTTACTTCTTTTATTTATATATTCATTCTTCTGTCAAGGATAGAGGACTTATGTCTCCTATGGATTTAGGACGCATAAAGAGCTTAGCTCTTCTCTTTCCACTAGCTCAAAGGTTTTTGCATTGGCCTTCAGTTTGCTCCACGTGGCATCTAATAGTAGCTTAGAGCTAATCATTGGAAGTTCCCTAACCTTTTGGAAAGACATTGTAGGTTAACTTTTTATAGGGGTATCGGCCATTTGCCAATAATATTGATATCTTCTCTACCTTCTAAAATGACTCTCTTTATGCGATGGAGGGAGTATGCATATACAAACGGAGTGTTTTGATTCATGACAATGTTGATTATTGTACCTATGATAGGGACAAAAGCTAGACGTGCTGCTAGCTAGTCTACTACGTCAGGTTCTTCGTGTATTGCACATGATTAGGTTCTTCGTATATGACAAGGCAATGGGGTGCTATACGAGTAAGCCTATTCACAGTACATTGTATCATGTGTTATTCTCTTCAAAGTTGTCATCCTATTCAAAGTTTAAAATTAAAAATATCACCTAATTAAGTGTGTAAATTGATCCTAACACAAGATATTTAGTTTAATTATAGGACCGGTTATGATTATCCAAACTTTCTTAGGAATCTACACATGGGCTCATTTTTTGCTTCTGAAACTCCTGCCAATTTTTGTCCGTCACATTTTTTGTGGTCGCCATACTTGTCTAAAGTTAGTTATAGCTATGGCAAAGTGTAGCTATAGGACGAACTAAACAAACTTCAAGACAAATAGTTGTTGTACGTATCTATGGCAATAGATCTAAAGTTTATACATGGTTTTATAGCATTGGATATTAGTGATTTCCACTATATCTCAATTTTGGTTTATTCCATGGCAACTCTGGAAAAAAAAATGTCGTAGCCGGCACTGGTTTAACACTAGTACAAGAACCATTTTTGTTGACACCTATGACTTTTTCCACTAGTAGTGGGTTATAATAAATAGGTACCTGTAAAAGTAGAACTGTGGGTACATGGCTATAAACCAACATTGTATATAATACATCTTTATTGATGGTTTTCTTAAGGCTGCTGCTAGTACAAATCATGTATTTACATATTGACGGTTCTTTTAAGCTTGCCACTAGGCTTTGTACTAGCGGTAGGCTTAAGAGAACCACCGGTGTAAATACATGATTTTATACTGGTGGTAACCTTAAAAAAACCGCCAATGTAAAACCTTTTCGAAAGCAGACACTTTAAAGCATCCGCCACTGTTAATCAAGTTAACAGTGTGCATCAAACCAAAGTTTGTCACACCCGGTTTTCTAAAGAAGAAAACCAGGCTAATCATATGTGTGCCCAGGAAGTCCACACATATGTCAGAATGAAAAAGTATCAGAAACAATGTTATTATATAACGTATACATAGCTATATTAACACTTACATCAGAGTATCGCGGAACGGTGACTAAACTTCAGGCTCCATTCTTCTCAGGGACGGCTGACTGGTGGCTCCATATGGCAAGCACTTCTGAAAGACTTCTGAAAACTCCACTACACCTTCATCCTTCTTCTAAGTAGCACCTTACTACACACTGGAGTGTGGTGGAAATAGCAAGAGTGAGTCCATGTCGAACTCAACAAGTATAACACAGGGTTCATGAGGCTCAAAAGGATAGACACTGGTTTACTGCATTTAGCTTTTAATTATCACAGTTTTATCATATGAGTAACATCAGGTTTGCATTAATCCTACAATAAACATATGATCAATGTAAATATGAATAATGAATAGCAAAAACACATTTATAGTCATCAGTGATCATCTATTTCGTAAGGGTCCAAGGCCACTCGTGACCGTGAGCACGACTGTTATAACAGTTTTACACTCTGCAGAGGTTGTACACTTTCACTGTGAGTCATGATTACCCATATGCCCGGGATCGCGACTCCCAAAACACTTCCAAGGTGAGCAGGCAGGAAATCACTATGAAGCCTTTTAAAGGTTCGTCTAACAAGTTAGGGCCGCTAGGTTTCAGAAGTCAGTCCGTGTGATACACCACGCAGGGATCCACAGTCTGCTTTACCCCATTTGCGCCACAAGAGTAACCTCTAACAAGCTAGAAAAGGTCCTCATACTGAGCTAAAGCCAGAGCCATATAGCCCTCACAGTTGTACTGTAAGTCCCGGATGTTCGCTTACAGATGAGTCCTTAAGGAGAAAAACTAGAGCACCAAAAATAACCCCATGCTCTAGCCCCCTTTAAACAGTAATCAAAAGTCATCTTTAATGTTTATTGCATATTCCATTAGTCAAATTACATGATCATAGCTCATGTTTAAGCACTAGCCATACTACTCAATGCAATATAATAGGTATCAAGGTGTAAGATCAACACTAAGTCATCCTTAACAAGGGAATAGATGCATAATGATATTATTTGCGTATTGTGAATAGGACAACAAGAAAATCCCATGTTATACTTGCCTTTTTCCCAAAGTTAAGTCGCTCAGAACCTTCAACCTCCGTCTCTGATCTTCAGCTTCTGCTGTACTCGTCGGTCCTCAGCTCCTAGTCTTCAGCGCTCACGAATCACACTTCTACTCGCAGCAACCAAGCACAACAAACAGATAATGAACACACCTAAGAACAAACATCATACAAAGGAGGCACTTTAAAAGGAAGCTCACTAAACGTCACGGCTTGTTGCTATGGTTACGAGAACGCAAGAAACGTCAATAACGGAACTACGATTGAAAAGAAACGACTACCGAGAGTTTATATTATAAAAGAAATAACTACAGGCTTCATTTAATTTAATTTAGAAAAATCACATGGAACCTACTAATTCAGATTAGTTAAATTATTATATTAAAAACAAATTAGAACAAGTCATATTTATTTATGAACATATCTCGTGTTATTTAATCATCAAGTTAAACTTTAACCTTGTATAAAAATAAAGGTGAGAACACCTAAACAAGTTTATCCTATGCAACTGGTTTGAACTTAGCAAGTTACAATTTAATCACGAAAGATCAAAGTATAAACCTATATTGTTTTTAATTCAAGAAGGCATAAATTAAACACTAATCAGAACAACTATACACTCCATGTTTGACTAAACTAATTATAATTGATGAATAGGGCATTTGAATAATCAATAATCATATCTTAGTTGAGAAACCAAGTTAAATCTAGTCATATTTTAATAACAAATATTTCATTTTATCTTTTATATCAATTATACATTAACATGCAAAACAAAGTAACATAATTTGACGTGTTGTTAAATTAAGCAAGTCAAATATATTTACGTTGCAACTAACAATGGCACACAAAAAGGACAGATGCTAATCTCTATGCTGTATTTATTTTGGAAAACTAGTTACATGCATATTAAACAATTTAATATTTGACTATACAAGGAAAAATACATGTGACATGGTAAACATCATCCCTAACCTGTAGTTTATGGTCGGCACGGTCGTAACACAACAAGAACTGAGTTAAAATTAGATTGCTTTTAATTGGGAAGCTATTGAATAAATATATTAATCTAATCACTATTTATAATTAATAAATTTATAATCAAGTGACATGATAAAGGTTACCGGTATTGCATAGAGCGCGACGACGCGAATCTAATGCAACTGGAATGACTCGAAACCGAATTAAAACGAAGAAATAGTGGAGAGCGATTCATAACTATGGGTGATGCACGTTTGGGCTAAGCAAATTTAAAACATATATATATATTTCATTAACAACTGACCATATTAATAATTATATTTGCTTATGAATGACTCCAGCGTAGAACCTATGTTGCTTTACATTTAGAAAACTGGTAACAGGAACACTTGATCAAATTAGTATTTTATTTATAAACTAAGCATGTGACGTGATTTATCGCTAGCTGGATTGCATCTAAATGACGCAGGCATGACGTTGTTAGTATTCTTGGCCAATAAAATAATGGGACAAGGGCTGGGCTGACCATCGATTCATAGGTGCACTGTCATTTACTTGCAACCTGCAGAGTTCTGCACTTATAGAGCTTGGTGGTGCATGTACATGTGTATTTCCTTTGTATTTTTAGATTTGTTTATCTAAAGAAAAACGGCCACAAAACCTCCATGACGTCATGCAATAGTCATCAAGCTAGCAGATGAAAACTGAGCGTGTGCAAGATGGCCGGGCTACTCTGCTGGCTCCGTTCACGCGGCGGAATGCAAGGGCTGATGATGCACTGGTTCTATAAGACTGAGACACTCACCTAGGCGGTCTCCGATAGCGCAAAGCGGACTGCAGGGATACAATGGCTCGCGACTCGAAGAGAAGATGGCAGATACCTGCACATGTCGGCGGCAATGCACATAAGCACCCAAGTGCAACGATGAAGAAAGAAAAGCAAGTGCGGCTTTAATCGTAACCTCGACAGCAGGTTGCGAGCGACGTCATGGATCCAGATGGCTGCGGCAGCTTCGACGGATGACGACGTACGGCTCGACGGAGCGGCAGCGGGCTTTCCTTCAAGCAGAAATCGACAATGGGTCGCGAACGCCGGTGGGGCTTTAGACGGCGTGCACGGCTGCGGCGGCGGCTTGCATGATAGAAACTTAAAGACCAAATAGAATTACAACACTACTTTTTAGGCGTACACTAATAGTTCAATTAATTTATTCCTAATTCCCATTGCGTACAACAGTATAACTATGTAACAATTTGAGGGAAAATTAAACAGCAGCCAGCTACATAAATTTGATCGGAGAGAAATTAGGATTATAGATCTGAAGAATACTGCAAGGAGGAAGAGAACGAAAAGTACCAATCTGCACAGAGGTGGTAGCTTTGCTGTACATGGCCCTCAGCAGTCATCACTTTACCAGCGAGGGAACGCCGGGCGCCAGGACCGGTGAAACTCGTCCAGCTACGAGGCAGCGACGAGGTGACTGACAGGCCAGGCCGTCGGGGCTGCACTCGGTCGCTCCTGGCTGCTGCGGACTGCAGTCGCGAACTCGCGAATCGCGATTCGTGCGGATCGCGGAGGCGCCGACGCGGAGAGGAATCGTGGAGGCTGGAGGCATCTTTGACGCTGGTTGCTCAGTTGGGATTTTTCTACAAAGGGGTAGGTGCGTATATATAGGGAGGAAAACTCCCTACCCCTACGTCAACTAGCGATACGGTACTAATTGACGTTGCACCCTCCATCTTTACTAATAGGCCTAATTAATTATTTGAGTCCATTAGTAAATAAATGAATGGGCATTTAGGATTATTGCACACGGGCTTTGGTGGAAAATGAGATATTTATTATTTTCAGAATTAATTAATTTCGTGGATAAAATAATTCTAGAAAAGTCCAGAATTATTATTTAAGCCGCGAAAAATACTCCGAAAGCTCCGAAAATTTGAGGGAATTTTCTAGAGACATTATGGAACATGAGGAACCCAAATAAAGTATTTGGAGCTCATGATAATATAATTTGGAGCGTCTAAAAAAATAGATTATTCTCCTAAAAAAATAGGAAAAGGTTCCTGACAAAGCCCGAATAATTCCTGGGAATATTTCAGAGATACCCTGCTGGATGATGAAATGAAATGAGTGATTTCGAGTGGAAGAAAAGGATTTTGGGCAAACTCAAAATGAAAAGATTAGGACCGAGAAAGCGCAAATTTGATTGTTGAAAAAGAGAGAGACAAGACAAATAACTAATAAAAGACATACTAAACACGCTTTAAAACTTTTCACAATCACAACACATAGTCATGCAACAAGCAAACATTACATCAGGCAAGTGATCACTAAATTAATTTGGAAAAGTTTGAAATACCACAATTTTCTATACTAAATTTGCTAAAACTTAAATTAGTCTTGTCAAGTCTTAAACAAATATTTAAACCATTTGTTTTATTTAGTGTTTTCTATTCACAACCCAAAATCAGAAATTTTGGGGTGTGACAAAGTTGTAGTACTTGAAGAGGTCTAAGACATTCTAGTTCATTTTTTCATTTGGATTCATTTATAGTCTCAAATATGTATGGCAATATATTTAAGTGAATATAAAAGGAATGTATCTGCTATTCAGTTACAAATGACTTTGAGACGTAGTGGTTAGAAAAGGAACGTGTGAGGCCTAATAAAGTTGTGAGTTTGATCCTTGACAACTGCACCACGTGTATTTCACGTGAAAAATTGTATGACTCATGGTGATTAAAAATAATCTGCTATATTTTTGCTCAAATTGTAAATTCGAGAAAAAGATTTAGACTAGCGGTTTGTGTTGTGTAAGCATGCCATCAGTGTAGATGGTTTTAGAGTGATGGCATCCTTAAGAAAATCGTCAATGACGACGTCATTAGAGTTCGGTGATTTTTACTGATCTTTCACGTTAACAATCCATAAAAACGCTAGTACTCCTTATATTCAAGGACAAAGGGAGTATTATTAATGACAAGCTGGGTGACGGGGTCTTTAAAAAAACGCTAGTACAAATTAAAAAGTACTGCTAATACAAATGTTTTCTTTAATTATAGTGTAAGTACTACTAGAACATCGACGGACAGCATAATTAAAGCGCATCCCTTTCCCGTCCTCGTGGCTGCGCGAGGATCAAGCAAGTCGTTTCACACAGAGTTTGTCAAAAAAAAAAAAATCGTTTCACACAGAGGAAAGCGACGCGTTGCCTGCAACGGATGAGATGACGTGACAAATTAAAGCCGCGAGCCGCCCGGCCGTTCATCGAATCCCACGTGCGAAATACTGCGGATCAGCAGGATGGGTGTGGGAGAGCTGGAGGGTGGTGGCTTCCCTATAAATAGCATGATGGCATCCATCTGCATGATCCGTCCGCAGCTGCTCATTAGCACGTACGTACTGCACTACTACAGTACAGTACTATACGTACACCGAGGGCTCGGGATGGGTGGCGCTGCTCGTCGTAGGTTGGTTCCTGCTGCCTCGGCGGTGGCGGCGGCGGCGGCGCTCCTCGTGGCCGCCGCCTTCCTCGTCTCGTCTGCCGAGGCGGCGGCAGCGGAGACGACGGCGGCCGGCGAGGCATCGTTCGACTCTATCTTCGCGTTCGGCGACTCCTTCACGGACACGGGCAACAACCCGGTGGTGTTCGGGTGGTACGACGTGTTCGACGTCGTCATGCGGCCTCCCTACGGCATGACTTTCTTCGGCGGCCGCCCCACCGGCCGTAACTCCAACGGCCGCCTCATCATCGACTTCATCGGTGCGCCGGCCGTGAACTCAGCTCGACGACGACCTCGATATATCCATGCATGCACGAGACTCTGAACATGTATAATTTTCAGCTCAAGGCCTGGGGTTGCCTCTGGTGCCGCCGTACCTGTCGCACAACGGGAGCTTCCGGCAGGGCGCCAACTTCGCCGTCGGCGGCGCCACCGCTCTCAACTCCAGCTTCTTCCACGTCGGGGACGCGCCGGGCGCCAGCCTGTTCCCTCTCAATACCAGCCTCGAGGTGCAGCTCGGATGGTTCGACGACCTCAAGCCTTCCTTGTGCAAAACGGACCAAGGTTATCATAGTACTATAGATAATATATATACATATACATATATACATATATTACTAAGTATATAAAGTTATAAACTTGAGCTTCACATATACGGACGGAAGAATGAACTGAACATGTGAACATGCATGCGCATAAAATACATGTGACAGAGCCCTGCAGGTTCAGAACTGTGGTTATGCTAGCTAGCTAGCTAACTGAGAACGGACAGTGGCCAGCGAGGATGCAGGATTTTATGAATGAACATACGAGTAAAAGAACGAAAAGTCGATTGAGAGGAAATAACTAAAAGGTTTTAGAGGTCCTTGCCAGAGAAATGAAAATTTGCTGTGAATGATGTTTCATTAGTCTTAGCTTTTCTTGAAAAATAAAGTTTAAACCATTCATGTCATACATATATAGCGTCATATATATAAGTTACTCCCTTCATTCCAAATTTTAGATATACACGATGTCTAGATACATATAGTAAAAACAATTAGTATATCTAGAAAAATAAAACTTCTTATAATTTGAAACTGGAGTAGTATAGATCTCAAGTCGAGACCATGACTAGTCGGTAACGATAGATTTTCGCAACAATTGTTGTACCATTTCATATACAATGATATTTTTTTGTACAACTAATACTCCCTCTGTTTTTGTTTACATGTTGTATTAGGTTTGTCCTAACTCAAACATTTGTATCTTTGATCACTGATTTCAAAAAAAAACTATATAGATTCATGACATAAGGTTTATGGTTTTAGATCCACTGTGAAAATTACTTTCATAATATATAATTTATATTTTCTAAAACTATAAAGAAAATTTAAAATGGATGATCAAAGATAGCAATGTTTGACTTAGGCCAAACACAATGTGACATGTAGAGAAGAACGGAGGGAGTAAAACACAACTGTGGATTTGAACCATTATTAGATACATGCATATTTACGAGTCTTCATAGTATCTAGGTCATGTTTGGCACAAGGCTTCTCCAGAAGTGCTCCTCTCGAGGAGCTAGAGCACTCGAGGAGGAGCTGCTTTTGGGGGCTTGGGCTCTTGACCTAAAAACGGCTCGGACTCCTTTACTGTTCATCAGAAGACTGCTCCTCCTCTTAAAGTATTTAGTAAGGTTTATCTGACTCCTCTGTAAAAGCTGGTGCCAGAACCGAAGCTGGAGCCAAAGCCCTGCCAAACAGGCCCTTTCTACTTCCTCCATTCTAAATTGTATAGAAAAGCTCGAATGACTTGAATTTAGAATGAAGATAGTACTAGCTAATAATTAATCTTAAGTTGTACTACTCCTTATTGTTAAGTTGTAAGAAAATGGTATAGTACTGTACTACTATATATTATATATAACCGTGCTCAATGGGGAGTATACGTGGTTTTTTTTTACACTGCAGAGTGCAAGGATTTCTTCGGCAGATCTCTGTTCTTCGTGGGAGAATTCGGGATCAACGACTACCAATACTCCTTCGGGAAGAAGAGCATGCAAGAAATCAGAGACTTCGTGCCAGATCTCATCCAGATCATCTCCATGGGCGCTGAGGCAAGAACTAGCACTTGATGACCGATATATCCTGCTTGATTTCTATGTTTAGACAACGTAAATAACTATAAACATAAAAATGAAATTAATAAAGCAACCTAGGAAAGTGATAACTAGCCAGTTTCACTATTTATCAACAGACACGGAAATTCGAATAATCTAGCTTGTTGATCGAAAAAATCTCCCACCCAACTATGCGAGCTAGGCTCATCTACTTAATAAATAAATAATTAAATAGGGCACGCACGTTAATTAATAACAACATCATCGGTCATCATGAAAAGCAGAGAGTGATCGCGCATGGGGCGAAGACTGTGGTGATCCCCGGGATGATCCCGTCGGGATGCGCGCCGCCGGTCTTGGTCACCTTCGCCGATGCTGACGCGTCGGAGTACGACGCCGCCACCGGGTGTCTCAAGGAGCCCAACGAGATCGTGACGCTCCACAACTCGCTGCTGCTGGACGCCGTCGACAAGCTCCGGGCGGAGCACCCCGACGTGACCATCATCCACACCGACCTCTTCAACCACGTCATGGAGATGGTCGAGTCGCCTGAAAATTTCGGTCAGTTACTCTCCTTTAATACCATTCAGGGCTCGTTCGGTTCCAGGGAATTTCTTAGAACAATTCTTAGCTGAATTGTTTGCCTAATTTTTATATAACTTTTGATCAGTTGGAACGATTCCTGGGTAGATCAAATCTAGGCTAACCGAACGAGCCCTCATTCTGTTTTGAACTAGCAAGTCCCTAATAAGATGATGATGATGATGATGATGATGATGATGATGATGATGATGATGATGAGCGGAGTTGGTTGCACACACGTAGGGCTTAAAAGAGACGTTCTTACGGTTTGCTGCGGAGGGAGTGGGAGGTACCACTACAACCTGTCAGTGGCCTGTGGTGACGAAGCTGCGACGGTGTGCGAGGATCCATCCAAAAGCCTCTTCTGGGACGGCGTCCACCTCACCGAGGCACCTTACCACTACATCGCTAAAGACTGGCTCAGCACCATTCTGAGCAGCGTGTCTGCATCAGGAGCAGCTACTACAATGGCCTACGCCTCGATATAATGGGATGATATATGCATGGACAGTTGGACACACGTTCGGTTGCTGAATATGTATAGGTAATTGCACTGTTGCAGTCAATGAAATCCATATATATTTCACTGCAACCTTCAATAAGATGATTGCTGTAATAAAATGTGTTTAAATGGACTTCTGAATAAAACTGCTATTACGTATACATTGTAACAAAAAACTCATTGCAAAAGAGTTCATGGTTCTGGGATATAAAGGATGGGATGGTTGCGCCCCTGCTTTGAGGGATAGGGTCGCCCCTATTTCATGTTTGGTTGAGAGAGATGAAATCATCCCTAATCTGCGTCTGGTTGTGATTCCTGAGTAGCACCATAAGCTCCTGAGTTTAACATATTTAACCGTGCCACCTACAATGGACTTACTAGTTGCTACGATACCCTGGTAACATGCATGGTGGAACATTGTATCGCTTGCACATTTTAGTATACAAGTATGAAATTAACGTAAATACTCCTCTATATACAGCCAAATTAAATAAGTACGGTTCAACGTATGGCCACCAACATGACACTGACACATATGGGTAGTAAGGCTCCATCAACCGGTCACCACTGCATCGAATCCGGTCCATCCACATCATGTGTGATAAATGTCCCTAGAACTGTTTGTCCAAACTAAATCCGCTTCATTAAGGATTGAAATGTATACTAACTGGTGATGATGATAAGGAATCTTAACCAATCATAAACTCATATTCAATTTTTTTTGTAATTTTGTATACAAATAATTCTGAATTCTGACATCAATGGTTACATATATATACATTTGTTGTTCGTTTTTTTAGATTATAAATTTGTTGTTCTATAACGTCGACAATTATGATTGCATATTTACTATTAGAACGATGTTTCACAATTATGAATTAATCGTCAACATTTACTTTGTATTGCTTGCCACAATAACTAGCTAAATGTATCATTTTAGAGGAAAACTACTAGAGGTGTGTGAGTGTGTGTAGACACACCCAGAGAGATGGTCACCACTCACCACTCACCTATATATGGTTCATAACTCTCATTTGTCTTGGTCGACTTTGAAGTCAATGGAAGGAGGTTGAGACGGTACGGTGCTGTGCTGCCTCGGCACCTCTAAAGTCTCAAGGGATCACGATCGTCTTTAATTGGTCCCATTCCAGCCAGTCATCGAGTTGATCATGATTTGAAACTATACATATATAGGCTCCGTTTGGATCAGCTAAAATCTTTATAAGCCACATTAGTTGAGAGCCTGAGAACGTCTCAGTTAATAGCTTTTTATAAACTATGTGATTGAATGGCTTAAAATGGACTATAAGCTACTCCCTCTCCATCCTGTAATATACTCCATTCTAGCATTTAAAATTTATCCTCAAATATAATGCATTCTAGAGGACAAAAATCAATTTTACATTAAATAATTTTCCTTTATCAACCAATCACCATTAATCATGTTGATGATAACGTCTGTTTAGAAAATAAAATGAGGGTACATGCATCTTTTATGTTCTCTCTTAATTTGTCTTAAAATTTCTAAATTGCACTGTATTACAGGACGTTGACTGTTTGAAACAACTAGCTAGAGTTTTTTTTTCAACAGCTACCGACTTATTAATAGCTAATCAAACAGGGCATATAGACGTACGATTTGCTATAAGTAACCGGTTCCCTAACACCTTTCACGCGTCCGGATTAAACAATCCACGGAAACTTGTTGTCAAAAAAATCCACAGAAACTTCCCTCTATAGCCACTAATCATTTGCATGCAACACCCAAAAAAGCTGTGGGGACGCGGATGATCTGTTGCACTGCGCATATATATATTTCCCAACACAAGCATTATTGGTAACTCTAGTCTAGAACAATACGTTTGGAAACACGCATGTCCTTAACACATGTCGTCCTTAACACCAAACTACAACATAGAGAATTTATGTGTCCTGCCATTCAAAAATACTTCCAGACAGAAAAAAAAACTTGATTATGCATGCCACAACACATGTCTGCTGCCTCTTGCATTTCTTCATTGTATTATTTTTTAGAGGTAAAAGGCAAGGGGAGTGCTAGAGTCACAATCAGATGGTAACATCTGTCCGGCACCTTTCTCGCTGAATTAATTTTCCCACCCAATCGGCTGGCTCCCAGCGTGCTCGGGTAGTTTCCTGCACGTTCACTACTACGGTTACCCCACGCTGTATGCAAAAAAACAAAATAGCCGACATCAGCGCATGTGCAATGTTTTTTTGAAGTAAAAAAAGTCATAACTGCTAAACCAAATGACAATATTGATATTCAATTGCACCATCGTATTCCTTGAAATAAACTCTTCAAAACAAGACCCCACATGAATATATTTAGATAAAATTTTATATGCGGACATTTATCTCATAGAGATAGAACAATTTTTTATTAGTTTGACAAATCTTACATGAACATCGCAAAAAAATCATAGAACATCACATGTATACTACTATGTGATCATCACAGAATACATCATAGAACATCATTGTATACTACATGAACGTCATATATATAACGCGAACATGATAAAATACATCATAGAACATCACACGTATATCACGTGAATATCACAAAAAAATATCATAGAACATCATATGTATAACACGTGAACACATAATACACCATAAAATATCATTGTATATTATGTGAACATCACATGTATACTACGCAAATATTGTAAAATATATCATAAAACATCACATGTATACTACGTGAATATAACAAAAAATATCAAAGAACATCGTATGTATAACATGTGAATATCACAAAAAAAATCATAAAACATCATATGTATATTACATGAACATCACAAAAAATATCACAAGACATTGCACAATATAACACGTGAACATCGTAAAAAAACATTATATAACATGACACCTATACTATATCAACATGGCAAACATGAAAAAATAATTAAATAAAGTAAAAAAAATGGAAATAAAAAATCTATAGAAAACATAAAGACCAAAGAGAAAAATACAAAATACAAAATACAAAAAATAATCAAATATAAAAATAAAATAAAACAAACAAGATAATTAGTTATAGTAAAAGAAAAAATAAATAAAATAAGTAAAAATATAAAAAATAAAAAGAATAATGAAAAATCACACGAAACGAAAATTAAAAACAGAAATATAAAATAAAGAAAGGAAACAAAAAATAATAAGAAAAGGAAAGTAAATAAAAGAAAATAAAAAGAAATAAAAGAAACATAAAAATGAAAATAAAAAGAAAAATAAAAAACATAAAACAAAAAAGAAATATAAAAAATGAGGCATGAAAAGAAAAAATATAAGAAAAGGAAAGAAAAGAAAAAGAAAAAACAAAACGTACAATTACAATAAAACATATTTTCTCTGTTCCAAGTTATAAGTCACTTTTTACTTTTTTTGATACATCCATTTTTTTAGATATAATAATATATCTAGATACGTAGTAAAATGGATGAACTTAAAAAAGTTAAAATGATTTATAATTTGGAACTGAGGCCGCACTTGGGGCTCGCTGTAGCACTTGTGCAAGCTAGCACATGCGGGAGAATTCGGGTGCTCTGTTCAGCACGAGGCTACGGTCCAACCGTTCGGACAGGATGGTTTCCGTAAAGGGCAAAGCCCCTATCTTAGGCCCTATTTGATTTCCAGGTGTTAAAGTTTAACTCTCATCACATTAATGTTGCGGTAAATGCATGGAGTACTAAATGTAGACTAATTGCATACATGTCGGCACATATTAGGAGTAATTTATGAGACGAATCTATTAAGCCTAATTAGTCCAAGATTGAAAACTTTTTGTCAAATAAGACAAAAGTGCTTAAACTTTAACACCCCAAACCAAATAGGCCCTCAGCATAGCAAAGACAAACATAGCATCAGGTACAACATTCAGGTGGGTCTCACCCGTCCAAGCAGTTCAAAAAAGAAAGCTCATTGGCTAGAGAAAACCTGAACCCTCAACCTCACACCTCACTACTAGAAATTCGAATACTTCTGTGGGTGATGAATTTTTCTGTGTGTTTTTTTGGTACGCAAAGAAAAACACCAATTATTTTGTGGGTTTCAAAATATCCCGATAGAAACATACGAAAACCCACGGAATAATTGTATAATTTTTCTGTGCGTGACAACACACACATGGAAAAAATGTACACTCACAGAAAAATATCAATTTTTCTGTCGGTTTTTTTAAAAACTCACAGAAAAATACTATGCACGCGTAGAAAAATTTTAATTATTCTGTAGGTTTCTATAAAACGCACAGAAAAAAATAAACACACACAAAAAAAATAGAACAAGCGTCCTCATACTACCTTCATACGAACAAGCGGAGGTTTTCTTTTTAATCTCTCTCTAAAACTTGTAACTAGTCTTTCGCCCTCATATTAACTTCAAATTTGATGATTTTTTTCCTAAAATTTTCTAAAATCATGCCCTATCAATTTATTGTGTTCTTACAACTATTATTTTGGTTATCTTTTCATGGGATTTTGTTTTATCAATTTAAAATTTGAATTTCCAAAAATGACAACTTCAAACAACATTTTGAAACAGTAAATGACTTCAGCTGAAAAAGTAGTGAACATAAAAGTTGTTGAACTCATCATGATCTACAACTTTTATTTTGGTCATTGCTTCATTCAACAAAGTTTTAATAACATTGTTCATAAATTGACATATCTCTCATATAGTTTCATAAACTATGTGAGAGATTTATGGATTTATGAAAAATGTATACTACCACTTTGTCGGATGAAAAAATAACCAAAATAAAAGTTGTAGATCTTGACGAGTTGTACAACTTTGTTGGTGATGACTTTTTAGCTGGAATCATTTGCTATTTCAATAACTTGTTTGAAGTTGTCATTTTTTGAAATTCAAATTTTGAATTGTCCAAAAAAATCGGATGGAGAAATAATCAAAATAAAGTTGTAGATCTCGATGAGTTGTACAATTTTGTTGTTACTGACTTTTTCATTTGAAATCATTTAGAGTCCCATAATTCAATTTGAAGTTCTTATATTTTGAAATTCAAATTTTAAGTTATTCAAACAAAGTTGGATGGAGAAATGACCAAAACAAAAATTGTAGACCTCGACGAGTTGTACAACTTTGTTGTTGATGATTTGTTAATTGAAATAATTTACAGTTCCAAAATTATTTTCAAAGTTTATTATATAAATTAAAAAGAAAAAACTCTGTTGAACCCAAAGGCCCAAGCCCAGCAACATCATCTCCATCTCCATCGTTGGATGGATCAAATCGACGGTGGAGATGAAACCTGGTTGAAACTGTCACACCCAAAATTTCCTATTTTGGATTGTGCATGAAAAACACTAAATAAAATAAATGATTTCAATATTTGAATAAATTTATTAGATAAGTTAAGTTGCTGCTAATTTAAATATAGAAAATTTTGGTTTTAAACTTTTTCATATTAATTTGATAATATGGTGTTTGTGTGATGCTTGTCTTTGGTGTTGGTGAGTGTTATTATTTTCAAAATACCATAGGATGACGTTTACTTCTTACCGGAAATTTTTTTGGTATTTTCTGGATTTAAAATTTCAATTTTCGTGAGCTTAATCTTTTTCCTTGATCTCTTCATTCATCTTTTCATGAGTCCAAACTCATTTAGTTGAGTTCCTTATCTCCCCAAGAGTCTCCAGAATTTTTCCCGTGATTTTTCTGAGCTCCGGGCTATTTTTCGCGGCCAAAAAGGTAATTTTAGATTTTCTGGAATTATTTTATTCGCGGAATTAAAATAATCCCGAAATTAAGAAATCCGAAAAGTTTCCAAACTCTACGATTATATATATATGACGGCGTAGCCCTCGACGCCCTGATTTCAGAAGTACAACCCTTATCGCGAGCCGCCGCTCGTAGCTCCCTCCACCTCTCGCCGAAGTTCTGCATCTACAGCTTGCGTTCCGGTGAACTTCCGACGAGCTTTTCCAGCCAAACCGTCGCGTCCCAACGCTAGCCACCACCACCAAGAGGCAGCCCTCGTCGTTCTCTACACCGTGGTATATCCGTTTGCGCGAATCCATCGTTGTTTCATCGAGTTCCCATCTCATCTTGCTTCTCTCCGGCGAGGTTCCACCATGACTGACCGGAGCTCCTCCGAGCTCAAGGTAGAAGATGCTACTATTTACAGTTTTACCACTAATCTTGTTTTGAGCATAAAATCTTCGTTTTAACTCCGATTTGACCTGTTTAAGTTGCGTTAGGTTCGTATTTGCGAGCTCTACATGTTAGTATAGCTGTACAATAGGTTTGAGAAATTTAATTTTCAAGTTTATATTAAAGTAATTATTTATCTATAGAAAATCTTAGAAAATTCATAACTTTTACGTTTTAAATCCGAATTTTGTGATCTTTACGTCTGTGTGATCGTAGTAACGTGTAGAAGAGTTTTACAAACTTTTTATACTGTTTTGCTACTGTTGGTGTACTGTTTTAATTATGTCTCTTTGTTTGCTTCGTGTATGATTGCTCGGATGATTGTGCGTTGATGCTTGATGATCGAGTATAGACGGTGCGTAGTTTCTTGATGATCAGGAGTATTATTTTGAGCCAGACCAGCAGTATCATCAGGAAAGCTTTGATCAAGGCAAGTATAACACGGGACTATCCTTGTTACCTATTCAATGAAATTATCATACATGTGCATGTGCTTTCCTTGGCAACCTTAGAGATTATAAGTTAGTGATTGATATCCTGATTCCTTGTTACCTACGGGTTATGCACTTGGGTAGTTGTTGCTAGTGCTAAATTATGAACAATGATCTTGTAATTTGACTAATGAGTTAGGCAATCAACTATTAAGATGATCTTATTACTGTTGACAAAGGGAACTAGAGCATTGTGTTGTATTGATTGTTGTTGCTCTAGTTACTCTCCATAAGGACTTATCTGTAAATGATAACCGGGATATACAGTACAGTTGTGAGGGCTATATGGCTCTGGCTTTAGTTGCTTAAAGGACCTTTTCTAGCTTGTTAGTGGTTACCTTAAATGGCGTAAGAACGACTTGCCACGTTGGGTGTAGGGCGAGCCCCTGTCCTTAGTGTGTATAGGCTGCGGTTGTTGTGCCACTGGGAAGGGGGGTTCTACATCTGCCTACCAAGTGAATCTAATGGCCCTAACTTGTTAGACGAACCTTTAAGTGGCTCTATATGATTTCTGATGTTTTGGGGAGTCGCGAACCCATGCATTTGGAGGTTATGACTCACAGTGAAAGTGTACACCTCTGCGCAGAGTTAAAAACTGGTATACTAGCCGTGCTCACGGATACGAGCGGCCTTGGGAATTCTTACAGAATAGTTGATCACCATTATTATAGCATGCTTAATTATTGTTGATTATTATTATGCTCATGTTAATGCTATTCATTATCCTTATTACAATTGATCATTGATTCATTAATGGGATTGGATTACCTTGATGCTACTCAATTGCTAATTATATGATCATTAAAAGCTAAACACAGTCAAACAGTGTCTAGCCTTTTTGAGCCTCATGAACTCTGTGTTATACTTGTTGAGTTCGACATGGACTCACTCTTGCTATTTCCCCCACACTCCAGTGTGTAGTAAAATGCTACTCGGAAGAAGGACAAAGGTGTAGTGGAGTTTCCAGAAGACTAGTAGAAGTGCTAGGCATATGTTACCCCCAGTCAGCCGTCCCTGAGAAGAATGGAGCCTGAAGTTTAGTCACCGTTCCGCGATACTCTGATGTAAGTGTTAATATAGCTATGTATACGTTATATAATAACATTGTTTCTGATACTTTTTCATTCTGGCATATGTGTGGACTTTCTGGGCACACATATGATTAGCATGGTTTTGTTCTTTAGAAAACCGGGTGTGACAGAGTGGTATCAGAGCGGTGTTGACTGTAGGACATATGCCAAGTAGCACTGGACGCATTCTAAAACTCATTTTACTATAAAACTAATTTGTCATACCTTGACTCATTGATTTTGACTATTTCCTCTTCCTTGTCATATTGTATCTCCTCCCTGATGGCTTCCTTTGAGCTATTATTTCTTACTTCCTTGGATTTTGTTTCATGTTGTTTTTACTAAAAGTTTTCTGATCCCACCTGGTTCAAAGATTCGATGGCCTTTCATCATCCATATTCTTGCCTTAGGATGGCCATCATTGTTGAAGAAGCACATGTAGTACCGATGATATGATGTGTGCTTGTTTTGCTTGATGTGTTGCTTGTGTATTGCCTTGTTCTCATATTTCAAAGGTGGCTCGGAAGGTATAAGTCTTGAGGAGTAGCTCGATCCATGTTAAGTGGGGTAGGTTTTACGTAATACTCCGCATGCTGATTTCTATAGCAGTCTGTAATATTTCTATTATATCTCAAGATATGGACATGAGAAATTTATGAAATTTTACTGGGAATAACTAGACTTCTGTATCTTTCCAAACCCACTGGAATTACCTTTTTATCAATTATGAGCTAAGAGATATACCTGTTCCAAGTTGGGGTCACTGCGCAGTCTGGAATCCTGAAACAGTTTCGGTTAAGTTTAGTTTTTGACTAACTTATTTACAGAATCTGGAAAAGTGTTGTGAATAAAAGTCGTAGATAATTTCGTAAGCTTTCCAACCATATAAAGATCACCTTAATCGGATGTTTGTATCTCGAGATATGTCAGATTTACTGAACTGCTAAAATTGGAATTCGCCCAAAAATTTTCTGCATTACTTCCTTATCTTGTATAAGTGAATCTATCATTGGATATCTTTGAATCTCATTGGTTTGCTTTGGAATATTGCATTAGAGATGATTATGGTTATCTAGTATAAAAGGATATGCAAGTTACTTTGGTGTCCCCTAGTTTCTTTTTCTTAAGGGGGTAGCAAAGTTGTGAGTGTTGCAAGATGAAGGTTTCGTATGTCCTAGTGCTTCACTTGGAAGAAGTGGTTATCTCTATGATTGGAAGTCTACTCATGTGCTAGTGTTGTTTGCTTGGGATCAGTGCTTTGTTGGATCGTCTACAAGAAGCTCGGGTATTCGTCAGGACTGGTCATCACTTCAAGCTATCATCAGTTGGGAGTTCAACATTCAATTCAACATACTCTATACAAGTTAGCATGGATGACATAGGAAGGAGATGTTGGAAGTCTATAGTTAGTTTCATGAAAACTTAGATGACATCACCCCCATATCAAGTATGTTTAGTAAGTTTTAAGTGAAGGACTTATCATTAGCAGCAAGCCTTAAAGAAAGTGTTGCCTTCAATGACATTGCCAGGTGGAACAAAATCTTTGTTAAGTGGGGTAGTGTCCGTTACCATCATCAATCTCAAGCGACGAGGTACGAAGAACTAAAGATCAAACCTTATCTTTCTTGTCATCTTTTGGCTATCCTTGATCTATGTCTTATATCTCATCAACGCAAAGCAAAGAAGCATGAAGACTTGAAGATTAGTGTTATCTATCTCTCTAATCTCTCTGAATCTCATTTTTATCTTATCCTGTCTTTTTAGAGCAGTCTGTCTTTCATAGCTTATATCTTTATTTTTGGAAGCCCAAAAATCATGGATAAATTATGGACAATAGTAGACTTCAATATATTTCTCTGACCTTAAGAACCACCCTGATAGCTATTATAGTTTGGGAGTTATGAAAATCACAAGACGACGCATCTGTGCTGTCAGCAACCTGGAATAGTTTCTGTTGTGCACAGTTTTCGACTACCTTAACTGCAGAATCTGGAGAAGTGTTCTATAAGAAAGTTGTATTAAATTTGATAAGCTTTCCAACGGTATAAGCTACAACATCATAGGATTCGTAGAACTTGAGTTATAACTGTATTTCTGCACTGCTGTTTTTCTGCTCGCGAGGAAGTGCAGGTTACTTGTTCTTGCAAATGCTCATGAAGCTCTTTGGGATGCCAGAAGGACATAATAATAGTCATCACTCAGAAACAAATGCAAGCTATCCTTTGGTGTTCTCTAGTTGATCTCTTCTTAAGGGGGTTTGCCGAACTAAAAGACGATACAAGATGAAGGTTTATATGTTCAATTTCGTCACTTGGAAGCATCACCTATTTACATGGTTGCAAAATCACTATCGAGCGCAGGTATCCTTTCTCAGAGTGGTAATCTGTTGAAACCATTTACAAGGATCGTAAGGGTCTAAAGGACACCTTTACAAAGTGGGTTTTGAGCTTGTGGCATCATCATTGGATAAGAGTTGATCAGAGAAGCGTTAAGATTTGCAAAAGCAACTTTATCTTTCTCCCTAGTATCTCTGAATCTCGGGACGAGATTCCTGTTAAGTGGGGTAGAATTGTCACACCCAAAATTTTCTATTTTGGATTGTGCATGAAAAACACTAAATAAAATAAATGATTTCAATATTTGAATAAATTTATTAGATAAGTTAAGTTGCTGCTAATTTAAATATAGAAAATTTTGGTTTTAAACTTTTTCATATTAATTTGATAATGTGGTGTTTGTGTGATGCTTGTCTCTGGTGTTGGTGAGTGTTATTATTTTCAAAATACCATAGGATGACGTTTACTTCTCACCAGAAATTTTTTTGGTATTTTCTGGATTTAAAATTTCAATTTCCGTGAGCTTAATCTTTTTCCTTGATCTCTTCATTCATTTTTTCATTAGTCCAAACTCATTTAGTTGCGTTCCTTATCTCCCCAAGAGTCTCCAGGATTTTTCCCGTGATTTTTCTGAGCTCCGGGCTATTTTTCGCGGCCAAAAAGGTAATTTTAGATTTTCTGGAATTATTTTATTCACGGAATTAAAATAATCCCGAAATTAAGAAATCCGAAAAGTTTCTAAACTCTACGACTATATATATATATATATGACGGCGTAGCCCTCGACGCCCTGATTTCAGAAGTACAACCCTTATCGCGAGCCGCCGCTCGTAGCTCCCTCCACCTCTCGCCGAAGTTCTGCATCTACAGTTTGCGTTCCGGTGAACTTCCGACGAGCTTTTCCAGCCAAACCGTCGCGTCCCAACGCTAGCCACCACCACCAAGAGGCAGCCCTCGTCGTTCTCTACACCGTGGTATATCCGTTTGCGCGAATCCATCGTTGTTTCATCGAGTTTCCATCTCATCTTGCTTCTCTCCGGCGAGGTTCCACCATGGCTGACCGGAGCTCCTCCGAGCTCAAGGTAGAAGATGATACTATTTACAGTTTTACCACTAATCTTATTTTGAGCATAAAATCTTTGTTTTAACTCCGATTTGACCTGTTCAAGTTGCGTTAGGTTCGTATTTGCGAGCTCTACATGTTAGTATAGCTGTACAGTAGGTTTGAGAAATTTAATTTTCGAGTTTATATTAAAGTAATTATTTATCTATAGAAAATCTTAGAAAATTCATAACTTTTACGTTTTAAATCCGAATTTCGTGATCTTTACGTCTGTGTGATCGTAGTAACGTGTAGAAGAGTTTTACAAACTTTTTATACTGTTTTGCTACTGTTGGTGTACTGTTTTAATTATGTCTCTTTGTTTGCTTCGTGTATGATTGCTCGGATGATTGTGCGTTGATGCTTGATGATCGAGTATAGACGGTGCGTAGTTTCTTGATGATCAGGAGTATTATTTTGAGCTAGACTAGCAGTATCATCAGGAAAGCTTTGATCAAGGCAAGTATAACACGGGACTATCCTTGTTACCTATTCAATGAAATTATCATACATGTGCATGTGCTTTCCTTGGTAACCTTAGAGATTATAACTTAGTGATTGATATCCTGATTCCTTTTTACCTACGGGTTATGCACTTGGGTAGTTGTTGCTAGTGCTAAATTATGAACAATGATCTTGTAATTTGACTAATGAGTTAGGCAATCAACTATTAAGATGATCTTATTACTGTTGACAATGGGGACTAGAGCATTGTGTTGTATTGATTGTTGTTGCTCTAGTTACTCTCCATAAGGACTTATCTGTAAGTGATAACCGGGATATACAGTACAGCTGTGAGGGCTATATGGCTCTGGCTTTAGTTGCTTAAAGGACCTTTTCTAGCTTGTTAGTGGTTACCTTAAATGGCGTAAGAACGGCTTGCCACGTTGGGTATAGGGCGAGCCCCTGTCCTTAGTGTGTATAGGCTGCGGTTGTTGTGCCACTGGGAAGGGGGGTTCTACATCTGCCTACCGAGTGAATCTAATGGCCCTAACTTGTTAGACGAACCTTTAAGTGGCTTTATATGATTTCTGATATTTTGGGGAGTCGCGAACCCATGCATTTGGAGGTTATGACTCACAGTGAAAGTGTACACCTCTGCGCAGAGTTAAAAACTGGTATACTAGCCGTGCTCACGGATACGAGCGGCCTTGGGGATTCTTACAGAATAGTTGATCACCATTATTATAGCATGCTTAATTATTGTTGATTATTATTATGCTCATGTTAATGCTATTCATTATCCTTATTACAATTGATCATTGATTCATTAATGGGATTGGATTACCTTGATGCTACTCAATTGCTAATTATATGATGATTAAAAGCTAAACGCAGTCAAACAGTGTCTAGCCTTTTTGAGCCTCATGAACCCTGTGTTATACTTGTTGAGTTCGACATGGACTCACTCTTGCTATTTCCCCCACACTCCAGTGTGTAGTAAAATGCTACTCGGAAGAAGGACAAAGGTGTAGTGGAGTTTCCAGAAGACTAGTAGAAGTGCTAGGCATATGTTACCCTCAGTCAGCCGTCCCTGAGAAGAATGGAGCCTGAAGTTTAGTCACCGTTCCGCGATACTCTGATGTAAGTGTTAATATAGCTATGTATACGTTATATAATAACATTGTTTCTGATACCTTTTCATTCTGGCATATGTGTGGACTTCCTGGGCACACATATGATTAGCCTGGTTTTGTTCTTTAGAAAACCGGGTGTGACAGAAACCTAGAGAAGCTAAAAAGTTCCCTCCTCTTCTCAAATGCAGCCACCCTCCTATCCCTTTTCCTCTGTAGTCGTCCAGATCCGCCTCGCTACTGTTGCTGCCTCAGCTGGCCCTGCCCTGCCCCAGCGCCGACCTGCCTCCAGCCACCACACCTGCGTGTCGCGATAAAATTGCTATTTTAGGACTCCAAAAGATGTGGCTTCGCTAGAATAGGATTTCTAACGTTGGCTTTGCTAAAACGACATCCAAAACATTGGCACTTTGTTTTCAATGACATTTTGATACTTTTAATCATATTCCTCATCTCAAATACATGTATTTTGCTGTATTGACCGTATTGCCCTTATGTTAATCTAATCTATGGTGATCGATTCATCTACCCAAGAGATTGACGCTTCTTCTCCCGTACTGTGCGACGCGCACCGCGCGCCTCCTTCCCTCCCCTCGCCGCCGCCGTTCCTCCTTCCCTCCCCTTGCCGCCTTCTCTTCTCCATGGATGGAGAGCCCCCGCCTTGGGCCATGGACATGGAGGCAACGCCTGCCCTAGCCGTGGCCATGGACGTCGAGGCAGCGCCTGCTCTAGCCACGGCAGCGCGTGGTGGTCTGGAGGCGGCGCCTGGTGGCCTGGCCGCGGCGGCTGGTGCCCTGGCCATGGCTCCTGGTGGTGCCCTAACCGAAGATGCTGGTGCCCTAGCCGAAGATGTTGTAACCACTAGAGATGCTGGTACCCTAGCAGTGGAGGCCCCCAGAGATGATGTAGCCCTAGCAAGAGCACTGCTGCCTACTGTTCCTCATCCAGCAAAAGAGTACGACCTTCCTGTTCTTCAAGTGGAAAGGTGATCTCTTATTTTTTTACCAGTACAGTAGTAGACAGTAGTATATATTGGATGCGATAGAGTAAAACTAGGTTTTGCTTGTTTATAGGTCCCAAGTAAATGACGTGGAAAATATGGAAAAGGTTGATTGGGCAACATTACAAATCGTGGAGACACATGATGATGAAGGTCGAATTGAACTTATGAGTGAGAGTCAGACGTGTGAGATTTTAAGATTGAGTGATGAGGGCACAACAAATAATGAACAAGGGAATAATAATGAACAAGGGAATGATAATGAGCAAGGGAATGATAGTGAGCTTGGGCAAGATATCGATGGTGCTGCCATTCCTACTAGTGATGCCATACCAGGTGAGATGGTTATTTTATATGATAAGAACAAACCATCAACGGAGGTAGGGACAATGTACCCAACAATGGAGGAGTTCAAGCTGACAGTTCAACAATTTGCCATCAAGAAGGAGTTCTATTTAGAAGTAGAGAAGTCATGTAAGATGATATATAGGGCCTTTTGCAAGTCCGGTGATGAAGGTCGCCCTTACCCTTGGAGGATAAATGCCAGGAAAATGAAAGGCAGCGCTACTGTGGAGGTGAATAATGTTTTTATTATTTCATTCATTCTACTTTGCAACAAATTTCATGTTTATTGCCTGTACTTATTTGCCTGGATGAAAGAAAATATTGCTTCCATTATTGCATGTACTACTATATATACATATATGCACTTTGCATGCATGCATGCCTCTGTACGTTGATTCATGCACTTTGACTTGATAGCAGCATGCATTGTCTGAATTTGTGTACAGAGGCACCATGTGAGAGCACTTTCTATTTAAACTTTGACGTGACATTACCATGCTTCCCAATTCTAGAATGCTAGACACACATGTATGCACCTATTTTGCTTCGCCAGAAATTAGAAAATGAAGCTAACTAAGAATGTGCTTACGTTATTTTGCTTTAGCCATGTTATTGTCGTCTACAGAAAGGTGCAGTTTCTCTGTAGTACAATTATCAGAATTTCTCTGTAGTTCTATGCTGCTGTTGTACTTACTGATTCACAGTGCACAGTATCTCATTATTTTTTTTGCAGGTAACCGTATTAGTGGATAACCATACATGTGCTTCTAGCATGAGGATGATAACTACAACTGCAAATTGCAAGTGCGTAGCTAGCAAGGCTGTGAGTGTACTTAGAGCTGAACCAAATATTGGTGCTAAGGAACTACAAAGGAGGTTGGAGATAGATCACTTGTATAAACTTGCATATGACACTGTATGGCGGGGTAAACAAAGAGCTCTTGATGAGGTTTATAGCAAATGGTCAGAAAGTTTCGAGCTATTGTTTAGGTGGAAGGCCAAGGTGATGAAGCGGAGCCCTGGGAGGTCGTTGAAATTAATGTTCTTCAAGTGGATGGTGAGGTATATTTTCACTGTTTTTTCTGTGCTCTTAAACCATTCATTAATGGTTTCTTGGAAGGTTGTAGGCCTCATTTGAGCATAGATGGTACATCACTTAATGGAAGGTGGAATGGTCACTTGGCCACAGCTGTAGCAGTTGATGGTCACAATTGGATGTATCCAGTCGCTTATGGTTTCATAGCTTCTGAAACAACAGACAACTGGACTTGGTTCATGGAACAATTAAAGAAGGCTATAGGTGATCCTCCACTTCTTGCTATTTGTTCTGATGCTTGCAAGGGCTTGGAGAATCCAGTGAAGAATGTATTCCTAAATGCAGAGCAAAGGGAATGCTTTCATCATCTTGTCAAAAACTTCCATAAGAGATTTAGAGGGTTTGGCTAGATATATCCTGCTGCAAGGGCTTACAGAGAGGAGATTTTCTATGACCATTTACCAAAAATGGTAAGTGAATCACCACAAGCAGTGCGATGGTTTTAGGCCAATCATAAGCTATTATGGTATAGGTATGGTTTCGATCTAGAAATTAAGTGTGACTACATAACTAGTAACATTGTTGAGTCATTTAATAACTGGATTAGAGACCATAAGGACCTACCTGTTGCTGACCTTACTGATAAGATCAGGGAAATTATCATGCTACTGTGGTACAAGAGAAGAATTATTGCATACAGGCTACCTGAAGGCAGGATACTCCCAGCTATTATGGTTCTGCTAAGGGCAAATACTAGAGGCTTAGGACATTTGAAAATTATGAAATGTTCTAATTGGAGTGTAGAGGTGTGGGACCATAGCAGCATTTCTGTGAGGCATATTGTTAAGTTACAGCAAAGGACATGTACTTGTCTTGAATGGCAGCACACTGGTAAGCCATGTCAACATGTATTGACCTATATAACCCGACAAAGGGGAATTGACCTAGAATAGTTTGTGCATGACTACTACTTGGTGAATAGGTTCAGGGCGGCTTATGGAAGAGAGATTGAGCCGATGACAGATAAAACACAGTGGCCACATGTCGACCTACCATTTGTAGTTGGTGCACCTCTAGCTAAATTACCTATTGGAAGACTTAGGAAACTAAGAATTAAGGGATGGATGGAAGGTGGACACAAGAAGAAAGGTTCCAAAGATGGTAAATTTACCAATGAGGGTGAAGGTGAAAAGGGATGTGATAATGATACTGCTCCAACAAATGAAAAAGGGAAAGAAGATGATCAAAGGACCTATGACTTGCAAAAGATGCGAAGAAAAAAAGTCACCAGCAAGCTAGTGCCAAGTGCCCGCTTGATGGGACCGCAAAAAAGAGGTAAGAACTTGTGTGAAAATGTCAATTATATTTTATGTACAGTCTGTACAGTCCACCACAATTGTTAGCATGAACTTTTCTTTTCAAGTGTACATAGTCTGTACATTATATACAAAGGTGCAGCTTTCTTATTATTTTCTTGGATTGTCTAGGAAGTGTAGGCAACCTAGGAACAATGTTACAAAAGCGCCAGCAGAACCTAGCACTCCACAGAGGCTGACTAGAGAAGAAATCCTACGGGATAGTCCAGGCAGAGTCACAAGAAGGTAAGAATATTGACACATTTACCATGCACTAATTTTTCTAATACATCTAATTGTCGTATCGAATTTATATGCAGCATGCTTGCGACATTATTAGGGGAGGGCACATCTTCACAAACCGACGCAACTAGTCCCATGAGGATGCGTACCACTGCAGCACCAAAGAAGTTGACTCCGAAGAGAGAGCTACCCATTGGATGAATTTTTTCAGTTGTGAAATGAGATGAACTCATGATTTATTTCGTATGACTTGGACCTCATTTGGAACTAAATTATGGTTTCATGAGATGAACTTGTAATGGCTAGAATCATGGTTTTATGAGATAAACTCGTTTGTGCTAAATTTATGGTTTTATCCATTGCTTCGATCATCTTTTTGCCATTTGTATTACATACTGTACATGTTGGCTTGCAATGTCCAGGCGGCCGCCAGCCATCCCAAGGCCACGGCAAGCCATCCCAAGGCCATGGCCAGCCCTAGCCAGGCTACGGCCAGCCAGGCCAGGCGGCGGCCGGCCAGCCAGCCAGGGAGCGAGCAGCAGCCCCTGCACACGTCTTATGGGGCCTGAGGGTAAAATGATCAAGTCATGGTAAAATACATGTATTTGAGATGAGAAATACAATTAAAAGCACCTAATGTCATTGAAAACAAAGTGTCAACGTTTCGGACGTCGTTTTAGCAAAATCTACGGACGTCGTTTTAGCAAAGTCTACGTTAGGAATCCTACAGTCACGAAGCCACATGTTTAGAGTCTAGAATAGCAATTTTCTCGCGTGTCGCGCCTCCGGCAGGCCATCGGTCCATCGCCACGCATCGACCTCAACCAGCTCCGGAGCTCCGACGCGGCTACCCCGTCCACATCTGCGCAGATATGTCTTCCTATCAGTGACGCGTCATAAGAACACGCGTCACTTTTTTTTATCAGTGACGCGTCATAAGAACACGTCACTTTTTTTTATCAGTGACGCGTCTTGTTAAGAGGAGTCACTAATACGACCACATATCAGTGACACGCCAGGATAATATGCGTCACAGATGTTATCAGTGACGCGTTTTCTTACAAAGAGTCACTAATATCTTGTAATTAGTGACGCGTCTCGTTCCTGGGGCATGGGTAACAACTAATCAGTGACGCGTCTGGTTCACCCGCGTCACTAATATAGTAATTAGTGACGCGTTTTGTTTTTGAGTCACTAATCGAGACGTCACTGATAAGCTTTTCTGGCATAGTGTGCCGCGCCTCCGGCAGGCCATAGAGCCCACGTCCTCCGCCGCCCAGGGAGATGGAGGCTGAGGCCGATTAGCACAAGGTCCTCGGCGTTAACCGCGGCGGCGGCGCCGCCGCGCCGCCGACCTCAAGAAGGCACCTCCCTCCCTCAGGCCTGAACGTGATTTGGGCGTCAAATCCAAAGCCGATTAGGGAGGGCCTACGAACCAAGCAGTGGCCCTCCGACTTCACGTCGTCGTCCGGGCACGCCACACGCCGGTACATGGAGGCACCATCGCGTCCTCCGCCACCGCCCAGGGAGATTTTCCTAATGATAGCATGAATTGCATTGCTATGTTTCATTCCACCTCACCCTTCTACTTCTCCAACATGCATTTTTCGTTTCCCTGTTTAAAAGACTAATGTGCTCTTTTTTTCCATGCTAGCATACCTATGCCAACCTTCGGCTTGCCAATGTACAGCAGTTCAATTGGCAATTTCCGGGTTCCTTCTATTTCAGGTCAGCGTGCTGTCTACTGTGCTATGGCACATGATAACGGTCTATGCATTGATGCTGTAGAATATTTTGAGATCAATGTGTGATGTCATGACTGACTTTGCACAGTGATTTGACATACAGTGTATGGTGTGTCTTTGACGATCTCCTCTACTATATCTTCTTTAGTACCACCTAGGAAAACTTCAGCATATGGTCTATTTGGGATGTATGCAATATGTTATATTGCTTTCAGAGCTTGAAATGCATTCAGAATTTAGGTCTCTTAAATACACTAAAAAATAAGTAGGTTACAATCAATTTTGCTGGGCTAGATGTTTACATTTTGGCTAGGGTTTAATTCAGATTTTGACAGGCTCGGCAGTACATATTCACAACATGGCCTACCATTTGGTATATTTTCTGAAGTATGTAGTGGGTTGGAATGCATTCAGAATTTAGGTTCCTGTTGGGGAAGCCGCATAAAAAGATTGGGTCAGGGTCAATTTCATTGAGCTAAGTGTTTGTGTTTGCAAGTGAAGCTTTTGCTTAGGTTCAATTCAGGTTCTTGCAGGTTGTGTACGATGGACAACAGGGTCCATTGCCCTTTTAGTAGCTTCCTGAGAGGTACTACACCTACAGTAAGCACCAAAACATATTTACTAATTTAGTTTCTGTTTCCTCATATTGTTCTTCGATTTGCAAATGTACATCTTTCGATCTTTTCACCTAAACTAGATACTTTTTAGTCTGCCTGCACAGTTCTAGGTCCTCAGTATTGTCTTCTTCCTCGAGCTGCGCATCTTTCATGATCCTAATCAGTCTGATGGAACACATTCCCATAGCAAGCCTCGCTTACCAGGTAGACAGCTTTGCCAAACATTGAAGGTTCTTTCGCCCATGGCAAAATGAGTTCTCCATATCCAATTGAAGCAGCCCTGTACTATGCTAACATTATCCGATGAACGGCTCACATGACAACCATTTGTAACTAATGTTACTCAATTTTTTGTTCTGGTGTATAATAATATGATGTGCAATAATTCCGGTTTGATGGCCCGTGCTTCGCACAGGGTTACCTGCTAGTATTCCTATAATTTTGTACAGTTCATTGCAATCCTACGCCTATGAAGCCTGACGCAGTTTCATCTTTGTGTAGCATTGGAAGTATTAGAACTGAACCTGGAATACTTTTGTCCGGAGGAGTAGGTAAGCATTGGAATATCTGTACCATATCTTTTTCAATTTTGACAGAGAATGGCTGAAGCACTGCCTTTCATATTAAGATGATGGATAATAATATGTATTGAGGATCGGCTTCTCCCCAACCCTAGCGCCATGACCTCCCCACCGCCGCTGCCGGCGGCGCCAGCTGCCGCCCCGGCGCCGGCGCCCCTCACCCCCACCTCCTCCTCTTCCTCCCGCTCCCCGGCCTCCATCTCCCTTTCCCCTTCCCCTCCCCTGCCCTCCTCTATTGGCGTCGCTGTCGCGTCCGCTTCCCTGGTCACGCCGCCGTCACGTCCGTAGGGGCCTGCTGCTGCCGCTCCCAGCCTCCTGGGCGCCGGATCCGGTGGTCCGGCAGCGGCTGGCGCCGGCTCGCAGGCCTCCCCTCCCGTGAAGCCCGCGACGGCATCCTGGGCGCCGCCGCCTCTGCTCCAGTCGGGGCCGGGCGGTGATGTGGCCGCCGGCGGTGGCACGGCTACTGGGTCGCCGCTGCTTAAGCAACCTCCTCCTCCTCCTTGGGTGCGCTCGGGTGTGGGATCCGCCGGGCAGTCGTTGCCGCCGCCGCCGGGGTCGGATCCTGCTGATGCCGACCGTGCGCCGGCCTCCCCAGGGTCGCCAACACATGTTCTTGCCGCTGATGGGCAACCGCTGGAGGCCGTCGCCGCCGTCGTTGTTGGCACGGCCGCGCCGCCGCCGGCCATGCTGGTGGCAGCCAGATCCGGAGGATGCGGCTTCACATCTCCGACGGCGGCGGTGACGAAGGCTGTGCACATCGAGCTGTCGGTCCTCATCGAGGATGCCACGGAGTGCGATGGCGAGGAAGAAGACGACAACGACACCGATGACGATCTTGCTGCGCGAGCATCCTCAGCCTCTCCGGCTAGGGTGAGCATCGGCCTCGACGCCTTCCTCATCCACACGTCTGCCCCCGCTCTGAGCCCATCGTCCACCTTGTCCCCCAATGCCGCCCCATTCCTACCAGAGGGTACCTCGGCGGGACGCTCAAAATTTCGCCGGTGGGCATACGACGATGGCGATGCTTCCAGCGATGGGCGGCCCTCGTCCTACCTGGATGCCGCCCGTCAACCGCCGAAGCCTACCCCAGTGCCTCAGGCGCAGCCGCGGCCGCGTCCTGCTGAGGCTTCGGGACGGGATGGGGTAGTTGTCGGACGGAGAGAACCTCGGCGACGGCGGGGCAGGCGCGGTCGGCCCCGTCCCTAGTTGGTGAGCGGTATTCCTGCTCGGCCTGTGGAAGGCCACGCCCCTGCCCGGCAGCGTCTGGGCCACCGCGGGAGAGTGTCTGCCCCCAATGCCGATGGGTGGCGTGACATCCTTCCCTGCCAGGAGATGCGCCCCGCGACGACACCAGAGCCTTTCTGCGACCTGAGGCAGCGTCCGCTTCTCCGGAGGATCCCTGCGGTGTTTCGTGACAGGTGCTTCAACTGCCTCTCCTACTCGCATCGCGTGGCGACCTGCCGGCTGCCACGGCGTTGCCTACGATGCCGAGGCCTCCACCACCTCGCCAGGGATTGTAGGCTGCCCAGGATTGCTGCACGGTCCACGGCGATGAGGGACGACCTGCCACGACATCCTACTTCGGGTTGCACCCCTTCGGACTCCCGGCCCACACCCCTTGGAGCAGAGTCTCTGACAACTTCGGTGGGGGCTGTGCAGGGTTCCTTGCGGGGTGCCAGTAAACCTCGCCGTCGACGGTGGAGGCGCCGAAGTAAGCTGGCAACTTCCGTCTGCGCAGGCGTCATGGTCGACCACGTCTGCGAAGCTGCCACATCCTCTGCGACTCGCTCCTTCATCGAGCCGGATCCCCTGATGTTCGAGGTGTGCACGAGTGCAGGGCCTCCAGCGTGGGTTGATCCAATGCTAGAGGAGTTCGCTGCCTCGCTCATCGTGAGCCGGCCTGCGGAAGCACGGACACCGGGGCGTCCGTCTGCTACGGGCCTATTGGCTGATGCATCGGTGGCGGACGATCGTTTGCCGGAGCCGCCGTTGCCACCTATGCAGAGGCAGCCACCCGCAGGGGGACAGCACGACGGCGGCACCGTGGTTGTCGAGGCGTGCTGGGATGCCTCGCCGACTCCGGGTGATCCCCATGGAGCCGTGGATGCTGAGGCGGCCGCGCGAACTCCCATCGCCACCTCTACGGGCGTGGTTGTAGTCGCCTCTCCACGGTCAGTCGACTACTTCGGCAAGGACGCGGATGTTGAGGCAGTCGCACAAACTCCCGACGCTGCCCCTACAGGCGTGGATGCAGTTGCCTCTCCGCGGTCAGCTGACTCCTTCAGCAAGAAGCTGAAGGGGTTCACTGACAGGATTCTGTGCAAGGCACCTTCGCCGTTGTTGTCCCAGCCAAGGGTGGAGGAGACGCCGCCAGCGTTGTCGCACCGCAGCAAGAGAATTGCCGCGCAGCCGCTCTCGCGTGTCCCAGTTTCTAAGCGGGGGGAGTTGCTGGTCATGCAGCGGATGGGGTTCATCGATGGATGGACGACGCCCTCCACGGCGGCCAAGGAGGTCTACGACAGCGTCTTCGGCGACGACCCCAATCCCTCACATCAAGAGGCAATGCGATAGCTCTTCCCGGTTCCAGCGGGAGAGGGGCCGAGACGGTCGAGGCGCTGCACAAGCCAACGCGTCTGATCGCCGGCGATGACTAGGTAGTTTCATTAGCGAGTAATAGCGTTTGATCCCTTTCTGCTAGGGAGGGCAGATCCGATTGTTTATCAGTACCCCCCTAGTGCGTCCTTAGTGGCGCGTCGTTGTACTGTTCACTATTTCTCGATCTTAATATAAAAGATGCGCAAACCTTTTGCGTATTCGAGAAAAAAATAATATGTATTGAGTGGGATCTGGGTTAACCAAATAGCTTTACTATTTGCGTTGAATTTGTCACCATGATTTCATTTGATTGTTCTTACAATACTAGTCCTTTTTTTGTTTTCTAAAAATATGTTTGCTTATCAGGTAGAGATGGAGTGCATGGTGAAGCAGTTTACTATTGGTTGAACAAGAAAAAATAGTTTGGTTTCTTTTTCCATATCCATATTTGTGAATTCATTGTAGTATTCATGTTGAACATGTAGATGACCAGATATCATATCTGTATATATGATATATGTGCTGATAATATATGTGCTGATAGATTCATAGATAAGACTGATTCTATTTTTGACCTAAGTGTTGACTCTATTCATGATGGACTACTGATTTGTATAATATTGGACAATATATATTTTAATATACTGTTGCTACTGTTTCAAAATATTTTTCTTTGTGCATTTAACTCTTTTTTTCTGTGAGGATAGCTACACAGGCAAAAGGAATTTTTCTGTGAGTTCACCTAGACCGATAGAAAAATACATGTTTTTTCTGTGTGTTTATTTCTTTTTTCCCGTGTGGATATCCACATAGAAAAATTGTTTTAAATCTGGGTGACCGCAATTTTTCTGTGCGTGTAAAACCCACGTCAGAAAAATATTTTTCTGATGGTATTCGTATTTTTCTGTGTGTTTTCGCACACACAGAAGAATTCGAGTTTCCAGTGATGCCTCCTCTACCAAACCTACACCCAGAAGACTAAAACATGCATTGTTTGTGGTAAGACCACCTTCACCGAGCTTATCAGAGAGCCTTTCCTGGACCTCAACAGGCATTGCCTTGGTTCTTCTTCTTCCAGTTGAAAGCTCCCTGAAACATGTATTTGTCCCAAGGATCAACCACCTGAGTTAACCAGCGATTCTCTTCGGCCTTATGGCAAACACCTTCGGTTGATCCATCTTATTCTGTGGGCAGAGGAGACTCCACCCTTGCAGCATGACAGTAAAGCTCTCATGTCTTCCCATGCTATATCCTGAAAACAAAATTCATTTCCTAGCTTCCAAAGCCCCCACACGGCATCTTCATGGTATTATCATCTCTTGTTCCAAAACCCAGCGACTTAGGAATTGTATATATAACTTCTTTTTACTTAATGGAAGGATTTATTCCAGTTTTAATCATCCCCTGTCGAGGATGCTCCGTCCAAAAAGTTTCGGAACGTCTAGCGTCCAGATGCCCGCGCCGCTCCATGTCAAGTGCACGCACCGTGGCCCACGTACACTTTGTGTCCTGTGCCCGCACCATAGCGCCCCCTCCACACCCACACACATGCAACCGGGCCCAGCAGCTGCAACAGGTGGGCTGCTACAGATGGGTCCTACTGCAACATGTGTAACAAATCTACTTTTGCAACATCTAGATGAAACACTTGCAACATACGTCTAAAACAATTGAAACACTTTCAACATACGTTTGAAGCACTAGGAAAAATACATTTGTAGTCATTGCAAAACATATGCAACATCCAGATAAAACACTTGAAACACTTGAAGCATACGCTTGCAACGTGCATGTTTATGCAACATCTAGATCTACTTTTGCAATATCCAGAGGAAACACTTGCAACATATGTCTGAAACAGATGAAACATTTAGGACATATACTTGAAAACACCATTGCAACATGTGCAACATCCCGATCTACTTTTGCAACATCGATATAAAATATTTGCAACATACCTCTGAAACATTTGAAACACTTAAAATAGACCCTTACAACATGTAGTTTCAGTGCAACATCTCCTTGCTGTTTGGGAGAATGGATCCTCGTCGACATGTGAAGTTCTATCCCGGCCATCATGGGCGAGTTCCACCCTAGCCACGGTGAACTGGGTAGGCGGGCGCGAGATGTACATGTGCGGGCTTCGCTCGGGCTGCCGTGAGCTGCATGCAGGCGAGCTCCACACCCAGCCGTAGCAAGCTGGGCAGGCAAGGGTGGAGGCGGCAATGGTCTCCCTTACCACGGGCAGGCGGCACGGCACGAACGGTAGAGCTCGTGTGTACGCGGGTAGCGGCGGTGCTCGACGCTTGTGCGTATGCGGACAGTGGCAGCGCTCGTGCGGACGCAGGTGCTTGCAGAGCTTGTGTGTACACGACCGAAGGGCGTGCAGTGCGGTGGAGCCGATGCAAATGGGAAAGATAAAATGTCACTCTCTTTTTTTTATTTTTTAGAGAAACCATGTATGCCGATGAGAGGAGCAGGCATGTGGACCGGTTGAAAGGTCCTAACATGGCTAGAGGGGGGTGAATAGCCTATTAAAAATTCTACAAACTCACTAGAGCAAAAGGTCAGTACAACAAATGGCAAAATACGAATTTGCTCTAACTTTACAAGGGTTGCAAGCCACCTATCCAACAATTCTAGTAACTATGATCACTATAACACACAAAGGCTAAGTCACTATGAGCTCTCACAAGCTAGCTACACTAAAGAGCTCAACTAGGTGACAAGCTACCCTAGCAAAGATAAAACAAGCTCTCAAAACTAATTACACTAAAGAGCTTGTTACAACTAGTTTGCGGAATGTAAAAGAGAGGTATGTGATCTTTATACCGCCGCGTTGAAGAATGAACCAATCACAACAATATGAAGACCAATTACTGAAAGAAATCCAAGGAATCAATCACAAATGTGACATAATTTTTCTCCTAAGGTTCACGTGCTTGCCGGCACGCTACGTCCCCGTTGTGTCAACCACCACTTCATGGCTCGGCGGCTAATTGGCAATCCAAAGCCAAGCTCCCCAAGAGCACCGCAAGTGAGGTAACTCAATGACACGAGCAATTTACTAGAGTTACCTTTGGCGCTCCGCCGAGGAAGGCACAACACCCCTCACAAATCACCGTGAGATGGCCAAGAACAAGCACTATTCTTGTCATAGCTCCTCCGCTGCCTCCAAGCCGTCTAGGTGGCGGCAACCACCAAGAGTAACAAGAATTCCACAGTCAATGCTCACTCAAGTGCCAACTAGATGCAAACTCACAAGCAAATGCACTTGAGATCACTCAAACTCACTTTGATTTGTCAATCAAGCAAGAGAAATGAGTGGGAGGGGATGTGCTCAGCTCAAGAGGATGTTAGATAGTCAAAATGTCCAAAATAGACCTCTAGAAGTCGGCCAACAAGTATTTATAGGAGCCCTAAAAAGAAAAGAGTCGTTGGCTCATGAAACAGCCACACTCGGGGTGACTGGACGCGCTGGTCCGGCCTGACCGGACGCGCCACGCGTCTGGTCGCTCCACCGCGACCTCCCTGATGAATGCCACGTGTCTCGCTTTGAATCTCGTTCGTTCAATAGTAACGGTCACTTAAATGTACTCGTTCACGTGCTAGAGTGACCGGACGCGCCGATCAAAATGATCGGACGCGCCTAGGTGTCTGGTCGCCACTGATTCGCGTTGCTGACCACGTGACCGGACGCGCTGCTTGAACTGACCGGACGCCACAGTGCCAGCGTCCGGTCGATTCCAGTAAGCATTCACACACGACCGGACGCGTTCGGTCTATCATGACCGGACGCGCCACCGCGTCTGATCGATCCTTCACGTTCGTTGTCCCTCTGGTGCCTGACCGAACACGTCGGTCCCGCGGGTGACCGGACGGCCAGTGCAAAATCTTAGCCCGCACGCCTCTACAGCAGCTGCCACTGACCGGACCGGTTCAGTTTCCGGTCACCCCAGTGACCTCCGTTCACCTCCGTTTCTATCCATGATGACTTAGAGAAAATCTCCACCACCAGCATAGTGGAAAATAGGTGTTTCACTTTCACAAAAAGCATTGAATCCCGCATCGCAAGCTCAGCGGGAGGGAGAGAGGGCCCTAAACCCATCTCTACTGCTCAAACTCCACCGTCTTTGTAAACGTGCTAACATCACCAAGAGTACATCACCATGTGCATGTGTGTTAGCATTTTCACATTTATTTTTGAGGCGTTAAGTTAGCTCTCTACTAGATCTAAATGCATATGCAAATGAATCCTCATCTAGTGGCACTTAAGTGATCAATAGCCCCGGCACTTAAGTGATCAATAGCACCGGAAATTTCCCTCTTTATAGTACGACTATCGATCCTAAGTGTGATCACACCCTCTATGGTGTATTGATCATCAAAAATAAATCATATCTATATCTTTGCCTTGAGCTCCATAGGATTGCACTCCATCTCTTCTTCTCCAAGCATGGCACCAAGTCATCATGATCAACATGCATCTTGCCATCACTTAGGAGTGTACCAATCACCTTTTGCTATCAACACTCAAGCACATGTGATTAGTACTTAGGTTTCATTCATTAGCCAAAACCAAACTAGGGACTTTCACCGGTCCGTAGCCTAACTGGCCGTGTTCGGACTGACCGACGCGGAACAAACGTACGTGGTGGAGCATTAGTGTACAAAGAAAAAATAAAGTCACCCACCGCGACAAAGATAGGCTTTTTTTTGCGAAGATAAAGATACATAGCCAACAAATCTCCTCCAAAGATAAAAAAATTCTCCAACATGCACGTCAATTGTCAAGCCTTCACAGCTTCTCCGTGACATAGGTGAAGAACAGCAACTCTAATTGCTGATTGATCTTTGACCACCAAACCGAGAAACCAACGCCCCACAATGGGCTCAGTAGCAGACTACAAGAATTTATTCCTTTCGGAGAAATAGAAGTTGTTTTAATTTATTCATCGTGTTGTTGGGCTATTCATTGTCGAGGTCCGGCCACCAGATGCCACGACGCGCCTGCCGGCCTCGGTTGGTGATTCCAGTTCCAGCAGAAAGCTAAGGCTGCCTTGCTGCTCTGATAGCTACAGCCGCAGAATAGTGACACTCATGTGCGACAAAAATATAATCTACTCAACTAAAACAACGACAAAAACGTATTGTTTTTCATTACGAGTTTTTTTGAGGGATCAAGACCGCGTGCTCCTACTAGTTAATAGGGTTTGGTGTATAGGGTGATGTTCCTCCAGCGCGACTCCATGAGCGGCGACACGTCGTGGTGCTGCATGTATACCCCGAACTTGAAGTAGTAAGAATCACTGGGGATGACACTGGTGCCAAACTTGCGGTGGCCGTCGACGTAGACGGCCACCGTGGAGGCGCCGACGTCGTGCACCACGTTGAGGCGGAACCAGCGGTCGTAGATGCGGTCCTCCACGGCCTCGCCGCTGTAGTACCGCAGCGTGCCGTTGTAGACGTGCAACATCAGCACCGTGGCGGGCGCAGCTCCCTGCTCTCTGTGGATCTGCATCACCGACGCGCCGGAGGTCCCCGTCGGCACGTACGCGTAGCCCTCGAACTGCCACGCCCCCGACGAGTAGTCGTGGCCCTGCAGATCATGCATGCAAAAACACACGTATATGCATGGAGGAAGAAAACTGATGAAGTGAACTCATGGTTACTTGGGTGGGTGCCTACGGCGAGGCGGACTTCGGTGCGGGGATTGGTGCCGGTGACGTTGTTGAAGGGCTTGTCGCCCGCGTAGACCAAGAAGGTGCGCACGCCGGTGGCGTTGTCGTAGCTGTACCGTTGGTTCTCCGGCACGTCGTAGGGCCACTGCACCTTGAAGTTGCCCTCCGGGAGCTCCACCTGGACGAACCCGGCGGTGAGGTTGCCGCTGCCATCGATGGTCGAGGCGGAGGACGCCAAGGCGAGGACCACGGAGAGGACTAGTAGTACTAGCTCCACGCGCATGGGTTCGCCACCGCCGAGAGCGAGGTGGAAGGATGAGGCCGCCATGATCGATGAGAGGACCTCGTCTCGTTATATGTGGAATGCAAGAGTGTGCCTGGTTATATGTGGGATTATCGGTGGTGATGTCCAAGCAAGAAGGGGTTGTCATGCTTGGTGGCCTCCGGCAAGGCCGGGTGTTTGTTTCGATGTCCTCGTCAAATAATCCGATGGCTTTGATGGTGCGCAACGGCTAAAGAAAGGGCCGGCAGGCAACTACTCCACGGTTTGATGATGGAAATGGAATCTAGTATCACACGTGAAATGGAGTACTGTTGAGAAATTAGACCTTTGCAAAATTATATTTCAAATATAAATTATGATAGATGTAGTATATATATACGATTCTACTACTATTAAATAAAGTATGCTTCTCTCACAAATTAGCGCACACATAACAAAAAGTCGTACTTATTACTAGAATAGAAATAAGCTACAATATAATGGTTAGAAAATTAAACCTTTGAGCGAGACCGGTGTGTTATTAGGAGCTCATTCTCGATTACTCAAGAATCTCACAATATCCGGTAAATTCTCGGCAGGCTTAGCCAGCCGGTCGATGATGACGCAGGAACTTTCTGTCCAAGATCAAAGCCTCCCAAACCCTGACGTGGTGATGTCTCTCCTCGAATTAAAAAGCTGCTATAAGCAGTGTGGCCGATAACCAAACACGCCCTATATGGTACCTCCTCTCAATAATTTATATCTATATCTATACCTCTATATCTATATCTATATCTATATCTATTCTTCTTCTAATACTAAAGAGGCACAATTTCTGGCTTAAAAACTTTTGTCCAGCTTAATCACAGACACCCGTTCGGTTTCTTTTTTTTTCCACATCTGAATAATTTTTCCCTTCCGATTCTTTTTCGTTTTTCTAGACTAAACTTCTGGACTAAAATCAAATACTCTAAACAAAACCAAAATCAAATACAACAATGCTACAAATCGAATCAAACCACATAATAAACAGAAGTTACCATGTCGTACAGATCTCGAACTCAAACAAAAAATCAAATACTCCAAACTGAACCAAAATCAAATACAACAATGCTACAATTTGAATCAAATCAAATCAAACCAGAGTAAATAGAATCAGATGATAAATTTTCCACTTTATTGCCCCGTTCCTGTCCCAAACTGAAAACGGACAGAGTTTCATCTTAGCACGCTCCAAACTGAAGAACGGACAGAGGTTTCATCTCAGCACACAAGGCTTGGGAGTCAGGAAATCACAAATCTAAAGACAAATATAGCATCTTGAATCAAATCCTTCTCAGAGTCATGGATAGGCGTCGGACCAGACAAAGTCGGCGAGATCGGAGGCCACCAGGGCCGCGTCGTCTGCGAAGGCCGTGACAGCGGCAGCGAGGCGCACGAGGCAGCGGCAGCGCTCCGCGATGACCGGGTGGTGGGCTTCAGGCCGGCGTTGGAAGGGATGAAGCCGGGTGGAAGACCGCCGCCGCTAGTCTAATAGTAAAGAGATAAAATTTCTGGCTATTTTTTTTTTTGTCCGTCTCCCTCTAACTACTAAATAATAGGGAGTTTCTACTATCAAGACTTATATATATAATAACGCGTACCCATACGAGGCTTGTTTAGATTGCAATTTTTTTCAACTTCCGCTACTGTAGCACTTTTGTTTGTATTTGGCAATTAGTGTCCAATCATGAACTAGTTAGGCTCAAAAGATTCGTCTCGTGATTTACAACTAATCTGTGCAATTAGTTATTTATTTTACCAACATTTAATGCTTCATGCATGCGTCCAAAAATTGATGTGATGGAGAGAGAGTGAAAAAACTTAGAATTTTGAAGGGATCTAAACAAGGCCCGAGTTAGAATAGCTCTTGTCTAGCGCGGTGCGGAATCCAATCTGGATAGATAGGAATTATATTTTAATCCAAATAGATATCTTCAATCATGAATCTTAATAAAAGTCCTAAACTAAATAGAATAGAAGTTCTAATCAAATAGTAAAAGTAAGAGTATAAATTTGTATACGTATCTCATCGTACTTAGTTTCTATTTTTTTCTGTTTTCTTTTTTTTCCCAACATGACTTTGGTTTCTATTGTTTAGAATAGGAGTTCTAATCAAATAGTAAAAGTGAGAGTACAAATCTGTATACGTATCTCATCTTCTTAGTTTCTATTTTCAATTTTTTCCATTTGTTTTTTCCCGACCGTGATTTTGATGGTTTCTATTGTTAATTCTTTTTGTATTCCCTTTATCCGTGACTCGGTTTTGTGTTTCGGCATTCGGTTTCTTTCAATCATTTTTCTATTCCATCCATTTTTTCCTTTTTCTTTATACCGATTTGGTTCACATGTTTTCTTTCCACGTTTCTTTATTTTCCCGCAAGTTTCCATCTTCTATGAGTTTTCTTTTCGTGATTTATTATGTCTTTTTAAGATTTCATCTATTTTAATACGTTCTATTGAGATCTCGAGAGAATAGAAGAACAGCCACGACGACGTAAGACAAAGGATATATCAAGTGTAACAAAATTATGTTAGGTAGATCGATAGCAGAGCAATCAATAAACTCTACTTTTTATCAGGCTAATCTCTACCGACCATTGTGCTATCGCTAGCATCGATAGCACAATGATGTTTTCTCTATGTGCACCACTCTTCTCAATCACTAAGGGCACCGTCAAAGTTGCACGTTATCTCAACTACGGCATTCGGGCCATGTCTGCGCCATTCTAGGAGCCATCTACGCACGAGCACTATATTGTCAACCTTGTTGTAGTGCAGTGCGGGCCCAGGTCTGCATGAGGGCCGCCATGTATGGATGAAAACGGATCAGATACGGACAGATAACACTGATTTTATATTTATTTTCATATTTCTGTCCAGATTTGGTTTCGAATACAGGTAGTTTCAACGATGCCGGATAGGATACGGTTGGATATCGACATCATAAATATATGATTTGGGTATTCGGATACAGATACAATATAGGATATTGAATATCCGAACTCGGATACGGACAGATCTGAACCCCTCTAAACGGATTTAGTCTTGAATACAGCCTATCGGAAAATATTAGTACCGTTTTCACCCCTACCGCCATGCCACTGACACCACACATGCGGGCTGCCATGGCTACCATGCATGCTGCCAGTTAAGCCACCTCACAGCGGCCGCTATGTCCACACGTAGTTCTATCGTGATAATTATCATCGCCAGTATTAGTAAATTATAGTCTCGTTGCAGCGCAATGGCTTTTTTTTTTTTTTTTTTTTTTTGCTAGTCAACACTCAACAGCCAAGCGGCACAGACATTTAGAGGCGCGACAGGCCCATTCGCTACACAGGTAGTACTTCATGTTGGGCTTTGCACGGCGCTTCCTGGGGCCCAACTTCACCAGGTCGCCAGGGCTTCCTTGCGGCGCAACTGGGAGATATGGAATATAGTACTGCTGTCTGAGAGCTTCAGTTTATATGCCACCGGATTGATCTGCTGCAGAGTCTCAAAGGTCCCAAAAAGAAGCGATAGGGCATTAGGGCACAACAATCTATAGAGAACTTTGAAGGGAGACTTGTTTTGTTTAGGCTGGCATGACTATACCTATTGTACCAAAACTCCGAGAGTGACAACCATTTATTAGACCACTTGATTAATTAGATAGGACTGCACAAAAGCACCGCAAGAATATTTCAAAGAATTGATTCACTCTCTTTATCTAACCACCTGTCTGTAGGTGGCATGAACTACAAATCCGCAATTGTTTATCAGCCAATTTTTTAACCACTAGTACATAAAAAACTTTTTACTAAGAAATTTTCTAATATATACTGACTTTTTAGGAACCGCCAGTGTAAAAGGCCTGTGAAAATCAGCAAACTCCTTTGCCATCACTTAAGAACTGTCTATGTAAATATTTACACTAGCGGTTTTCTTAAGGAAGCCGCCAGCATAATTCGATCTACACTGATGATTTTCTTAAGGATACCGCCAGAGTAAATAATTTTCCATAATTTGTAAATTGATCTGTCGGGGGTACATACCCGGGGTGCTCACGGCACGACTAGCAACACACTTGGGGCGGCCTAGCTGGCTATGCCCAGCGCCCACGGCCTGCCTCGATCACTCTTACCCCGACCGTACGATATACGGCCCGCCTTGACCATTCTCTTCTCTCGGCCATGTGGTGTTCAGCCGCCTCGACCATGTCTAGCCCCGACCACTCGGGAAGGACAGGAGGTGATTGGCGCATTAAATGCATCTGCTATGACAAGATGCGCACGCACTACGCACACTCCTCCGGGACGGAGAAGGACAACCACCCTTCGGGCCACGGGTCTTGGGGTGGAGGGTCACCCCTCGGACCACTCCCCTCTCACGGACAGACCACACCCTAGCTAGGCAACGTCAGCGTGTGGTTCAACATCACCTAACCCCTGCCCGACTCGACGGGCAGGCGTACAGCCATGCCCACCATAGGCATGGGCCTCACGACCAAGAATCAACCTCCACACAACCAGCCGGGTCAGAGAATCCTCGACCCGACCACGTATGGTCGGGGCACCACTACCACGATCAGGAGGGTAGGCAGCCCGCAGAGGACGGTCGCCCTCTCCGCGCACTGGCACAACGACGCTCCCCTGGGGATAACGGGCGCAAGGACGAAAGCCACGACACGCACCATGCGCCCACGTTGCACAGGATAGTAGGTGAACAACTACGACCCGCACTGTGCTGCTGTAGTGTGCCATACCAGCCACGACTTGCACTGTACCGCCATGGCACACCATGCCTTGAGGTGAGGAGCAAGAACCCTGCGACTATACTCAAACGTGAAACAGAAGCAAGGACAAGATGCGGTGGGCCCATTGACCAAGCTCGCCACTTTCCCCTCCCCTTGGGCTCTCGACCACTTGGGTCGGGAGAACCTTTCCCTCTCAATTGTCACCTGGTCCCCAAGACTATATAACAGGAGCCGGGCCTTCACTAATAACATCGAATCTCCCTACCTCGAATTCCCCCTTTGTAAGCCTTCAGGGCACTTGAATCAAGGAAGACGAACTCAAACCCCTCTGAGACTGGCGTAGGGTTTCATCCTGAACAAATATAATTCTCCGTGTCTCGAGTGTTGCCATTGACTCTTTTGAGCAGTGCGGCGCTAAATTCACTAGTCGATCTACAGAACACCGACACGATCTAAAAAAAATCCAGTGAAGCCTCCATCAGGCAGTCTCACGATAACAATCACAAAAATATATTATTTTTTATTATGAGTTTTCCGAGGGATCAAAGAGCGAGTGCTCCTACTAGCTGTCTATAGCTCGATCGGCACTATATTGTTGTTTGAACCCGTTTTAAATTTCAACTCAAATGGATAGATTACTCTCTACTGACTAGTACAGTAGAGGCAAATTAGTAGCCAGTTAATAGCTAGGGTTTCGTGTATACGGTGATGTTCCTCCAGCGCGACTCCATCAACGGCGACACGTCGTGGTGCTGCATGTACACCCCGAACTTGAAGTAGTGCGACGCGCTGGGCGTCACGTTGACCGCCAGCCTCGGCGCGCCGTCGACGTACACGGCGACCGTGGACGCGTCGACGTCGTGCACCACGTTGAGGCGGAACCAGCGGTCGTAGATGCCGTCCTCCACGGCCTTGCCGCTGTAGTACCGCAGCGTGCCATTGTAGACGTGCAGCATCAGCGTCGTGGCTTTCGCGCCGGCGTCCTCGTTGTGGATCTGCATCACCGACGCGCCAGAGGTCCCCGCCGGCACGTACCCGTAGCCCTCGAACTGCCACACCCCCGACGAGTAGTCGTGGCCCTGCGCGCGTGCGTGCAAGAAGACACGTATATGCGTCATGGAGATTGGAGAAGACACGTATATGCGTCATGGAGAACTCATGGATGCTTGGAAGTGAACTCATGGATGCTTGGGTTCTTACGGTGAGGCAGACTTCGATGCGGGGCTTGGTGCCGGTGACGGTGTTGAAGGGCTTGTCGCTGGCGTAGACCAAGAAGGTGCGGACGCCGGTGACGTTGTCGTAGCTGTACCGTTGGTTCTCCGGCACGTCGTAGGGGCTCTGCACCTGCAAGTTGCCGTCCGGGAGCTCCACCTGGACGAAGCCGGCGGTGAGGTTTCTGGTGCTGCCATCAATGGCCGAGGCGGAGGACGCCAAGGCGAGGACCACGGAGAGGACTAGTAGTAGTACTAGCTCCCCGTGCGCGCGGCTTCACCACCGTCAAGAGCGCGGTGGAAGGAGGAAGCCATGGCCAGGATCGATGAGAGAGGACCTCGTTATGTGTTGGATTATGGATGCAATGCAAGAGTGTGCCTGGTTATATGTGGGATTGTCGGTGGTGATTTCCAAGCAAGAAGGGGTTGTCACCTTCATCACCTTGTGTTGGCAGTTTGGCATTGCTTGGTGGCCTCCAACAAAACCGGGTGTTTGTTTCCATATCGTCAATAATCCTGGCTTCATGTATTGTCAGTTTGTAAAGCAACGGCTAAAGAAAGGGCCGGCCGGCCGCGGCAATCGCTACTCGGTTTGATAATGGAAATGGAATCTAGTCTCACATGTGAAATGAAGTACGGTTGGAAATTAGGCCTTTGCAAAATTATATTTAATACTCCCTCCATCTCATCAAATTATAAGTCATTTTAATTTTTTGGTGAGTAAAAATATCTCAAGTTTAACTAAAATTATATAGAGAATTACAAAGATTTATGGCATCAAATAGATACACTATAAAGATATAATTAATGAAAAATCTAATGATAATTATTTGTTAGCACAAATATTATTATTTTATTATATAAATTTGGTCAAACTTAAGATGTTTTGACTCTCAAAAAAGTTAAAATGACTTATAATTTGGGATGGAGGGAGTATATATAAATCATGATAGATGTAGTATATTTCTACGATTATAGTACTATTAAACAAAAAAGTATGCTTTTCTCGCAAATTAGCACACACATAACAAAAAGTATAGTACTAAATATAATGGTTACAAAATTAAACCTTTGAGCGAGACCGGTGCGTTAAGATGATGGTAAATTCGATGTCGGCCTCACCAGTCGACGCTGCCATAGGAACTTTCTATCCAAGATCAAAGCCTCCTGAATTCCGATGTGGCGATGTCGTTCCTTTAGTTCTAATACTATGGGCGCGTTTAGTTGCTTGTCGCACGTCATCACATCACAGCTATGGCGGCTCGCCATAAAAATCAGAAGCACCGAAATAGTAGCTGAGTCACGCCAAACCCCATGGCATGACCATGCTTGTGTCTGTTGCTTAATACAGCAGGGTTTTGATTTTTTTTTCTTTGTCGATCTAAAATAAACCATTTATGTATCTTTAAAATTTTTCAAATTGTTTATGTATGCGATAGAAAATGAACACAACCCATTTCTACTGGCGGCATCCCTAAGAGAACTGCAAGTGTAAATACATGATTCCTACTAGCGATAGGCTTAAGGAAACTTCTAGTAAATATGTATTTACAACAGTTGTTCATAGTCATGGACCCATGGTTTAATTTCTATTGGCATCTATACATTTTATTAAACCGCCAGTGAAAAAATAACAAGTGTCAACAAAAATCGTTTCTATAACAGTGAACAATTCTTGCCAAATATTGCTTATAAACATCGGGTCTCCTCTGGGGAAATAAAATAAGAGCAGTCCAGCCAATTTGCTCCTCTCCTTTTAGGTAGTTAGCTGCTTAAATGTCACGAAAATAAAAAAAATTAGTTGCCGTTTGAAGACAGCTTCTCATTTTTCTTCAACAACAGTGGTAGAACATTTTTGGGCAGCATTGAGGCCTCGCACAGTTGGTGTCAGTTTGCATTCCAAAGCAATAATTATACTATTATAACAGACTTGTTTGGTGTTTATTAGTCCCTACGTTCCAAATCATAAGATGTTTTGAATTTAATAGATACATTACATTGACTATGTACATAGACATAGTGTGTATATATAAATGTATAGCAAAAGCTATGTATCTAAAAAAATCCAAGACAATAGATGGAGGAAGTATCCGAGTATGTCCTTATTTGCAAAAAGAAAATGTGCAATTCTTCAACTTTAAAACTGTATGGACCAGAATGAACCTTGAGTGAAACTTTAGGCTATGTATCTACAAAAGACAAGAAAAATAGTATAATTATTTGCAATAATTACACTATTTTACGTTTTGTAAAGAAACTAAAGAGAAGCATTGCTCAGACCAAATCCAGCAAACTTGTGTAGAATTTCATATAGAAGAAGGACGTGTACAGAGTTTGTGGCCACCCTATACGAGGACAAGACGGACACAGGCAAGGTCGTTCGTCTTGACCGCCCAAGAACACTCGGCTCAGACGATGGGCGGATGCTGTAGCTGGAAAATGTTTGGCGTGCACCATGTACCTAAATGCTAGCTAGATGGCTTGCCTGCGCAACTCCAAGGCACGGCGATTCTATCTATGCCACTACACCACAACACTAATATAGTGTTACATGTGTGTCGTTATAAATATACTAATACCGTTGAATTATCGGTCGGTATAGATGGCCCACAGATCAAGTGTCAGTAAATGTACTTTTTAAGATGAACTATCGATCATTACGTATACAGTCGAACAGTTGGTCGGCATATAGTGATAAAGAAGGTAGACCATCGGTCGGTATAGGGCCATGTCTCTTTGCGTGCGCTGGAAAGAAAAAAAAAGGCCCATTCACAGGAAAAACTTAAGGCCCAAATATTCGGTCCTCCCAAAACCCTAGCTGTTGTCGTCCGCCTCCCCTTCCTTCCAGGCCCTTGGCTTCCTCCAAATCGAGCGCCAAATCCCGTCGCCCTCCTCAGCTCCTGTCACACCCATTTAAAGACCAAATGGAATGCATACTCTTATGTGTGCCCAAAGATCAATCACACATAAGTTAACAAATTACAACGGAAGTATCATCACAAATGTTATTACATCACGATATTTAACACATAGTCTTTACACAAATATAGCGGAAGTAAAAATATAAATCTCTCGTGATAGCTCTAATCACAGGCACATTGACTGGTTGACTGCAAGTCAAGTAATCTTCAGGGAAGTAAAAGTAGTAGTCCCTATTAGCACCATCGGTTACCCATCCGGGATTTTTATCCAAGTAAGAAAAATAAACAAGCGTAAGTACATCTCGTACTCAACAAGTGTAACATGGGGTTCATGAGGCTCAAAGGCATAATATTGGTTTATCAGCATGTAGCTTTTAGTTAGCATAGTTTAAGAATATCAATAGCATCAAGATGTCTCAATGTAAACAATAAACATATGATCCATGTGAAATGATTGATGAATAGCAAAAACATAACCATTAATAATTATCAACTATTCCATAAGGGTCCAAGGCCACTCGTGACCGTGAGCACGGCTGTTATAACAGTTTTACACTCTGTAGAGGTTGTACACTTTCACTGTGAGTCGTGTTGCCCATATGCCCGGGTTAATTACTCCCAAAACACTACCAAGGTGAGCAGGCAGGGAAACACTATGAAGTCTTTCGAAGGTTCGTCTAACAAGTTAGGGCCATTAGATTTACTCGGCAAATAGATGTAGAGCCCCCCTTCCAAATGACACAATAACCCGCGGCCTATACACATAAGGACAGAGGCTGCACTATACCCGATTCGTCAAGCCATTCCTACGCCAAAAAGGTTACCACTAACAAGCTAGAAAAGGTCCTTCTATATGACTAAAGCCAGAGCCATATAGCCCCCACAGTTGTACTGTAAATCCCGGATGTTCGCTTATAGATGAGTCCTTATGGAGAGTAATTAGAGCATCAAAAATAACCCCATGCTCTAATTCCCTTTAAACATTAATCAAAATCATCTTTTAATGTTTGTTGCATATTCCATTAATCAATTCACATGATCATAGTCCATGTTTAAGCACTAGCCATACTACTCAATGCAATATAATGGGTATCAAGGTATAAGATCAACACTAAGTCATCCTTAACAAGGGAATAGATGCATAATGATATTATTTGCATAATGTGAGTAGGACAACAAGGATAATCCCATTCTATACTTGCCATGCTCAAACTGGTCCTGAAGATCTTGCTCATAGAAAGACTCTTGACCCCCAACGAATTGCTCACCGTCTATACTCGATCAACAACAGCAACAACATACATCCAGAGACAATCATGCATAAACAAATAAGATTATAATTAGAACAGTACACCAACAGTAAGAAAATAATATAAAAAGTCTTTAAAACGAATCTACAACTCGCTAGGATCACACAGACACGAAGATCACAAAAAACGGAGCTAAAACGACGAAGTTATGAATTTACAAAGATTTTCTATAGAAAAATAAATACTTTAATATAATCTCAAAAATAAATTATGTCAAACCTACTGTACAGTTCTATCATTATGTAGAGCTCGCAATTACGAACCTAACGCAATTTGAACGGGTCAAATCGGAGTTAAAACGGAGATTCTACGACTAAAACAAGATTAGTGGCAAAACTGTAAATATCAGAAAACGTATTTTTCAATTACCGAGACGAAATACGCTTTCAAAAGAATAAAACGGACTCGGGTTATTACGTTTTGGACTGCAGGTTACAATACGCAAAACCGCAGGGACTCTTTAGCAAAAAGTACAGGCCAAGCGGTATCTTCTATTTTCGGTCGTTGGATTCAATTTGAACGGCCTAGATCTAATCGGGGGAGGGATAGAGAAGATTGCCGGCGTCTACAGGAGCCCGACGGCGGCGCCATGGCCGGACTTGGCCCGAGCTCACCGGAACTCGATGAAACGGCCTTACCGACCACCGTTCGACAAACTGGAGACACCGGGAGAAAGAGCGGCCCACGGCGATCTTACCCCGCACAAAAGGAAGGCCGGAGGACGGGCCGAGGGCGGTGTTTAGCTCGGGATGGCGGCGGTAGGGCTCGCGCTCACAGTGACAACACCCCCGAGGCCTACAGCTGCTTCAAAACGGCCGAGATGGGATCGGTGGGGGCGCGGCTCGGCTTTTATAGCCCAAGGGTGCACCGGGTTAGGAAAGGGGGAGGATTCGGTGATGGATTTGATCACCCGTATCCAATGAAGAAGGGGAAGGCGGCGGCTTCCGGTTTTGGAAAGCACCGGAGGAAGAAGATGGAAAGGAAACGCGTCGCTGACTAGTGGGGCCGGAACGTCAGAGAGACAAGGGAGAAAGAGCAACGCGCGCACGATGAAGCTGGGCCGGCGGCCGCTGGCTAGGCTCGGCCCAAGAGCGGGAGCGGGGCGCGGGAGAAGGAAAAACGGTGGGCCACGCGCTGAGCAGGCCGAGGCGGACGTGGGGTAGGCGGGCCGACGCGGTGGGCTGCGGAAAGAAACGGGCCGAAATCCGAGAGGAGAAGAAAAACCCTTTTCTTTTTCTTTTCTAATTTTTCAAAACTATTTTCCAAGAGATTTTGAAATCCATTTTGAATTTAATTTTAACCAATCAATACAAAATTTCAAATGCAGCAGCATGAATGCTCAATCATGTTTCTACCCTTATATTTGATTTTAAATTTATAAAAATTATTATCATTCTAAATTTGCATGCTCACAAAAATGTATAAAAATCATATTTCTCCTATTTTTATTCCTTTCAAAATTTTAGGGTGTTACAATTCTACGCCCTTAAGATGAATCTCGTCCCGAGATTCGATCGATGCTTACTCAAACAATTGCGGGTAGGTTTTTCTCAGATCCTCTTCTCGCTCCCAAGTAGCCTCTTCTGCAGTGTACCGATTCCACTGTATCTTACACATTTTGATTGTTCGACTTCTCGTGACTCTGTCAGCAGTCTCTAAAATTTTAATCGGAAACCTTCATATGTAAGATCCTCCTTAACAGTGAGCTCCTCTAACTGGATCTGTTCCTCTGGTACTCGTAAACATTTCTTCAGTTGAGACACATGGAACACGTCATGTACACCTGCCAAACTCTCGGGTAATTCCAACTGATATGCCACTTCACCACGTCTCTCTATGATCTTGAAAGGTCTAATATATCTTGGTGCTAATTTACCTTTCATGTTGAACCTTTTCACACTCCTCATGGGTGATACTTTCAAGTAAACATAATCCCCTACCTCAAAAGTCAACTCTCTGCTACGAGTATCAGCATAACTTTTCTGTCGGGACTGTGCTATTTTAGATTATCTCTAATCATTCTCACTTTCTTTTCAGCATCCTTGAGTACATCAGGCCCAAACACTTGACTCTCCCCTGTCTGATTCCAGAACAACGGGGTCCACACTTTCGTCCATATAGAGCCTCAAACGGTGCCATCTAAAGACTCTTCTGATAACTATTGTTATAAGAGAACTCTGCATAAGGCAAGCTCTTATCCTAGCTAGTAACATATTGTAAAGCACAAGCTCTCAACATATCTTCCAATATCTGATTAATTCTCTCCGTTCGACCATCTGTCTGTGGATGGTAAGCTGTACTAAAGTTCAGTTTGGTTCCCAGTGATTCATGTATCTTTTGCCAATAATGAGAGGTAAACTGAGTACCCCGATCAGACACAATTTTCTTAGGAACTCCATGTAGACTCACTATTCTTTCCATATACAACTCAGCCAACTTTGCACTACTATATGTAGTCCTCACTGGCAGAAAATGAGCAACCTTAGTCAGACGATCCACTATCACCTAAATTGAATCATATCCTCTCTGAGTCCGTGGCAACCCAACTATAAAATCTATCCCAACTTCTTTCCATTTCTACTCGAGTATCTGCATAGGCTGTAACAATCCTGTAGGTCTCTGATGTTCAGCTTTCACCCTTTGACAAGTGTCACACAAAGCAACATATTCAGCAACATCTCTTTTTAATCCATACCACCAATATTTCTCTTTCAGATCCAGATACATCTTAGTACTCCCCGGATGTATGGAATAAGCTGACTCATGAGCTTCACGCAGAATTGCCCCTCTGATATTCTTATCCTCAGGCACACACAGCCTTTTTCCAAACCATAGCGTAACATTATCATCCTTACAGAATCCTGGTGATTTGCCTTTCGCTATGTTTTCCGCTATCTCTCTCAACTTTTCATCTTTCAGCTGACCCTTGCGGATTTCTTGCTCCAAAGTAGGCTCTAGTACTAATTCCATTGCATTGGTAGTAAACCCTAAGTTCAGATGCTTACATTCAGCACACAACTCTTTTGACATAGGTATTACTTGTATTTCATTAGCGTAGCTTTTCCTACTAAGAGCATCAGCCACGACGTTGACCTTTCCTGGGTGATAATGCACCTCTAGATCATAGTCCTTTATCAACTCCAACCATCTACGTTGTCTCAAGTTCAGATCTGTTTGAGTGAAGATATACTTTAGACTCTTGTGATCAGTGTATATATCACTCTTGTGTCCAATCAAATAATGTCTCCATATCTTTAATGCATGAACCACTGCAGCTAATTCCAAATCATGTGTAGGGTAATTCAATTCATGCTTCCTCAACTATCTCGATGCATATGCCACAACTCTACCCTCTTGCATAAGAACACATCCCAAACCCAATCGAGATGCATCACAGTAGATAGAGAAGGATTTATTTAGATCTGGCAAGACTAAGACTGGTGCAGTAGTCAATCTTTTCTTTAATTCCTCAAAATTAGCCTGGCACTTCTCAGACCACACAAACTTGGCATTCTTCTCCAATAATGCAGTCATTGGTTTTGCAAGCTTGAAAAATCCCTCTATAAATCTCCTGTAATAGCCAGCCAATCCCAAGAAGTTACGGATCTCACTTACATTGATGGGTGGCTTCCAGTTCAATACATCTTTCACCTTGCCAGGATCTACTGATATTCCTCCATTTGAGACAATATGACCCAGAAAAGAAACTTCCTTCAACCAAAACTCACACTTACTCCTCTTGGCATATAGTTGGTGTTCTCTGAGCTTTTGTAAGAACAACCTTAAATGTTCAGCATGTTCTTCCTCAGTCTTGGAGAATACCAAAATATCATCAATGAATACCACTACAAACTTGTCCAGATATTCCATGAACACCTTATTCATTAAGTACATGAAGTATGCAGGGGCATTAGTCAGACCAAAAGACATCACTGTATACTTATATAAACCATACCGTGTGGTAAAAGCTGTCTTTGGTATATCCCTGGCACGAATCTCTAATTGATGATATCCAGAACGAAGATCAATCTTGGAGAATACACAAGCTCCTCTCAACTGATCAAACAGGTCATCAATTCTAGGCAATAGGTACTTATTTTTTATAGTAACCTCATTGAGAGACCGATAATCTACACACATTCTCTGAGTTCCATCTTTCTTGTCCACAAAAATCACTGGTGCTCCCCACGGTGAAGAACTAGGACGAATAAAACCCTTATCCTGCAACTCCTTAATTTATTTCTTAAGTTCTTCTAATTTATTTACTCCCATTCTATATGGACGCTTAGCTATGGGTGCAGTTCTAGGTAATAATTCAATAATAAATTCAATGTCACGGTCTGATGGCATACCTAGCAATTCCTCAGGAAACACATCAGGGAACTCCTCCACAACCGGGTCCTCTGGTTGGCACCAACATTAAGTTGGTTCACTGTAGCGGTCTCCTGTTTCTGCACTTTTACCTCAACCTTGATTCTATCCCCCTTTGGCGTTGTCAGTACAACTGATTTATCCTTGCACTGAATCTCTGCTTGTTGTTGCATCATCCAATCCATTTCCAATATAAGATCAATCCCAGCTGTTTTCAATACTATAGGACTCACTGTAAACTCTACCCCTCTTAAATTGAGACTAATCGGAAGACAGCGATAAGATGCTGGCATGCTTCCACCAGGTGAGTTTACTAATATAGGGTTCTTCATGGCACACAAATGAATTCTATGTATTCTAACAAATGATTGTGATATGAAAGAATGTGATGCTCAGAATCAAAAAGAACAGTGGCGGGAGTGGAATGGACATCGAACGTACCAAGCATAACTTCTGGCTCCTCCACTGCGGTCTCCTGGGACAAGTGATTCACCCTTCCGGTGTTAGGTGCTGGTTTCTGGTGGCTGCTCTGTCTCTGGGGAGTCTGCTGGTTGGGCTTCTCAGGGCAATTGTAGGACAAGTGACCTTCTTTCCCACATCGGAAACACCTGTTGGGGGTACTGGGAGCACTAGTCTTCGTGGGAGTATTATTGGAAGGTCCCTGACGCTGTGCTTGATTCCCACTTTGCTGCGAAGGACGTTGGTTGCCATTCTATGGTTGGAATGGGGGATATTGCGGGAACTGACCGTGGAAAGGGGCCTGACCACGATTCCACTGACCAGAAGGAGGCCTCTGTTGATTATTCTGCTGAAAACCAGTACGTGGACGAGTGTTGCTATCAGAGGCTTGTCCTTGTAACCTTTTCCTCTTAGCATCCATCTCCTTGCGCTTGTTATCCACCACGATAGCGCGGTTCACAAGCGTCTGAAAGTTAGGATAGGTATTGGACATCAACTGCAACTGTAGCCCATCATATAATCCCTTCAGGAAGCGACGCTGCTTATCATTGTCATTAGCTACTTCATGTGGAGCATATCGTGACAATTGAGTAAACTTGTCACGGTACTCAGCTACAGACATTGACCCTTGGGTCAGGTTCCTGAATTCCTCCGCCTTCAATTCTATCATCCCTTCAAGTATATGGTAAGCCCTGAAGTTCTCTCTAAACTCCTGCCAGGTGACTGCGGGAGCATTTGCGGGGCGACCATACTCATATGACTCCCACCAATCCTGAGCTTCTCCCTAGAGTTGTCCAGAAGCAAACAACACCTTCTGCCGGTCATCACATTGTGCAATATTGAGTTGCTTCTCCACAGCACGAAGCCAATCATTGGCTTCCAAAGGATCAGCAGCATGTGTGAACACTGGGGGACGACCCTTCAAAAATTCACCACGCTTATCACGTGGTTGAGCCCCAGCAACTGGCTGATTTTGCTGATTCTGCACCAGTTGTTGCATCAGCTGCGTCTGCACTGCCAACAGTTGCTCAATAGTTGGTGGCGGTGGTGGTGGTGGATTTGGGGAAACACTTCCACGACCCCTGCCTCTTCCTCTTCCGGCCATCTGCCATCCATAAACATGCAAACTTTAAGAATTCCATGTTATCAACCACTTATAAGATAAAGAATGAGATCTGAAAGTTTTCTGGACGAGTAGCAATATTGACAGTTCAGTATTTCAATCATATCTCGAGCTACAGAAGTCCAAAAGAGGCGTGCTTTATATGGATGGAAACCTTATGAAATTAGCCACAACTTTTATTCAGACCTCAAGATCAGATTCTGTCGTTAAGTTAATGAAAAATAAGGCGTAACAGAAACTGTTCCAGATTCCAGACTGTGCAGAAACTTTAACTTGTGACAATTATATCTCTCGAACCAGATCAGATAAAAAGGTGATTCCAGTGGCATTTGAAATATGCTTAAGTCTAGTTTTTCTCATAAAAATTTCATAAATATTGCATAAACCGTTTTCGAACCATAGCAGAAACATTGCAGACTGCTCTAGAAAATAGCAAGGACAGAAACGTGATAATACCAAACCCAACTATTATTCCCTTGACTATTAAACTTATTATTCTTAAAAATGGAACTTGTAGACATGACTACAAGTCCCAACACTCATAACAAAGATCCAACTCACACATAAGCATAATAATAAAGCAACTAGCACACCAAAGTTCAAACCACACGACAGACTCGATGACTCAACTGACGTTACTAAGAACATTTTTATTACATAAAGGACTCCTACTTCCTAAGGAAGTGGCTCATGCTCTAATGTCTCATAAATCTTGGTCATGCCTTGGTTTGCTCGGAGTTCATCAATGGTTGCCTGGCACCTCTTGATGGTCTTCCCTTGTGCCTTCACCATCTCCTCTAACTACAGCTTCCTATCCATCATATCATAGACAAGGTTCACCATCACCCGAGGTAGTGGCTCTAGCTGCACTGGATTCATCATAGCCCATCCAAGGTCAGGGTGTGCACGAGGGAAATAGCGATGAATGTCATGCTTCATACTGTTAAAGCGAAGATAGCGGAGGCCCATACATGCTTCAAAAGCAACATCTTCAATGCTATCCTCCATAGTAGCTCTATGACCCACGTGAGAAAACATCATGTCCAGCTGGTATGCCCCTCTTTCTTGTTTATGTGTAAAAATACTCGCCCTTGCCTTCCAGTATGTGTCCTCCAGTGGATGAGTGTACTCCCAGAAGACGTACTCCACAGCTGGATGCCAATCAGTGAAGTAGGCAGTGAGCATCCCCACAAGTCGAAGATGAGAGACAGCATTCCCTCCATTCCTGTGGTAGATCCTCATAGTCCACCCCATTGGAGGGGGTGGCATATCTCCAGCAGCTTCATGATGCAGTGGAGACGGGGGTTGCCCTCCTCCATTAGCCTCCTCTTCATCATCTTCAATCTCAATAATCTCCGGATCTTCATCAGGCTAGGGCTCTTCCTGGGGAGGTGCTGGTGCTTGGATTGGTGCTTCAGGGGCCTGCTCCTGTTGCTGGGGTGCTTGCTCTTGTGGCTCTTCAGGTGCAAGCAAGGCACGAGGTGGGTAGTATCCTCCAGAGCTGATGCGGGCAGTCTTACGGTCACGAACCATCTACAGAATTTTTAGATGTAGTTAGAATAGAGGCAAAATTTCGTAATACAATGAGACATAAGAAGCATAAAAATTTATCAAATAACAAGAGCAAGATAATAAGCATAAAAATAGTGTAAAGATGATACTAAATCGACCATTTCTAGCTAGGCTTGCGTCCTACAGTCAACAAGAGCTCCGATACCAATTTGTCACACCCATTTAAAGACCAAATGGAATGCATACTCTTATGTGTGCCCAGAGATTAATCACACATAAGTTAACAAATTACAACGGAAGTATCATCACAAATGTTATTACATCACGATATTTAACACATAGTCTTTACACAAATATAGCGGAAGTAAAAATATAAATCTCTCGTGGTAGCTCCAATCACAGGCACATTGACTGGTTGACTGCAAGTTTAACAATATTCAGGGAAGTAGGAGTAGTAGTCACTATTAGCACCATCTATTACAGATCCGGGATTTTTATCCAAGTAAGAAAAATAAACAAGCGTAAGTACATCTCGTACTCAACAAGTGTAACATGGGGTTTATGAGGCTCAAAGGCATAACATTGGTTTATCAGCATGTAGCTTTTAGTTAGCATAGTTTTAGCATATCAATAGCATCAATATGTCTCAATGTAAACAATAAACATATGATCCATGTGAAATGATTGATGAATAGCAAAAACATAACCATTAATAATTATCAACTATTCCATAAGGGTCCAAGGCCACTCGTGACCGTGAGCACGGCTGTTATAATAGTTTTACACTCTGCAGAGGTTGTACACTTTCACTGTGAGTCGTGTTGCCCATATGCCCGGGTTAATTACTCCCAAAACACTACCAAGGTGAGCAGGCAGGGAAACACTATGAAGTCTTTTGAAGGTTCGTCTAACAAGTTAGGGCCATTAGATTTACTCGGCAAACAGATGTAGAGCCCCCATTCCAAATGGCACAATAACCCGCGGCCTATACTCATAAGGACAGAGGCCGCACTATACCCGATTCGTCAAGCCATTCTTACGCCAAAAAGGTTACCACTAACAAGCTAGAAAATGTCCTTCTATATGACTAAAGCCAGAGCCATATAGCCCCCACAGTTGTACTTTAAATCCCGGATGTTCGCTTATAGATGAGTCCTTATGGAGAGTAATTAGAGCATCAAAAATAACCCCATGCTCTAATTCCCTTTAAACATTAATTAAAATCATCTTTTAATGTTTGTTGCATATTCCATTAATCAATTTACATGATCATAGTCCATGTTTAAGCACTAGCCATACTACTCAATGCAATATAATGGGTATCAAGGTATAAGATCAACACTAAGTCATCCTTAACGAGGGAATAGATGCATAATGATATTATTTGCATAATGTGAGTAGGACAATAAGGATAATCCCATGCTATACTTGCCTTGCTCAAACTGGTCCTGAAGATCTTGCTCGTAGAAAGACTCTTGATCACCAACGAATTACTCACCGTCTATACTCGATCAACAACAGCAACAACATACATCCAGAGATAATCATGCATAAACAAATAAGACTATAATTAGAACAGTACACCAACAGTAAGAAAATAATATAAAAAGTCTTTAAAATGAATCTACAACTCGCTAGGATCACACAGACACGAAGATCACGAAAAACGGAGCTAAAACGACGAAGTTATGAATTTACGAAGATTTCCTATAGAAAAATAAATACTTTAATATAATCTCAAAAATAAATTATCTCAAACCTACTGTACAGTTCTATCATTATGTAGAGCTCGCAATTACGAACCTAACGTAATTTGAACGGGTCAAATCGGAGTTAAAACAGAGATTCTACGACTAAAACAAGATTAGTGGCAAAACTGTAAATATCAGAAAACGTATTTTTCAATTACCGAGACGAAATACGCTTTCAAAAGAATAAAACGGACTCGGGTTATTACATTTTGGACTGCGGGTTACAATACGCAAAACCGCAGAGACTCTTTAGCAAAAAGTACAGGCCAAGCGGTATCTTCTATTTTCGGTCGTTGGATTCAATTTGAACAGCCTAGATCTAATCGGGGGAGGGATAGAGAAGATTGCCAGCGTCTACAGGAGCCTGACGGCGGCGCCATGGCCGGACTTGGCCCGAGCTCACCGGAACTCGATGAAACGGTCTTACCGACCACCGTTCGACAAACTGGAGACACCGGGAGAAAGAGCGGCCCACGACGATCTTACCCCGCACAAAAGGAAGGCCGGAGGACGGGCCGAGGGCGGTGTTTAGCTCGGGATGGCGGCGGTAGGGCTCGCGCTCACGGTGACAACACCCCCGAGGCCTACAGCTGCTTCAAAACGGCCGAGATGGGATCGGCGGGGGCGCGGCTCGGCTTTTATAGCCCAAGGGTGCACCGGGTTAGGAAAGGGGGAGGATTCGGTGATGGATTTGATCACCCGTATCCGATGAAGAAGGGGAAGGCGGCGGCTTCCAGTTTTGGAAAGCACCGGAGGAAGAAGATGGAAAGGAAATGCGTCGCTGACTAGTAGGGCCGGAACGTCAGAGAGACAAGGGAGAAAGAGGAGCGCGCGCGGTGAAGCTGGGCCGGCGGCCGCTGGCTGGGCTCGGCCCAAGGCGGGAGCGGGGCGCGGGAGAAGGAAAAACGGCGGGCCGCGCGCTGAGTAGGCCGAGGCGGACGCGGGCTAGGCGGGCCGACGTGGTGGGCTGCCGAAAGAAACGGGTTGAAATCCGAGAGGAGAAGAAAAACTCTTTTCTTTTTCTTTTCCAATTTTTCAAAACCATTTTCCAAGAGATTTTGAAATCCATTTTGAATTTAATTTAAACTACTCAATACAAAATTTCAAATGCAGCAGCATGAATGCTCAATCATGTTTCTACCCTTATATTTGATTTTAAATTTATAAAAATTATTATCATTCTAAATTTGCATGCTCACAAAAATATATAAAAATCATATTTCTCCTATTTTTATTCCTTTCAAAATTTTAGGGTGTTACAATTCTACCCCCTTAAGATGAATCTCGTCCCGAGATTCGATCGATGCTTACTCAAACAATTGCGGGTAGGTTTTCCTCAGATCCTCTTCTCGTTTCCAAGTAGCCTCTTCTGCAGTGGCTGAAGCAGCAACAAGCCCCCATCGTCTAGCAGCAGGTCTCCTATCGTGCCCCTGTTTGTCCTAGAAGCTGAGTCATTATCTCCTCTGTCAACCCATCCGTGGCTGTGGCATGCGTTGAGTTCTATGCTTTGCTTTTATGCTCTCCGGCCCACCAGTCGTCACTCAAGAATACTCTGCTCAGACGACGGACGGATGCTAGTTGGAAAATGTTCAGAAATGATTGTTATAGATGTCCTCCTTTTCTAATAGAGACGGTCCACTTAGAAAATCGTACGTAACCATTGCGGCAAGCACTATAGCTATACAACTGTTGCTGCAAATCCATTTTCAGGGGCGGTTCCGTTAAGAAAACCGCTCCTAGAAACGTATCCATTTCTAGGAACGGTTTATCTAAGAGAACTGCCTTGAAAAAACGATTTTTGGGGACGGTCGTCTTTACCAAACCGTCTCTAGAAGAAGCCAATTATCAAAGACAGTTTCTTTAAGTAGAGAACCACGTCTGTTATATATTTACAGGGACAGTCCACTTAGTTGACCGCCTCTAAAAATAACCCAATACAAGTACTTCTTCCTCCCGACGGGTTGTATCCATGCCATTGTTGAGCTCACTTCGAGGCGAGAAATAGCAAAAGTAGTAGGGGAAGGTTTTGCCCTTTGAACCTTTGAAGAAGTTAGGTTTGATAGGTGAGTTTGTGGCATCCATAAACTCTTTTCAAACTTTACCTATACATTTCATTCACTAAGTTTTTGTTCTCATGTAGATCTAGAGAGACATGCATGATCTTTGATATTTTTATTTTTTTCTAGCAATTTAGACTGATTTTTTGCCCAACTTACTTGGCTCATATGAACTCTAGTTAATTTGTATATTTACTTTGTCATTTTTGGTTCATAGCTTTTTTATATTATTTTTTAAGCTCTAGGTCTAGAATAATATAATATTTATACAAAAAATTAGACAAATCCTTCAACATTTATATGCGAAAAATATCTTGACGCAAATATACCTTTTCTTTTCGAAGACCACATATGGACAGGTCACGGATATACACGAAACGAAGACATGAAGCTTTCTACATACAAGATGTGAATGGTTTTACTGAAGCTACTAAAAGACACGCTTTGATTAAGCAGACAAAGGATATATATTATCCCTATTGTGAATGTTGGAACCATATAGTATGCCAGGATCCAAATACGATAAGATCACACTTAGTTAGAAGGGGCTTCATAGAGAACTACACGATTTAGGATCATCATGGTGAGAGACATGCAAAAGCAAGCAACTAGGAAATGATTGCACGAGAAGTAGGGGAAGATGACGACACACATCTTGTCATGATGCATGATGGTATAGGAGATGACGCTACAGAAGGTGGTGGTGGCAAAGGCTGTGGTTCTGAGGACGATGGTGAAGACAACGAAGAAGAACAAGACTTCCTAGAGCACATGTTGTGCCACACAGAAATGGAATTACTATCGAAGGCTGTGTGAAAGGGCTAAATAACTTGGAGACGCTAAAGAAGGCAAGGAAAGAACGTGTCGGGGTTATGATAGTCCGGGTATCTTAGGACACCAATTAGTTAGCCGCTCGGGTAGCACAGAACAAACAAGCCAATACAAACAACCACGACCTTCCTTCTCTCTACACGTCACACGGCGCTGCCCAACCTCTCCTCCGACCCGACCCCTGGGAGGGACGGGCAGGGGTCGAGCTCCACTAAGTATGCCTGTATTGACAGGGACAGGCATGCCTGCTCTGTCTGCCAAGACCGAGGGGACAGCCGTCTCAAAGCAGGCGCCATCCTTGCGCCACGCCGTAGACGAGACAGGGCCGTCGAGTGGTAATGACAGGTACGGTGAACCACCACCCAAATACGGCCCGACGGGATGGGCGTATGGCCCCACCGACTGTAGGATGGGGCTCACGACTACGGCCTTGACTTTCAAGGCCAACCAAGTCAACGAAGGCCACGACCCCGGAGCTCGGGATCGTGATCTTTGGCTTCATGGACAACAAGACAACCGACGACCTAGGAGCAGGTACCTACTCCTGTATGATGCCCTCGGGAGATCAGGAGATAATGACAAAGGCCACGTCGAGACCACATCGCATAGGATGGCTGGCGAACCACCACTGTGCCAATAGTGCCGCCACGACCGGCATTGTAGCACCACGTCACCCCATACCACAACGTGGGCACAAGACTATGATGACAGCTACGCTCGGACGTACATTAACATCAAGACAAGACGGGCTTCCTTGCAAGCCAAGATAGCTAGTTTCCCCTCCCTCGAGCTCACGACCGCTTGTCGGGAGAACCTAACTCTTTGTACATGGCCTGGCCCCAAACTCCATATAAGGGTAGCCAGGGCACCCTTCCAAGGGGACGAACTCTCAAGACTTCACTCGGGCAGTCCCTCTCCACTCTCCTACCTCTTCCACTCTTCTTGCATACTCCAATGTAAGAACTTCAGAGCATTCAAACGAGGATCACGCACTCGATCTTTCTCTAAGACTGGACGTAGGGCTCCAGCTTAAACCAGTATAATTCCTTGTATCTTTGGATGTTACCATTGTCTTCCTAGAGCAGCACGACATACGTATAAATTCACTGTCAGGTGACAAAACATCGACAAAACGTTTGTATGAGGAGACAAAGGGTTGTGAGAAAAGGCAATCTTTGCTACGTTTTGTGCCAGACATGCTTATCTTGAAAGCTAAATATGGCTAGTCCGATAAGAGCTTCAATGACCTATTGACTCTCTTGGTTGGTGTGCTTTCTAAACCAAACTATATGCTGCCAACACATATCAAGTGAAGAAGCTTATCAGTCCATTGACGATGGGTGTGGAAAGAATACATGTGTGTCCAAACCATTGTATCCTCTATCATGGGGTGTTTAAAGACCTAACGAACTATCCATCCTGTGGTGCTAGTCGATACAAAAAGAATGACAACTGTAGTGAGGAAGACAGGGGTACTAAAACTGGGAACAAGAGAAAGAAGGGTGGAAAGAAAAATATCACTTCTCAGAACCTTGATGAGGAAACCACTACCTTAGCAGTAGATGGTACTGAACAAATAATAATCCTCGCATTGGTTATGTGGTTTCAATCACCGATCAATCGCTTGAGGCATTTGTTCTCAAACCCAAGTGGCCCAAAGCTCCTGCGATGGTGGGCTTTAGATGAGCACAAGAAAGACAATGGAGTGCTACGTCACCCATCCGATGCAAAATAGTGGAGGACTTCGACGCCATGTATCCAGAATTTCATGACAATCCAAAAAATGTAAGGTTCACTTTGAGCACTGATGGAATGAATCCTTTTGGTCACAGGACTAGCACACACAACACATGGCCAATTATCCTATCGATTTATAGCCTATCTACATGGTTGTGCCAGAAGAGAAAGTATTTGTTGTTGGCCATTCTAATATCAGGCCCGAAAGCACCAGGCATCGACATAGATATTTTTCTCGAGCCTTTGATGCAAGAAATGGAGACACTACGGAAGCATGGAGTCAAAATGTGGGATGAGCTTGTGCAGAGTACCTTCACATTGTTGGTATTTATTAACGTGTCAGTTGTTCTAACTACTTAGCCACCTATTATAAACCTATACCCCCTACCTTAACTAGGTTGTCATCCCTAGTATAGATGCAAGAGATATGTATGAATACTACCTAGCATTACTACTAGAATAATACTAAGCAGTTAATATTAATGCAAGTATCTAGAATGAATGTATATCTAAGAATATCAAGTATCTGCAAGCGCACAGATAATTATACTATTATAGCTTTTACCCGGGAGTATTCTAGAGTATCGTATTTATCCACAGGGAAGCAATGTTAAAGAGGTTGATAGTTCACAATCATGTATCTACTAACTAATATACCAACTAGACCTAGATAGGGGTGAGTGATAAGTGATAGGAGTTATGCATAATGACACACACATTAGAGAATCCTATGATAAGTGAGTAGCATAGCTAAGTTGAGAGGACAACGGGAGAGTTCAAGGCTCCTATATTCTTCTCTACTACTTTGGTTCTATGATAACTGAAGCATAAGTAAATATAGCAATCACACAATAACACTTTGGAGCAGCAGTACCTTTTCGATCCTCAAAAAAGACTAGGAAAAGGGTGATCGGGGGAAGGCTGCCAAAAATCTCTACGAAATACCAACCCTAACGTGGTGGATTATAATAATCTACATAGTTGTCACCTCTGTAGCTACCACAACTAACCGGAGGATTGGGCGCAATCTCAGGTAACCTCTAGTCTAGACACCATGTCTACACTATTAATTACTACTCTAATCACTATAGATAACTAGAGCACTCAATACGAGCGGAGATCTCATGCCAAGGTATAATAACTATGCTAACCAATCACATGAAAGGCATAAAAGTAGATATAGAAGATAAATATATTAAAGCATAAGTCTTACAAAGGTAAGATACATAGACATACCAGACCTTCGAAGAATTCTTCAGAACCTGAGCGTAGCTCGACTCTCCCTAACTCTCAACTAGAACTAATCTACTACATTGGAGAGAGAGGTAGATCCATTCAAGGGACCCCTCTCAATCCAAACCCTAGCTAGAGAATATAAATTAGGGTTTCAGCGATGATCTCAATCCAGGGGGTACATGGCTGCTTATATAGGCCCGTGGGATGCACCAGAGCCCTCGGATCAAACCGACATTGATCAACGGTGGATATGCAACCCCTAAGGTGGTAGAGAACCGATGTGCGAAGGCGGCTACCAAGTGGGACTAGGCTGGGTCGGCCGACCTGGGGGTGGGGCTGGCCGGCCCTGCCCTATGCCAGGTGGGCCCCTCCTTCGGGTGGTTGTCCTCTCGTGTCTTCTAGAGTCTTCTTGAGTTGGAGTTGATTTATAATTCGATATTTTTCCCGTCATCCTTCATATCTCTCTCCCTTTTCCTGATAACCCCTTGCAGAAACACAAATTCACCAAAACTATAGAATTCTATCAGTATAAGCCCTAATTCTATGTTGGAGGTTGATATATGCCCTTATTCATGTTTGGTTGACGGTTTAAAATGAACAATAACTACCGTCAACACACATGCAAAGCCATTATTTTTGTTACCATCAATGACTACCCAGTACAGTTTTCCCTTTTAGGATAGATCAAAGTCTTCCTATGATGCTCGGAATGCTTGACTGACACTGCAAATCAGTTCCTAGAAGGATCCCGGAAGGTAGTGTACATGTGCCATCGACGCTTCTTAGTGGAAAGACATAGGTGCTGAAGCAAGAGGATGATGAAATACTTCATTTCTAGTACTATTGAGATAGAGGATGCACTACAACACAAGGTCATGATTGAGATAATGAGGGCAAAGGGTTTTGAACCCAAATGGATATCTTGGATGGAATCCATCTTTATCTTAGGAACCTCTTCTGTACTCCTTAATGGTATTCCTAGGAAGGTCCTTCATTGTAGGAGAGGGGTTAGGCAAGGGGACCCTCTCTCCCCCTGCTTTTTGTGCTAGCTACAGATCTACTCCAGTCCATTTTGAACAAGCCAAAGGATCTAGGTCTTCTCAAGCTTCCAATTCCATTGCAATGCTCAAATAATTTTCTAATCTTACAATATGCGTATGACACACTTATTATTATTATGGAAGGTTGTGGTAATCAAATTTTTATCCTCAACCCCCTTCTTCATTCTTCCTCTACATCCACTAGTCTAAAAGTGAACTTCCAAAAATCAATGATGGTCCCAATAAATGTATCTCAAGAAAAGCTACTCTACCTTGCTAGAACATTTGGATGCTCAACGGGAAGCCTACCTTTCACTTATCTTGGCCTTTCCCTTGGTTTGACAAAGCCAAAGATTGATGAATTCTTGCCCATTGTCAACAAATGTGAAAGAAGACTGGTTTCCACCTCCCTTTTCCTTTCCCAAGCTGGCCGACTGCAACTTACAAACTATGTCTTCACTGCTTTGTCAACCTTTTATATGAGAGCACCTTCTCCCTTCATGTCACCAACAGAGAGCTGATTGAGGAGTATAGAAAAGTGCTTATGTAAGGGATCAGATGAGAGTAACAGAGTCAATGCAAAAGCTTCATGGACCCTGGTCACAACACCAAAGATAGAAGGAGGTCTAGGAGTCCTAAATCTAAAGACATAGAATGAAGCCCTCCTGATAAAAAAACTACACAAGTTCTTCAACCGATAAGATATCCCCTAGGTCAACATCATATTGTTATAGCAATGGGAAGCTCCCTAGCCATATCAAAAAGGGCTCCTTCTGGTGGTGTGATATCCTTAAGTTATAGATAAGTTCAAAGGCATGGCTTCAGTTCAGATTCAGAGTCATACCTCATGCTTATTATGGGATGATCTCTGGTCAGAGAAAATTCCCAAGTTTACTTTCCCAAAAATATATTCTTTCACCCAAAAGCCAAACATGACACTTCCAGGGGCCAAATCAGCAACTTCTCTCATATCAACCTTCAACCTCCCCTTATCAGTTGAAGCCTTTGAGCAGTTTCTTATTTTGGATCAAGTTGCTCACAACTTTCAGCCTACTGATGCTAAAGATGAATGGACCTATATTTGGGGGAAGACCAGGATTCTCTTGTAGCAAAGCTTATAGACACCTCACTGGTTCAAGACAAACACCTAGTTAGTTTTTGGTTGGATGTGGAAATCTTCATGCCAACACAAACAGAAGGTCTTTTTTCTGGTTGCTTGCACATTATAGACTAAGTACCCATAACATTCTAAGAAGGAATACCATGCACCTGCAATCTTATAACTGTGTTATGTGTGATGAAGCAGTGAAGGAGACGGTTAACCATCTCTTCTTGCATTGTGAGCTTGCAAGGTCATGCTGGAACCTAGTTGGGTTAAATATCCCCCAGCATCTAGGACCGTTTGAAGTTCTAGATTTTTTTTCTAGAACCCAACTTGGTGTCCCCTTCTTCATGGAGTTCATCATCATTCTTGGTTGGAGTATCTGGACGACAAGAAACTATCTAATCTTTCGGGGAGAGGCAGCGGCTACAACAGAAAGGTGTAAGCAACTCTTCAAAAATGTCTTCGTCCTAGTTATACTACGCGTGAAAAAGAGATACCTCCGACGTATTAGCACATGGCTAGAGCAAAGATTGTAATTAACTGACCTTTTTTAGTTTCTTTCTTTGTCTCTTAATTTCCCTCCTTCTTCGCTTGTAATTAAGCTTTACTTTTTCAATAACTTTTAGTAAGGGCGCAAGCCCCTCCTATTTTATCAAAAAAACAAAGGTTTAAACATCACTAGACACACAGAGTATGTGATGCTAGCTCCAGAAAAATGACTGGAGAGCGGAGCAAGTAGAAGCATCGGTGCCCATTCATTAAAAAATACAAAAGAGAGTAGAGTGTGAGGGCAGCTTCAACAATTGGCTTTTAAACTAGCTCTAAATATTTTTCTCATATTTTAATAGGAGAGAGAAAAGCTAGCTCTTAATCAAGAGCTAAGCTCTTGCATATATTTCAAGGTTATGTGAGAGTATCATGTGAGTCCATCCATGCTAAAAGTTAGTACTATTGAAGAGATTGGCTTAGAACTAACCATTGCGGGTGCCCTCAAAAGACACGGTAGATGAGCCTCTGCACTCTCGAGTCTTTTATTGTTCTGTATTGGTTTAGTGGCTCTAGGAATCAAAACCCACACTGCATCGTAGTACATGATTAGTGCCAGTTTTTTTTTTTTTGCATATGGAGCCTAGAATTTTTGGACATCACTTCCACGCTGTGGAAGGCCTAAGGCAGCCCTGCTTTGATAGCTACAGCCGCAGAATAGTGACACTCGTGGGACAAAAAATATAATCGCCTCAACTAAAACAAATGACAAAAACATATTGTTTTTCGTTATGAGTTTTTCGAGGGATCAAAGACCGAGTGCTCCTACTAGCTGTCTATAGCTCGATCGGCACTATAGTATTGTTTGAACCCGTTTTAAATTTCAACTCAAATGGATACAGATTGCTCTACTGACTAGCAGAAGGCGCGCTAGTAGCCAGTAAAAAAAAATGCCATGACGCGCCAGCCGGCCTGATCGGTTCCTGATTACAGTTACAGCAGCAAGCTAAGGCTGCCCTGCTGCTCTGATAGCTACACCCGCAGAATAGTGATAATGGGACAAAAATATAATCCCCTCAACTAAAACAATGACAAAAACATATCAGCCAAATATTTGCCAAGCGAACAGGGCGATTAATTTTCATTATGAGTTTTTGAGGGGTCAAAGAGCTAGCGAGTGCTGCTACTATCTGTCTATAGCTCGATCGGCACTATATTGTTTATTTGAGACCATTTTAAAATTTCAACTCAAATATATGGATAGATTACTCTACTGACTTTTTTTTGCGAAAAAAGATTACTCTCTACTGACTAGCAGAAGGCTAGTAGCCAGTTAATAGGGTTTCGTGTACACGGTGATGTTCCTCCAGCGCGACTCCACGAGCGGCGACACGTCGTGATGCCCCATGTAGACTCCGAACTTGAAGTAGTGCAACGCACTGGGCCTGACGTTGACGGCCAGCCTGGGCGCGCCGTCGACGTACACGGCGACCATCGACGCGCCGACGTCGTGCACCACGTTGAGGCGGAACCACCGGTCGTAGATGCCGTCCTCCACCACCTGCCGGTCGTAGTACCGCAGCGTGCCGTTGTAGACCCACAGCATCAGCGTCGTGGCGTGGGCGCCGCCGTCCTCGTTGTGGATCTGCATCACCGACGCGCCGGAGGTCCCCGCCGGCACGTAACCGTAGCCCTCGAACTGCCACACCCCCGACGAGTAGTCGTGGCACTGCACGCGTGCGTGCAAGAAGACATGTATATGCACCATGGAGATTGGAGAAGGAAGGGAACAGATGAAGTGAACTCATGGATCGATGCTTGGGTGCTTACGGTGAGGCGGACTTCGGTGCGGGGCTTGGTGCCGGTGACGGTGTTGAAGGGCTTGTCGCTGGCATAGACTAAGAAGGTGCGCACGCCAGTGTCGTTGTCGTAGCTGTAGCGCTGGTTCTCCGGCACGTCGTAGGGGCTCTGCACCACGAAGTTGCCCTCCGCGAGCTCCACCTGAACGAACCCGGCGGTGAGGTCGATGGCCGAGGCGGAGGACGCCAAGGCGAGGACCATGGAGAGGACTAGTAGTACTAGCTCAGTGCGTGCGGCTTTGCCACCGCCGAGAGCGCGGTGGAAGGAGGAGGCTGCCATGATCGATGAGAGGACCTCGTCTCTCATTATGTGGGATTATGGATGCGATGCAAGAGCGTGCCTGGGGATGTTATATGTGGGATTATCGGTGGTGATGTCCAAGCAAGAAGAAGGGATTGTCACCTTCATCACCTTGTGTGGTAGTTTGGCATTGCTTGGTGGTCTCCAGCAAAACCGGGTGTTCGTTTCCATATCGTCAATAATCCTGGCTTCACGGTGCGCGTCAGCGCGTGTATATTGTCATCAGTTTGTAAAGCAACGGTAAAGAAAGTGCCGGCCGGCCGCGGAAACCACTACTCGGTTTGATAATGGAAATGGAATCTAGTCTCAGTGTCTCACATGTGAAATGGAGTCCTGTTGGAAAATTAGGCCTTTGTGAAATTATATTTCGTATACATAAATCCTGATATATGTATATATCTACGATTCTAGTACTATTATTAAATAAAGTATGCTTTTCTCACAAATTAGCATACACATAACAAAAAGGTAGTACTAAATATAATGGTTAGAAAATTAAACCTTTGAGCGAGACCGGTGCGTTAAGATGAAGTAAATTCAAGATCAAAGCCTCCTGAATTCCAATGTGGCAATGTCTCTCCTTCCGTTCTAATGCTATGGACGTGTTTAGTTGCTCGTCGCACGTGGACACATCACAGTTATGGCTCGTCATAAGAATCAGAAGCACTGAAATGAAACAGTAGCTGAGTCACGCAAAATCCCATGGCGTGACCATTCTAGTGTCTGTTGCTTAATACAGCAGCGTTTTGATTTCTTGTTTTGTCAATCTAAAATAAAGGATTTATATATCTCTAAAAATTTTCAAATTTATTATGTATACGATAGAAAATAAACACGACCCATTTCTACCGACGGTGTCCTTAAGAGAACTGCAAGTATAAATACATGATTAGTACTATAGCGATAGGCTTAAGGAGTAAGTATGTATTTACAATGGTGGTTCATAATCATGGACCCACGGTTTAATTTCTAATGGTGTCTATACATTTTATTATATCGCCTGTGAAAAAAAATAACAAGTGTCAACAAAAATTGTTTCTATACTAGTGAACAATTCTTGCCAAAAATTGCTTATAAACATCGGATCTCCACTGTGGAAATAAAATAAGAGGAATCCAGCCAGTTTGCCCCTCTCCTTCTATGTAGTTAGCTGCTTAAATGTTGCGAAAAATAAAAAAAAATAGTTATTTGTTGTTGTTTTAAGATAGCTTCACATTTTTCTTCAACGACAGTGGCAGAACATTTTTGGTCAGCATTGAGGCCTCACATAGGTGGTGCCAGTTTGCATGCCAAAGCAATAATCATACTATTATAACATACTTGCTTGGTGTTTATTAGTCCCTAAGTTTCAAATTATAAGACATTTTGGATTTAATAGATACGTTACTTTTACTGTGTATATAGACGTAGTGTATATCTAAGTACATAGCAAAACCTTTGCATCTAGAAAATCCAAGACGTCTTATAGTTTGAAATGGACAGAGGGAGTATGTTCTTATTTGCAAAGATAAAAATTTCCAATCCTCCAACTTTAAAAGTGTATGGACCATATTGAGCCTCGAGTGAACCATTACGCTATGTATCTAGAAAAAATATATAAAAAAAATACTTCCTCCGTTCCAAATTACAAGATTTTTTGTTTTTCTAGATTCATAGCTTTTGCCACGCACCTAGATATATATTATGCCTAAATACATAATGCCATGTTCGTTTCGCTGAATTTGGCTTATGTTGATGATTATGTTGAAATACTGTGAGAGAAAAACACTTTGGGTTCACTGAAAAGTACTGCTGAAGTAGTGCGGTGTCCACAAAAGAATACAATTATAGGAAACATGCCGGTCCAACTAACTCAACTTCGATCAAGTTTATAGTAAATAATATTACCATTTATGTCTCTAAATAAATTTATTATGAAAATATATTCTATCTCATAGGTGTTAGTACTTTTTCATATAATAACTTTGGTCAAAGTTTAAACTATTTGACTTCTCAAAACGTGAGAATTGCATTCTTTTACAGACGGATGGAGTACTAATTACTGTTTTATAAAGAAGCTACTAAAGAGAAGCATGAAGCTCAGACCAAATCCAGCAAACTTGTGTAGAATTTCATATAGTAGAAGAACGACGACGTGACAAAGTTTGTGGCCACCCTATACTTGGAGTCTTGGACAAGACCAACACAGGAGGCAAGGTCGTCTTGACCGCACAACCCAAGAACACTCTGCTCATACGATGGGCGGATCGATGCTCTAGCTGGAAAATGTTTGGCGTGCACCATGTACCTAACGCTAGCTAGATGCCTTACATACCGCGGAAATCCAAGGCACGGCGATTCTGTCCATGCGTTGAGTTCTATGCTTTGCTTTGACGCTCTCCGGCCGGTCGTCGCCGGCCCAAGAACACTCTGCGCAGACGATGGACGGAAGCTAGTTGGAAAATGCATGTTTTTGGCGTGTGCATCAGCAGTACCTAACGCTAGCTAGATGCCATGCCTGCGTGCCGAACTTCTTCAAGGCACGGAGGTTCTGGCCATTGTTCTATTCTACGCTTTGCTAGCTTCGCCTCACAGCAATATAATCAGCCTTTACGTTTACGTACAATACAATACAATGCAACACTCTCCGGCCGGCCGGCCGGCCAGCCGGGCGTCCTATAAGTGGAGCAGGGTGTCGTGTTGTCATTTCTGTTGGTTGTTTCGTTCCTTCAGGTTCAGGATGGGCGTTGTTGGAGCAGGGGACGGCGGCGACGCCTCCCGACGGCCAAGCTGGGGCCGCCTCGCCGCCACCGAGGGCTGCACGAGCACGGGGGCGACCATGTCCGTCGTCGTGCACCGCGCCCTGGCGGCGTCGGTGTCGGGCTGATGCAGCTGCCGCTGCCGCTGCAGCTGCGGCGGCGGGCGGGCACGGCCACTACTGCGTCAACATCTACGTGATCGGCAGCGGCAAAAGGCGAAGGCCGACGTGCTGATCAACACCCCCCGCGCGCGCGTCTCGAGCCGCCAGATGACTACTACTACACTAGCGAGTGCTAGTTTGGACGGGTTTTCGTTCGTGATGGTTTCTTCTTCTTTTTTTTCTTTTTTTTTCGAAAAGTTCGTGATGGTTTCTGATATCGAGCAGTTTCACTTAATGAATGTAATTCGCTGGACGCCACCACTAATCCTGCCCCGATAGCCTTGCAGAACGTACTGTAGAAGGACAGGGGATCACGTTGTGGCGAGAGTGGCTGGCTCAAGAGGACTTTTTTTTCAGAGGAGGAGCTTGACTGGTCCTGTGTCCTCTCCTTCCTCTCGCTTGCCACATGACTGCTGTACGCCTCTTTGCGCTGAAAGCGACGTTGAGAAGAGAGGCAGTGGTGGGACCGGACGGAGAGGTAGTAAACGTGCACAGCCTATCCATGTTTACATGGACAACATGATCTTTTTTCCTGAACCTAATTAATTTGATAATGATCGGATACGGACGACCGTCCCATCCAGACGTGCCTCCCGTGAGCCTACGGAGCTGCACGGCCCTCTCCCACTGATGACCCATCTAAAACTACTCTCTATCGTTGAGAACGAACATATTTCTCTTCCTACTAGCCGACACCGCTCATCCCCATCGCGTGCGCCCACTCCTCTCCATCATGTGTGTCGCTCGCTCCCTCCATGATTGGTAGTGGCCCTCTCCATCGCATGCGCCTGCGGCTCCCTCCCTGGCCGGCGGTGGCGCCCTCCCCCACCGCGGCATACTCCTCCTCCACCATGGCATCCTCCCCCCACCCTGTTGTGCCTTCTCCCATACAAGGCGGCTCCTTCACACACCTCGGCGTCCTCCTCCCCCCCCACCTCGGTGGCTCCTTCCCCCACCCTGGCGTCCACCTTCCCCATCTCGGCGGCGCCCCTCCCCCGACACCGGCGTCCTCGGGCGGCCATGGGGCTCCCTATGCCAGGCTCTCTATTTCTCTCTCCCCCCGTGTTGCAATTGTACGTTTCAATTGTTTCATATGTTTCAGAGATACGTTGCAATTGAATCATATGGATGTTGCAAAAGTAGATTGGGGGATGTTGCATATGTTGCAAGTGTTTCAAAGGCATGTTGTAAGCATTTGTTCAAAATGCTTCACATATTTTTAGACGTATGTTGCAATCGTTTTGACCTGGATGTTTCATATACCTCACACAAATGTTGCAATAATATGTTTCAAATGTTTTAGTTGCTTTAGTCATATGTTGCAGTAGTTTTTCCATGTTGTTTCAAATGTTTTATTCGAGCGTTGTTTCATATGCTTCACACAAATGTTGCCATAATATGTTCCAAATGTTTTAGCTACTTCAGTCTTATGTTGCAGCAGTTGTTTCATGGTGTTGCAAGTGTTTTATTCAAGT